>CM031618.1:2124045-2130994 GCA_018398815.1 Conus ventricosus | reverse complement strand
ATATTCATATTCGTCTTCTGTTTCTCGAACTTTCGATTTCATAACTATAAACAAACGGGGACTGGAGAGTTGAAAAATCTATAAGTTGAGACGGTGTTTGAGACTAGATCTATGAGTACTGTTAAACTTTGAACAACGATTGTCCAGTGTATGTGTGTGTGTGTGTGTTTGATGGCGGTCATACTAAGGTTGTGTTGTGAACCCTCTGTTTAAACTAAAGCAGAGTTGACCTGATCTCTCTGTCTGGCACCGATTCATCCAGAGACTGGAACCAGACTTGCTCACTCTCTTCAGCGTGCTACTTCCATTGAAGCGTCTTCAAAGAACCAAAGTTTAACTGAATTTTTCATCCTAACATGAACAAACAACAACACAGACGTAATGTGCTTTGACCCACACGGATATTACAGACGGGAACGAACGAGGCCAACATGAGAATTGAATATATTTCTCACGATTGTTTATCTTGCCTTTTAAAGACCCACAGGTCGAAACGCATTGCTTCTACGTTGTGATTTGCTCGTTCTACCGGTTTGGCTGTCTTGGTGACATACGTTTGTAATTCAGTTCTCCATGAAGTCCATGTCTGTTTGTAATTCAGTTCTCCATGAAGTCCATGTCTGTTTGTAATTCAGTTCTCCATGAAGTCCATGTCTGTTTGTAATTCAGTTCTCCATGAAGTCCATGTCTGTTTTATAAATACCACCAACTGATGTCCCGCTGTGGAAGATCAAAGGACATCACGGTTATAGATAGTTTCACTGCCTGTTGGAAACTGTTCTAGAAATTAGCTTGGTGACAGTCATGATTTGAGGTCATGCGATGGTTGCTTGAACGTGATGCTTATTCATTAAAACAAATTAAAAGTGAACAAGAAATGTCCGTGGTGTGTGTGTGTGTGTGTGTGTGTGTGTGTGTGTGTGTGAGAGAGAGAGAGAGAGAGAGAGAGAGAGAGAGAGAGAGCTGATCATTCTTTTCTTTCTTTCCCATCTATCGTATAGTTGTGGCGCGGTATTATTTATGGCGTGTTACAGCGGAAGCAGTGGCAGTTTGGATTTTGGGCCTTTACTGGACTCACTTTAGAACAAAGATTATCGTTCTTGTTTAATAATTCCTCTGTCTCGGATTTCCATGTATCAGTTTAGTTTAGTCACGGTCCCAGCTATTCAGTCTAGTTCGGTTGATAAATATCCAAAATGACTGTCTTCCAGCCCATAGTATAAAGCCTTCCACACATCTCAAAGACACTACTCGCACACTCAACAAGATCAACTCATTAACACAGACCCCACTTTCCACCCCAACCTCCTCTTCACACTGGGCGTTGTCCTCCTTAACACTTCCATCACTTCCATCCCTCATGCTGATGGACCGAAGGCCCTTCCTTTCGCTCTCGACAACCACCTCCTAACCAGCATGATTCTCCGGAGCTACACTGGTAGGACTTGCAGAATCAGTCCTCTCGTCAACATCTTTGAATTCAACAACCATACGTTCTTGTCGATCAGTGGTGTCACACGAGAACCGAACTGGGACCTTCGTATGCCTGCCTCTTCATTGAACATCTAGAACACAGCCTGCTGACCTCCCGACACTCGAGCTGGTCAAAAGGTACGTGGGCGACGGGCTGGGAGCCGTATCCACGCCAGAACAAAACCTGCGCAACTTCCCCGACTTTGCTCCGCTCACTTGGTGTCAACATTCAAAGAGTACATGTGCCTATCCACCCCCCACGACAGCATCCCGCAGTACTTTACACAGACACATCACTGTACTACTCCCCCCACGACAGCATCCCGCAGTACTTTACACAGACACATCACTGTACTACTCCCCCACGACAGCATCCCGCAGTACTTTACACAGACACATCACTGTACTACTCCCCCACGACAGCATCCCGCAGTACTTTACACAGACACATCACTGTACTACTCCCCCCACGACAGCATCCCGCAGTACTTTACACAGACACATCACTGTACTACTCCCCCCACGACAGCATCCCGCAGTACTTTACACAGACACATCACTGTACTACTCCCCCACGACAGCATCCCGCAGTACTTTACACAGACACATCACTGTACTACTCCCCCACGACAGCATCCCGCAGTACGTTACACAGACACATCACTGTACTACTCCCCTCACGACAGCATCCCGCAGTACTTTACACAGACACATCACTGTACTACTCCCCCCACGACAGCATCCCGCAGTACTTTACACAGACACATCACTGTACTACTCCCGCACGACAGCATCCCGCAGTACTTTACACAGACACATCACTGTACTACTCCCCCTACGACAGCATCCCGCAGTACTTTACACAGACACATCACTGTACTGCTCAGCATCCCGCAGTACTTTACACAGACACATCACTGTACTGCTCCCCCCACGACAGCATCCCGCAGTACTTTACACAGACACATCACTGTACTACTCATTATTCACCTGATGCACAAGTCACAGCTATCTTCGTTTCTCATCAATCTTCACCATCTTCGTTTGCTTTAATCAATCTATCCTTTACTCACCTTTAATCAATCTATCCTTTACTCACCTATCTACCCGCTCCCTTCTCTACTCTGCTTTTCTTTCAATTACAAATACTTTAATTCATTTATCCACCAGCTTCAAATCATGCGTAGTGTGGTCTCAAAACTTTGCAGATGTGGTGCAGCGTATATGGACCAGTCCGCACGCAGTGACGCCTACTTGATGAGAGTGAAACTGAAACTTACAAATACTTCCCCCCTCTCTCTCTCTCTCTCTCTCTCTCTCTCTGTGTGCACGCGCGCGCATGCGCTGGCGTGTGAGAGAAAGAATAGGTTTGATGTGTGTGTGTGTGTGTGTGTGTGTGTGTGTGTGTGTGTGTGTGCGTGTGTGCGTGCGTGCGTGCGTGCGTGCGTGTGTGCGTGCGTGCGTGCGCGTGCGCGCGCGCGCGCGCGCGCGCGTGTGTGTATGTGTGTGTGTGTGTGTGTGTGTGTGTGTGTGAGAGAGAGAGAGAGAGAGAGAGAGAGAGAGAGAGAGAGAGAGAGAGAGAGAGAAGACAAGACAAGACAAACTTCTTTATTTACGAGGATAATAGATGAGCACTGATGTGCTTTTTTTACATCCAGTCCTCGCCCTGAGTAGGGTCAACAATGCAAAATAAGATAAGGCAACAAAAGAAGCATGCAAGAACTACAATATGATACGGAAAAGGGCGATAGAGAGGGAGAGAGGGAGAGAGGGACAAAGAGGCGAGAGTGGGTGCGGGAAAGAGCATGTTTAGAACAATCTGAAAATTAAAAAAATTCCAAGGAGATGCAAGACAATCGATTTTGAAGCACCAGAGGGAAAAATGAAAATAAGCACAAATGGGAGGGGGGGGGGGGGGGGGTGCATAATGATAGCCCAGTCACCACGGGGAAAGGGGGGTGGGGTGGGGGAAGAATGTCATGTAGATAATACATTAAGTTCTTCCAGCAGAACCGAGAGAGAGAGAGAGAGAGAGAGAGAGAGAGAGAGGAGAGAGAGAGAGAGAGAGAGAGAGAGAGAGGAGAGAGAGAGAGAGGAGAGTCGCATAAGAATACAAGCATAACGACATAATGACGAGGGCAGGAGGTAGAAGGAAACACACACACACACACACACACACACACACACACACACACACACACACACACACACACACACACACACACACACGTACTTACAAAAGACATACTTACTAAACAGAATAACATATGCATTTCAAGTACAAAACACTTTCTAAATAAGGCAAAGAGGGTGGTGGTAGTTGGTGGTGGATTTATGGCGGAGTATGCAAGTACTGGCACATAAGATGGTTGAAATAATGGTGTTTGAAGGTTGATAGGCATTGGTGTTGTTTGGTTGATTCAGGGAGCGAGTTCCATCGGCATGAACCTGAATATATTAAACTGGATTTGAATAAGTCAATTCTAGGAACAGGGACATGAAGTTTGGGTAGAATCCTTCAGGAATTAATGAGAATCTGTGAACTAATGTGGAGGGTGCCTTCCCAGACACAATCCTGTGCATTATGATCCCTTTGTTGTATTCTAATCTCAGACTTAAGGGAAGAACCTGAATCTTTTTGTAGTCTGAGTCCAGAAGACTACTGCTTTTTTAGGAGGACTAATTTGAGTGCTCACTTGTGTAGGCTTAGCAATGGTTAGAGGGTGTTAGCGCTAGCACAGTCCCATAGAGTAGATCCATAGTCTATGTATGATTGGATATGAGACTGGAAAAAGAGCTTGCGTGAATGCAGGTCGAGGAAGCGTTTGATTTTGGAGAGTTGATAAATTTTCTGTGAAACTTTTTGCACAATGAGGTTATGCGAGCTTGCCAACTGATATTGTTATTAGTTGTTATTCCTAGCACTTTGAGGTATGTAACCTGTTCAACGAGTTCATTTTTAAAATGTACAGGAGGAAACTTAATAGTGAGATTTTGACTTTTTTGCCTAGTTTTGATAAGCATGGATTTAGTTTTTCGAGGGTAAAGCGACATGTGATTTAGTTCAGTCCATTTTACGAGGCCATTCGCACTTTCTTGTAAAGTTTGTGCAAGAACAGTAACATCAGAATGATTTGTATGTATTGTTGTATCATCAGCAAAGAGTTCACAGGTGGATGTGATATGGAGAGGTAGATCATTGATGTAAATTGTGAACAGTAAGGGACCCATGATAGAGCCTTGTGGGACGCCATAGGAAAGTGTTTGAAATGAAGAGAAAGTTGTATCAATTTCCACACATTGTTGCCTATTTGTGAGATATGAGTGAAAAAGCGTAAGAGTTTTTGTGGATAAGCCATACAATTTGAATTTTCTAAGAATAAAGTTATGGTCTATCACATCAAATGCTTGTTTGAAATCAATAAACAGGACACAACAATATCTGTTGTTGTTAATGCTATTTAGCCAGTCATCAACCAGGTTGATTAGGACCGTGTGGCATGAATGGTTGTGTCGGAACCCGGACTGTCTTGGATGAAGCAAGTGGTAAGTATTAAGGTGGTGTAATGTGTGTTTGTTTATGTGCTTTTCCAAAAGATTGGAAATAGTGGAAAGGATTGAGATTGATCTGCAGTTTGCAGGGTCTGAGTTGTCACCTGTTTTGTGGCTAGGAATGACTTTCGCTTTTTTTTTAAACTATCGGGAAAATGATTTTTGTCGATGCATAAATTGAAGACGTATGTTAATGTATCTGTAATGCTGGAGCTGATAGTTTGAGGATATTGCCGTCTAGGCCATCCATCCCGCAGGTACCTGACTGTTTTAGGTGCGTTAGGTAGTGATAGACTTCAAAGACTGTTATTGGTGGAATATAATGATCAGACTTGATGTTTCTATCTTGGCAATATTGTTTCAGTATTTGAAGGTCATTTGATCTGGAAGAATCAGTCGTGACAGCTTTGTTGGCTATAGTGCAAAAGTGGGTGTTTAGCTGTTCGACAGTTGTCTTTAATTACAGTTGATTTTGAAGAAGATTGATTGTTTGTAAGCTCGCTTATAGCTCTCCATATCAATTGTGGGTTCTGGTTTGATGATATTAGTTCTCGATAATATTTCGTTGTTTTTTTCTGCGCTTCTGTGAATTTATTGCATTTCTCAGTTTTCTAGATTCCTCTTCATAGCCATGTTGTTTAAGCATATCGCTAAGGTAACCTGCCTCCTGTAACACTTTAGTGTACCATGCCGGTTTAGGATCATGTCGTACTCTAATCGGTTTTAGAGAGGCGTGTTTATCATACATTTCTGTAAATGTTTTGATTCAAAATTCAACAGCAAGATCTGGATCAGCTATGTTGAAAACTGAGGAGAGAGTTGAGTTCAGCAAGTCATGCAGAAAGTCTTGGTTGTTGAAGTTTGTAAAGCAACGGTAGGTTATTGTCTTGTGTCCCATTTGGGGAATTTTTTACTCCTTTTTTTTTTGGGCCATGTGGCACAAACTGGGTAATGATCACTGCAGTTTAAGACAGGGACGCAGGCTTCTGCTATGTTAATTTTATCTGAAATATAATATGGTCGATAAGTGTCTTCGAGTTTGGTGTGACTCTCAATGGAGATTCGATGAGTTGATGCAGATTGAATAGATTGAATGCTTGTGTCCATTGGTTTTGCATTTTTAGAAGGTCTTTGTTAAAGTCCCCAAGTGAAATTATTTCCTTGGATTCTAGCGAGACTGCATCCATCATTGTAATAAATTTGTCGACCCAGTTCACTATTTCAGATGGGTTCCCGTAGCAGAGTCCAACCAAAATGGAAGGGTTTCTTTTCAGCTTAACTTCTATCCAGACACATTCTACACCGTTACGTTCTAGGTGTAGAAGTCGTTTGAAGCTAAGGGTTTCGCTGATGTAGATAAGAAGACCCGTCTCTTTCGGTTGTGTAGGATCTTTCCGGATTGTTATATCCTGGATTAGTTACAAGATTGTCGCTAATGTGTGCAGCTAATCTGGATTCAGAGAGTCCTAAAATATGAAAGGGTTTACCATGATTCCAAATCAGTGTTGATATATCTGATGTCTTGTTAACTGCATGTTGGATATTAAGGTGACAGATTCGGAGTCCTTCTTTGCATGGCCATGCAGACTGTTCTTTGTTCATTTCTAGTTGTGTACTGATGTGATGATAACTGACGTTAAGATGTGTATAATCAAGGAACACAATAAAATCACATAAAAGACAGAGAAAATTGGGCTGGTTTACACACCGTAACAGCTTTTCGGAAACCAGAAGGAATGAGAAGAAAAGGAAATCTGTACAGTATATGTCCGTAAGCTCCTCGGCCAGATGGTATACTTATGGATACACTTTTCTGAAATGAAAATATACACTTCCTCACAAAGGAAGCACTTCTAAAGCAAAATTACACTTAAGGGGACAGAAGAAGCGGACAAAAAAAGAAAATGAAACTTAAGACCAAAAA
>CM031618.1:2084045-2121545 GCA_018398815.1 Conus ventricosus | reverse complement strand
GGAACGCTTGCCTGAGCAGGTGGATTAAGCCTAACTCAACCCGGTCTGCGACAGGCACTGGCCTTTCACCACAGCTGTTGATCCCCACATGGAAAGTAACCTGTTGGATGTGGGATGATGGGGGCCGTGATGATAGCCATTGACACAGGTGATGGACTGTCAGACCAGGCACTGACAGATTTTTCACCCTGTAGCGCTCTGTTGACATTTCCTTCTCATCTACCCCCCGTAACACAGAAGAAAGGGATCTTCGCAAGTCGATTGGCTTTTCAACATCGTGACACTGGGCCAGCTTGGTGGGTGGCCTAACACAGCACTGGAGAGGGGTTCTGATGTATGATTTTACACATACAACCCCTAAAAACAACCAACACCACCGTCCAACACAGGAATCCTTTATACACACACATCGTGTAAGCAATCACACAACTCTGTGTAAAAGTACACACATGAAGCATGTGAATTACATGTACAGAAACTGATTCTATTACAGAGCGAAGTGAACACGTCCGAACAGGTCGGCGGAAGAGAGATGATGATGATGATAATCTTTAGAGACGCCCCCCTTCCCCCCACTCCCATACCCAACCCTACACTTTTTGAACACTGGCGTAACCAGAACCATCCTCCACTCATCTGCCCTGTCTTCACTGGCTCGGAACAACTGGACTGTTGATCTTGCCAGTAGGACAGACAAGTTTCCCACTCACTACAGAGCTGAAACCTGCGTACTGCTTTATATCGCTCAGACCCTAAACGTACTGCTCTGTGTCGCTCAGACCCAAACATACTGCTTTATATCGCTCAGACCCTAAACGTACTGCTCTATGTCGCTCAGACCCTAAATGTACTGCTCTATGTCGCTCAGACCCTAAACATACTGCTCTATGTCGCTCAGACCCTAAACATACTGCTTTATATCGCTCAGACCCTAAACGTACTGCTCTATGACGCTCAGACCCTAAACATACTGCTCTATGTCGCTCAGACCCTAAACATACTGCTCTATGTCGCTCAGACCCTAAACATACTGCTTTATATCGCTCAGACCCTAAACGTACTGCTTTATGTCGCTCAGACCCTAAACATACTGCTCTATGTCGCTCAGACCCTAAACATACTGCTTTATATCGCTCAGACCCTAAACGTACTGCTCTATGTCGCTCAGACCCTAAACATACTGCTTTATGTCGCTCAGACCCTAAACATACTGCTCTATGTCGCTCAGACCCTAAACGTACTGCTTTATGTCGCTCAGACCCTAAACGTACTGCTCTATGTCGCTCAGACCCTAAACATACTGCTTTATGTCGCTCAGACCCTAAACGTACTGCTCTATGTCGCTCAGACCCTAAACGTACTGCTCTATGTCGCTCAGACCCTAAACATACTGCTTTATGTCGCTCAGACCCTAAACGTACTGCTCTATGTCGCTCAGACCCTAAACGTACTGCTCTATGTCGCTCAGACCCTAAACGCACTGCTCTATGTCGCTCAGACCCTAAACGCACTGCTCTATGTCGCTCAGACCCTAAACGCAAGAAACAGCCTGTCACCTCACACGGTCTTCGCTGCTCCTTCACCAGAGTTTTCAGCTCTACCGGACAGACCTACCCCAGGACACCAGGAGGGGACTTCATCATCATCCAATGACTTAAGATGCCGGCCTCCAGAACAAGTCTGGCAGTGGATCCCGTTCCTCTGTGGTGTTATGGACAACGAGGAAGCTGCAAACATTTTTTTTTTTCATACTCCCAGGGTCTTTAGGTGTGTAGGTTGTAGAAGGTGGAAAAAGGACTTTCTTCTTCTTCTTCTTCCTCAAACACCGGTTCACTCAAAAACGAGTAGGTCACCAGCGCCGTAACTGATCCTGTGACAGCCATATTGTGTGTATTTGTGTAGTGATTCATCATGTCTGTTGCACTCCAGTTGTCTGTTTTGTGTTTTGTTTCTAACAATAGTTACATCACACCCAGTTTCGTGTGTTTATTTTGATTCTCGTCCGGAGTTACTTTCGCTTTTTTTTGTGTGTAGTTGATAGAGCGTTGCCTCCCTTTGACTTCCTACAACGCGGGCACAGCGGAAACGCATTCCATGGCGGCGGATTTGGTAGCCGTTGGAACATGTTTTTCTGACCAGTGACAGCCTACTAGTGCTGCGCCGATTACGTTCATACCACGACTGCACGGTGACTGCCAACGGAATTTGGAAATTTGCCATGGGAAGAAAGGATGTTTACTGTAAGAAGCCAGTTGTCGCTTATGAAATGTTTGAGAAACACACTAGCTGTGACAGTCACAGTGTATACATGTGTGCATGAAATGACCGTCTATTTATCTTGCAGAGTGATAATCTTCTTCTTCTTCCTAAAATACTGGTTCACTCAAAAACTCATCTTGTGACAAACACACTAATTTATAGCTTGATGAATGACCAGTCTTCTATTCTTCATTGAAATATGACTTGTATGATGCTTCTGAATTGCGTTTCCAGTTCTCGTTTAATTTGTTTTGATGATAACCGTATGACAAAATGATCCACTTCTAACCGGTGACACCCACCTTCATCGTTTTGCAGAAAAAGACGTAATGAAACATTTCTTGAATCTAATTACTAAGAATCATCTACTTGAATGAATGAAATCAGCTAATGATAGGCTGGCATGATTTGATCATAGCTAAGAATTCCCTAGTGATTTTACCAAATAGTAGCCTACATTCTCATTCTGTAATCTAACTTCCAAGATCAACAGAGATCTTAAGGTAGTTGTAGGGCATATTACCGGATAGTAAAATGTTAGTAATGGTCAAAGTTATGACCGCTGAACATTAATGGAAGAAGAAGAAAAATTATACTTTCTGTGGTCCAAGTTCAGTAGACTTAAATATCTTAAACTTGTAGCGCTCCTTATTGTACGAATACCTGTGTATCAATTGGAAAGAAGTATAATGGCAGTACACTATGTTCAAAATTACTTTAAAAAATTAGGAATTAAGTCAAGCCATTGTTTCTATGACATGTTGATTTTGACTGGTCAGAAAAAAAGTGTCAGTATCATGTTTTACTAGCCAGGCAATTTCTACATGATCTTTATGAATCCTTGAATATGGTGAATAACTAAGTTTCAAAAGATTAAAAACATTATTGTGTTTCTCTGAAGTGGTGTTCAAAGAGGTATTAATGTAATAACTGTTCAGTGCTGTAAAAGAAATATAATTGGTAATATTGTGATCAACATTTTTTATAACAATGTTTTGATAACAGATCAGATGGCTTGGTCATGATTTTTTTAAACCCAGCCTAACAGGTCTGTGAGGTAGCATTTTTAAAAACTGATCCAGAGCCCTTTGAACCTTTTCAGTTGTAGTTTATGAGGCTTCTGTTTGTGGACTTTTTTGTTGTTGTTGTTGTTGTTGAGTGTTTGAAAGTGAGATTAAATGAATGTAAAATTGTTCAGGGAATGGATAACAAACTGTGAGGAGAGTGGGGTGGGAGTGAGTGGTGGGAGACGAGGGGTGAAGGTGGAGTTGCAATGAAAAGAATCACTGTGTCATTATGATACTGTTATCTAAAGTTGTGATTGCACATACTTAGTTTTTCATGGTTCTTAAATGAATAACATTTCATTATTGATTAAGGTGGAGTTGCAATGAAAAGAATCACTGTCATTATAATATTATTATCTAAAGCTGTGATTGTACACCTGTAGTTTTCTATGGTTCTTAAATGAATAACGTTTCATTAACCCCTTCACTGCTGTCATATTTTGCTAAGTCCCATGCTGGACGAAACAGAAAGAGTGTTGAATCATGATGAACAGCATCGTCAACTGAGCATTGCAGATAGAATTATGATGAACGCCGTTCGTCAACAGCGCAGTGAAGAGGATAAGTGAAACGGGTTCATAGGTTTATTCTTTACCAAATTAGCTTGACTAATGATCTAATCAGTATATGATCCCTGGGCTGAATTATGTGTATAATTTCAGTATTCTACTGTAAAACTTGATCATTGGATAATATAGCAGTGTATTGTCTGGGAATGAGATTGTCTCTAGTATTGAAAAGATTCTGTCAACCTATTTCCACAGTCAAAAGTGGCTTACTCCAGTCATTGCTGTTATGATGTAGTTGATTGGAATGGATAGAATTCATGATCACATTAGAATGCAACTAATGCATTGAAATCTTTGGGATCCTAAGTAAAACAAAAACGATTCATAGATGAATTAGACCTGTTCAATGACTGTTTGATACCAGTTACTTACTGGTGCACATTGCAGATTGTGGACTTATCCGTGGCACTATACAGTCAGTCATGAGTAAGCATGATAACCTCCTACGGCTGTAAAAACACTGTTTAAAAAAGAACATAAATGAATTATACTTAATAGAACTAAAAACAAACAAACAAGCAAAAAACCCCAAGCTGTCAGTAAAGAATACTTGACAGTTCCATGTGAAATCCAACTGCTTGTACCAATCAACAGTCACGGAGCCAGATGCTGACAGGACTGTCTGGTGTGGAAGTGTGGCTGCAGGCCTCTCTTCCTCACTGCCCCTCCTCCCACCCAGTGGGGTTGAGATAGAGCTCTGGCATCAACATGATTATGGATTGGTTATTGGCCAGTCTCCCTGCCTTTCATGATTATGGATTGGTTATTGGCCAGTCTCCCTGCCTCTCATGATTATGGATTGGTTATTGGCCAGTCTCCATGCCTCTCATGATTATGGATTGGTTATTGGCCAGTTTCCCTGCCTCTCATGACTATGGATTGGTCATTGGCCAGTTTCCCTGCCTCTCAATCTCATGATTATAAATTGGTCATTGGCCAGTTTCCCTGCCTCTCATGATTATGGATTAGTCATTGGCCAGTTTCCCTGCCTCTCATGATTATGAATTAATCATTGGCCAGTTTTCCTGCCTCTCATGATTATGGATTAGTCATTGGCCAGTTTCCCTGCCTCTCATGATTATGGATTAGTCATTGGCCAGTTTCCCTGCCTCTCATGATTATGGATTAGTCATTGGCCAGTTTCCCTGCCTCTCATGATTATAAATTGGTCATTGGCCAGTTTCCCTGCCTCTCATGACTATGGATTGGTCATTGGCCAGGTTCCCTGCCTCTCAATCTCATGATTATAAATTGGTCATTGGCCAGTTTCCTGGTTCTCATGATTATAAATTGGTCATAGGCCAGTTTCCCTGCCTCTTCATGATTATAAATTGGTTATAGGCCAGTTTTCCTGCCTCTCATGGTTATAAATTGGTTATAGGCCAGTTTTCCTGCCTCTCATGGTTATAAATTGGTCATTGGCCAGTTTCCCTGCCTCTCATGATTATGAATTGGTCATTGGCCAGTTTCCCTGCCTCTCTCCACTTCTTTCTCTGCCTCCAGCAGCCTCCTTTGTATGTGTGTGAACATGTCATGAAAGTTGTGCCTGAACTGAACATTTGGCAATGCTTATTGTTTCAGTAAGACTGGGTATTATAGGCGTATCCATTTGGGAACATCGATATTGTGATCTGTGTCATAGCGGGTAGACACCATGATCCTGCCCACAGATAAAGCAAGGTCATGGCGGTGTGGTTGACTCTCTCCTAGAGACTTGCACTTGCCAGTCAGATGTTTGTGGCTGCTGGGCTTTACAACAAAATGATGGAAAGAAGTGCAGGCTAGCCCCCAAACCATTGACACATTTTTCATGTGTAATGGCTGTTGACTTTGACATTCTCGCTCGCTGTGCACACAGCTGATACAGACAGAATAATCTCACTGGCTCCACACAGCGATGGTGTCTGGTCATGCTCTATATCAATGGCTATAATCCCACTGGCTCTATGGACACAGTGATGGTGTCTGGTCATGATGCTCTATATCAGTGGCTATAATCCCACTGGCTCTACGGACACAGTGATGGTGTCTGGTCATGCTCTATATCTGTGACTGACATTCACCTGAGCTCAGCTGCTAGACCTACAAAGTCACCATATTCATCACTTTGATTGTGAAGTCTTTACTCCAGTGATATAGGAAAACATGCCTCTTTCAAAACAGTAAGCAAAGGAGGGAAAGGGGAGGAATGGAAGGGAGGGAAGTTGAGGGGGTGGTGATGGTTAAATGGCAAGGAAGTGGACCCTTATCCATTGTTGTCTGCTTTGAAGGAAATCAGTCCATTATCATTCAGCCAACAGTAAGCTATGAAAACAGGGCTGCTCGGTCAGAATTTCCAGCTAACCTTTTGAAATTGGCTTGTTTCGCTTTCCATTGTATTCCGCTTGTTGAGGAACAACAACAACAAAAAATGGTGGTATATTTCAGATCTCGGGCTGGTGAAAAACTTTGATGTGCTGATGAAATTTTTTATCCACCAGCTTGGCTGGCTGGCTGGTAAAAAGAATTAAAACGTCTCCAGCCTTGATGAACCAGCTCACACTCATGCATACTCGCACAATGTATACTTATGTACACACACATACATGCTACAAGATATGGACAGCATTCACCTGTTTTCACATACCAGTGAGATGTTTCACGCTGGTCACAATGCCAGAAAACTAACTGCTGAAGCAAGCACTGGACAACTGTGAATCACATAAAGAACGATTGGTTATTCTAGCATGAATTATGTGTGCCCAGGTTGACTGGCCAGGTTGTTTACTTTTAGCCTGTTTTGTGTGTGTCCAGGTTGTTTCAGCCTGCATTGTGTGTGTCCAGGTTGACTGGCCAGGTTGTTGTAGCCTGCTTTGTGTGTGTCCAGGTTGCTTCAGCCTGCATTGCGTGTGTCCAGGTTGACTGGCCAGGTTTTTGTAGCCTGCATTGTGTGTGTCCAGGTTGACTGGCCAGGTTGTTGTAGCCTGCATTGTGTGTCCAGGTTGACTGGCCAGGTTGTTTCAGCCTGCATTGTGTGTGTCCAGGTTGACTGGCCAGGTTGTTTCAGCCTGCATTGTGTGTGTCCAGGTTGTTTCAGCCTATATTGTGTGTGTCCAGGTTGACTGGCCAGGTTTTTGTAGCCTGCATTGTGTGTGTCCAGGTTGACTGGCCAGGTTGTTGTAGCCTGCATTGTGTGTGTCCAGGTTGACTGGCCAGGTTGTTGTAGCCTGCATTGTGTGTGTCCAGGTTGACTGGCCAGGTTGTTTCAGCCTGCACTGTGTGTGTCCAGGTTGACTGGCCAGGTTGTTGTAGCCTGCATTGTGTGTGTCCAGGTTGACTGGCCAGGTTGTTGTAGCCTGCATTGTGTGTGTCCAGGTTGACTGGCCAGGTTGTTGTAGCCTGCATTGTGTGTGTCCAGGTTGACTGGCCAGGTTGTTGTAGCCTGCATTGTGTGTGTCCAGGTTGACTGGCCAGGTTGTTGTAGCCTGCATTGTGTGTGTCCAGGTTGACTGGCCAGGTTTTTGTAGCCTGCATTGTGTGTGTCCAGGTTGACTGGCCAGGTTGTTGTAGCCTGCATTGTGTGTGTCCAGGTTGACTGGCCAGGTTGTTGTAGCCTGCATTGTGTGTGTCCAGGTTGACTGGCCAGGTTGTTTCAGCCTGCACTGTGTGTGTCCAGGTTGACTGGCCAGGTTGTTGTAGCCTGCATTGTGTGTGTCCAGGTTGACTGGCCAGGTTGTTGTAGCCTGCATTGTGTGTGTCCAGGTTGACTGGCCAGGTTGTTGTAGCCTGCATTGTGTGTGTCCAGGTTGACTGGCCAGGTTGTTGTAGCCTGCATTGTGTGTGTCCAGGTTGACTGGCCAGGTTGTTGTAGCCTGCATTGTGTGTGTCCAGGTTGACTGGCCAGGTTGTTGTAGCCTGCATTGTGTGTGTCCAGGTTGACTGGCCAGGTTGTTGTAGCCTGCATTGTGTGTGTCCAGGTTGACTGGCCAGGTTTTTGTAGCCTGCATTGTGTGTGTCCAGGTTGACTGGCCAGGTTGTTGTAGCCTGCATTGTGTGTGTCCAGGTTGACTGGCCAGGTTGTTGTAGCCTGCATTGTGTGTGTCCAGGTTGACTGGCCAGGTTGTTGTAGCCTGCATTGTGTGTGTCCAGGTTGACTGGCCAGGTTGTTGTAGCCTGCATTGTGTGTGTCCAGGTTGACTGGCCAGGTTGTTGTAGCCTGCATTGTGTGTGTCCAGGTTGACTGGCCAGGTTGTTGTAGCCTGCATTGTGTGTGTCCAGGTTGACTGGCCAGGTTGTTGTAGCCTGCATTGTGTGTGTCCAGTTGACTGGCCAGGTTTTTGTGGCCTGCACTGTGTGTGTCCAGGTTGACTGGCCAGGTTGTTGTAGCCTGCATTGTGTGTGTCCAGGTTTACTGGCCAGGTTGTTGTAGCCTGCATTGTGTGTGTCCAGGTTGACTGGCCAGGTTGTTGTAGCCTGCATTGTGTGTGTCCAGGTTGTTTCAGCCTATATTGTGTGTGTCCAGGTTGACTGGCCAGGTTGGAGAGACAGCGAAGGAAACAAGGGCTGTAGTTGCTGAAGTGACCCAGCAGCCTCGGTGCCTGCACCCCTCCCCCCTCCCTCCCTGCCCCGACGCCAACGACCATGCAGTCGGGCAGGTCCAGATCCTGCGACCCCTTTCTGACCTCTGGGGACCAGCAGATGAAAGGTCAGGCTTGCTTGGTGTTGGGGGTGTGTACTTGTGTCTGTGTATGTGTGTGTGTGTGTGTGTGTGCGCGTTTTTCTCTTTTTTAAAAATTTTATTTATTTATTTATTTAAAAAAAAATTTTTTTGCTGTCCCATCATCTGAGCCACCAGAGTGGCATTGCACGAACGGCACCCGTTTTGAGCCCCCCCAACCACAGCCACAGCCACAGCCCTGCTCGTCCCACCGCAGCCCGGCACTGGCAGTCCACAGGGAGCAGTCAGTGTCAAGTTGTCGAGAGGCAACCCACCGGAGGAGACACTGCACTGCTGCCGAGTCACTTGGATGGTGTTCAGTAGTGCCTGTTCTGATCCAACATGCGCAGGACACCACCTACTAAGCCCCTACTGACGACAATAATTGCTTAGTTGCAGAGCCAGCGTGAGCAAGCTCTCCCTTCGGAGGGCGCCACCCCGTCTGTCCAATGACAGCCCCTATGAATTTGCCGATACCGGTGACCCAGATGGAATCAAACCAAAGCCATAAATGTGGAGAGTACATCAGAGGTCACCATGAGAGCAGGGCATGAAGGGCCACAGAATTTGAGACTTGTTTTTTAGATGCTGATGGATGAGAATGATGCGATGGTGAAGATGATGCTTATTCCGGGCTGAGACTGCATGACAGGACTCTACTGTATGCTTACTTTCATTATATATCTCGGTGTCAACCAGGCCTTAGAGATACAGACACCTGCAGTGTTGGTCAGGAAATTTGAGCAACACTCTCAGAGACGCATCCATTTAGCGGCTGAAACTCGACTGTGTGGTCCCAGTCTTCCCAGCTGAGCCTGTAGCAAACTCACCTCTGGGTAGGAGGCAGTCAGGGTAGAAAAATACCACATGACACTGATGGAATTGAACACACGACCTCCCAGCCGGGAGTCCGCAATGCTAACCACTTTGCCACGGTGGCTGATGTGTGTATTTGTTTGTGTGTTTATGTGTGTGTGTCACTGTGTGTGTGTGTGTGTGTGTGTGTGCGTGTGTGCGTGCGTGTGTGTGTGTGTGTGTGTGTGTGTGTGTGTGTGTGTGTGTGTGTGTGTGCGTGCATGCGTGTGTGCGTGCATGCGTGTGTGCGTGGGGGCATTTGTGTGTACAAACGCATACATGATTCTGTTTGTCCTTGGACTATTTTGAAAAAGAAATGTTTCATTCTCCATACTCAAGTCACGTTCCTAACATTGTCTGTCTGGTCTCTTTTTTTTCTGTTTTCAGTCACTATTCTCTTTTAGAAACTGGTTAACACAGCTTTATTTTTCTGTCCCATTCGAGACACTTAGTTATTGGGCCGAAGAAACAAGCCTTACACATTCCTGACCCAACATTTTTGTTGTTGTAGTCCAAGCAGAGGCATGTATCAAACTTGTGTACTAGTTAACTAGGGAAAATTAAGTTCCCAGAAAGTGATGACGTCATTCTTGCACAATTGTGTGTGTGTGTTGTCATTGTTTGAATATCGCCTGACCTCTTGTGTACAAGCTTTCATGCCGTATCTACATTATCAACAGGAAAATAAACCTAGTCGAGTTTGGTATTAAAAGAATTGTCGGGAATTCGCCTATTCAGTCATCTCAAGAGCACAGATATATTACATTTTTCATGACAACCACTGATTATCAAACTAACAGCCCCATTTGTAATGGCCGCTCATCAATGCCGAACACATTGCTGCCAGATCGGCTGTACACAGATGACATTCAGTTGGTCGAGTACAGCACGGTTAGCTGGCTGGTGGGGAGCAGCCTGCAGAAAACACCCCTTTCCTTGACCTGCATTCACGGCTTGGCCTCTGCAGCTGTGGGAGAGCTGTAAACTCCCCTGCCTCTCAGAACTAAGTGGCTTGCTCTGAACAGCCGTGGGTTTTCTTTTCTTGTTTGGGGCTTCTGTCAATCATTCTTGCTCTGTCCCATAAAGAACGAAACTGTTACATTATTAGTTAGCATGCTGTATCCAGTGCATGTTTAAAGCCTCTTCTGAATGTTACATTATTAGTTAGCATGCTGTACCCAGTGCATGTTTAAAGCCGCTTCTGAATGTTACATTATTAGTTAGCATGCTGTATCCAGTGCATGTTTAACCCGTTGAGCGCCTTTAGTCAGTCAGCTGACGCGGAAATAAAAGTGCTTTCCATGTGCCTATGGGCAGTCCCCTGACGTCATGCATTTTTCTTGAGTTTTCATTCTTTACTATTTCTATCAACGGACTCAAATAGAGTTTGCGTAGAAAGCCTTATATGTCTGTAGTCTTAAAATAATATGTAAATGACCACACGTGAGGGGAAAGCCCATTTATTCTTATCACTGACTGGGTGACCAGCCAGCACTTCGTGTCTCGCTTGCAAAGATGGCGGCGCAACCTTCGTTGTCGAAGCGACCAGCGACCAAGTCAACGTATTTACACAGCTGAGCAGGCTCTGCTGATGATTTTTGACAAACACAATAATCTTTTATTCAACGACTAACTCGAGCATGAAGGTGAGATGATGATAGTGGTGGAATTGCCGACCATATTCGTCAGTTATTGAGTAGGGCTCTGTGACCTCAGTGTGCGTTCAGCTGACAGCGTCAGTCGAACGAGCCAGCCAAGTGTGTACTCTGCACTGCATGCTGGTGTCCAGTAATGTGAAATCAGTGCGAGAGGGGATCGTGGCCTGCTCGCGGCGTGACACGGTGCAGACGAAAAGGTAGGGGAAGATGAGGAGTGAAAGAGAGGGTTGAAGTTGAGCAAGGGGGTGTGGTGGGGAGGGGGGGGGGGCGTGGTCGTGGACTGGTCAGTCTGCATCGAGTGTGAGCGTCTTGATAGACTTCCAAACTGTTTTACTTTCATTTACAGGTGTAGTGTGACAATACAAACTTTATTTTCAACTTTTTTGCTGTGTTCTTGTTTGGATGTGGTAAATACATATGTTTTTGATCGTGCAAAAAAATCTATCCAAATCTACAAGCCTAAATACTTTTGTATTATCAAAATTAAAACAAAAAAAGCCCAGATTCAAAATCTTCATTCAATTTCCTTCAAAAATGATATAGATTTCATTTTTCTATCTTTTGTAGTTTCTGAGCTAGAATTTTTTTGTTAATTATGACCCCCAAATCATGAGATTTCCCCGGCACCTGGGAACACCTTTGTTTGTACTCTTGTGAGGCACTGAACGGGTTAAAGCCTCTTCTGAATGTTACATTATTAGTTAGCATGCTGTACCCAGTGCATGTTTAAAGCCTCTTCTGAATGTTACATTATTAGTTAGCATGCTGTATCCAGTTCATGTTTAAATTAAAGCCTCTTCTGAATGTTACATTATTAGATAGCATGCTGTATCCAGTGCATGTTTAAAGCCTCTTCTGACAGAATGGTTCAGACTCAAAGGGTTTAACTCTTTCATTCCTACTTTTCTATGAACCATTACTTCTTCTTGTTCCTAGATTCTTGTAATACGAGTGTTCCCTTCATTCCTGGATTTAGAGAAAAAAAAGAAGAATTGTAAAGTGAGAACTGCCACGCATGCAGTAGCAAACCAGCCAGAAGAGAGCGGCGACCACTTTCCCACGCTGTAGGGGCTGTCTGGCATCCATTCCATTCATAAACACTGCCCTGCAAGCGACCGGAAGTTCAAAGCGTTTACAGCGAGAACTGATTTTCCAGGCTGCAGGAAGGAAAGGAGGGATTTTGTGCTGCCCGGTTTTCCGGGCTGCAGGAAGGAAGTGTACGATTTCTGCAAACCGGACTGCAAACTGGAAAACCGGGTTGTAGGGATGTAAGAGTTAATGAGGGTGCATGCTTGTAACTGCTGGAACTGCCCAACGTTTTGCTTGTGCAGGGGGAGAAGTAGTAGAGCATTTTGGACGGACAGTAGAGAAAGGTTCACTTAATGACAGATATTGAACCATGGCTTGCAAGTGAGCGTGATAAGCAGCGGCTATTGGTTATCCTGTCCCATAGCAAACACTGGTCTGTCACAGCGTAACAAGAGAACAAAGACTGGCGGAACTAGCAAGATTTCAACAATTTCTCACTGTTGACAACCATTTTCCCTGGCCCTGGCACTGACGTCCTAGCTTCTTTTTCTTTCTTCTTCTTTTCACTGTTTTCTGAAGCCTGGTCAAGCTTTGGTTGCTTTTAATGCATGCTTGCCTTTTCATTCAAGGGAAAGGCTTACTTTCAGCATTTGGGCGATCAAGCGTGAGTCAAGATCTTGTCCCTTTCTTCCCTGCCTCAGTCTCTTTCAGAGGCAAAGAGCCCTCTTTTTTTTCCTCTCCCAAGCCCTTGCCCTGCCTGAATCTTTCTCCTTTCACTTCTGACCTTTTTCTCCTTGTCACAAAGTCCATCACTCTTCTCCCTGTTGGGTTCAAACTGGTTCCTGTCATTTTTTTATTTTGTAATTTCAAAAGAGGATCAACTTCAATTTGACTTCAGAAAACATATGTCTGATTGATGTCACCATTGAGCCCAATGCGGTTTGTGGATCAGGAAACCTTGGAGCAAGGGTCCGAACCCTCTCTTGATGTAGAGGTCCAGAAACAGCCGTTCACTACACAGGCTGTCTGTGGGGCACAAGGGTTGGGCAAAGGAGGACAACTGTGGCTGCCCCGATTCTCTTCAAGCTTTCAGTATGACAGGCAGGGTTCGTACGCTCCTTGAAACTCCTTGAATCTCCTTGAATTCTGAGAGCTTATTTCAAGGCCTTGAAACCCCTTGAAAATCAATGAAGTGTGGTTCTGTTGACCAAACCTCCTTGAAAATCTTTGAAAATCAAGCCATCGGCTCCAAAAAATTTTTAATCTTGCAAAAAGAAATGGTAGTTTGATTTTTCTGTGTTCAGGTTGATTGAAAATTATTTTAATCAAAACAAATTTTTACATCGTTGCAATCCCGGATTGTCGTCTGTTACTTAACCAAGGGAGATAATTTTGTAACTTTATCAATTTTTACGCATGTATTGTAGCCTAGAATTAAAGAAAATTTTTCTTGAACACTCCTTGAAAAATCCATGAATTTTGTTCTTGGGAGTTTGTAGGAACCCTGACAGGTGCTACTCCAACCTATGCAGGCTCAGTTTCTGTGGCCCGGTGGTTTAACTCCTCTGCCTGTTCAGGGGTCGATCCTCTTATACTAGGGTGCTTCCCTTCACCCCCAGGCCTTTCATAATGCTTCTCCCTCCCTCTCCTCCCCTGCCTTGGGTCAGGGGTCACATGGCATGGCCTCTTGGCGGCACAAACTGCCCTTACCACCTCCCACAGCTTCTTGCTGTGGGCCGACCTCATCTCTTCTCTATGGGGCTGCCCCAGTGGTGGGGACCCCTGGAAGGGCAGCCCATTTCCTTCCAAGGACTCCAGCCCTGGGGCCAGTCTCCAGCCTTGGCTGCTCTTCTGGGCCATCCTTCCAGCACCGCCCTCACATGCAGCTTGGTTTGCCTGCTGCAACCGCCGGCCCTGCCCTCCTCCCCAGGGTTGACACCCCCAGGTCCTCAGCGACAGGGGAGTCTGACTGGGGCGAGTCTTCTGAGGAGGATGTTGAGGAAGGTCCATACTTGGTCCATCAGGTCTGGTCTTTTTGTTGTTGTTGGTCTCCCACCTGGCTGCCTGCTTTGCCACTTGTGTGAGAAGGTGGAATGCCGCGCTCAATGCAGCACAGCAGCAAAGCTTGTGCTGGGGCTCCCTTCTGCAGCCCTCTGTGTCTCTCCCAGTACTGCCTGAGTCGCAGATGGTAGTGGACGCTTCATGCAGGGCTCAGAATCAGGAGAGAGGGCCACAGCTGGAGGTCATGCCAGGCTAAGTGCCAGACTTGTAGCCCGGACAAATTTCTTCAGCTGTAGAGGCTAGTTAACTACCATTTTTAGAGGTTCCCCCCCCCCCCCCCCCCCTCCCCTCCAGCTGGAGAGAGTGTTTTGAAGGTTACTCACAGGACAGATGTACGCACATTCCTATCTTTTAAAAGATGAAGATAGCTCATGGTCTTTGGTGCTGACTGTGTGGTGAGCCTGTCAACATGAACCACTTTCTTACTGAGAGCTAGGCTTGCTCAGCATCAGACATAAAACACCTCAGACTCCTTCACCCCTTTTGGACATGGTTGCTAAAATAAATGGCTCCTTGTGGTCCCTCCCTCACCCCTTTTGGACTTGGTTGCTAAAATAAATGGCTCCTTGTGGTCCCTCCCTCACCCCTTTTGGACATGGTTGCTGAAACAAATGGTGCCTTGTGGTCTCTCCTTCATCCCTTTTGGACATGGTTGCTGAAACAAATGGTGCCTTGTGGTCTGGGCTGCCTTGAAGAAGAAACACCCCCCAAACCAGCACATGCTGTAGCATTCTGTCAATTCCAGCACAATGACAGCTCTCATTTGACGTCCTGATAAAAGTTGTACACGGGTGACTGATATATATGAAAACAAGATGCTAACTGGAGTTATTTGGACTTGTCGAAGGATCTGGACCATACCCGCTGTTTAAAGTTTGACAAGCGCTTTGATTTGCACTTCCGTGCAAGACAAAGTGTGTTCTGTTGTTACTATCATTAGAAATTAGATCAATACATTTCATCAAATATAACATATATATATTTTGAGAATTAATGTGTTGATTTTAACTTTTTTTTTCACTCGAAGGTAAACTTTTGTCTTTTAAGTGCATTCTTGTTTTCCCATTTTTGAAAGAAACTGGATTTACATCCTTATGGCCTGTGTGCTCAGGTGGGCTGCAAACAATATCTAGACTGAATCTACTGAAACCCAGAGCTGTAACCTCAATGAAAGATCACGCAGTTTGAGTTGGACACAGGGAACAACTGACACAGACAGTGGCCTCCTCCCCGAAACCCACATACACTGCAGTGCAAAAGGATGGCTGTAGTGATTGGTGATGGCAGCAAATAAAATGAAGTGGGGGGCCGGAATAGCTCAGTTGGTAGAGCGCTTGACCTGTAGATCCTGGGGTTGTGGGTTCAAATTTCGGTATAGGGGGACTTTTCCGTCGGAGTTAGCATTGGTTCTGACTGCATACCCACACAGTCCTTCGAATGAGACTATAAACCGAGGTTCGGTGTGTGAATGCACACACATCTTGCACACACGTAAAATCCCATCACCAACTTTCGGAAGAGAAGGCCAGTTTGGCCGTTGGCATGGATGACACGTTACACATAGCATGCACCTTCCCCGAAGATGGAGTATGGCTGCCTTAATGGCGGAATAAAAAACAGTCATACACACAAAACTCCACTGCCTGTCTATACAGGCAGTGTCCACAGGAGTATCAGCCTGCCTATGCAGAAAGAAAAGAAGGAAGTGACCTTAAAGATCAGCATGTATTGTCAGAGTGGTGTACTTGCTTTCCGAGGGTTCACCTGGCTGTTAGACTGGTGAGTTGATTTTAACGTGGTGACAGCCCTGATGTGGCCCTTTGCGGTCGGCTGGGCTATAAGCAACATTATCTTATCTTATCTTACCTGGCTGTTAGAAAGCAAAGCAAGCACTGCTGAGAAGTGTGAGACATGGAAGGGCGGTGAGCGGATGCTGTGACTTGATATTTGCCAGTCCTGCGTGTCCTTTCTAGGGATGGTTCCCCATCAGCCTGTCTTCAGTTTAACCCCAAATCTCCCCTTCACACTGACAGGTTTTTTTTTTTGCTTTTTGTTTTCTTCATATCCCTTTGATCACTTTTTTTTTTTTTTAATCTGATCAAATTGTTAGTTGTCAGTTGAACAGCTTACCTGATCTTGTTTGCTTGCCTCAAGTTTAGATTCACTGGACCAGTGTAGAGATTTTTCATCTTCAGTGTTTTGGCATACAGATGTGCGTTTGTACAGTGGGACCTGTCTGCAAAACCATGAAAATGTCACCAAAATTCAGTCTTTGTAGAGAGGGTCTTTTACAGAGAGACAGACTGACTGGTAGTTCATAAAATGTGACAATGCTGGAACTGATCATAATGTCACGGTTGGGTTGATGTTAGGAAGAACGATGCAATTTCACTCACCCTCCACCTGAGAGTCAAAATCATGTTGTGTACAGCTCAGTTCAGTTGAAGCCATCAGCTCCCTCTGGAGCAAAGGCCATCAGCAACAATCTGCCAGTGCGCCCTGTTCTGAGCTGCCCTTTCCTGTTCTCTCCAGGTGTATCCCGCTCTCTTCCTCTGCAGTCAAGTCTCTCCATCAATTCCTAGGTCTTCCCCTTCTCCTCTGCCCCCGTGGGTTCCAAATGAAGAGAAAAGTGTGCAGAATATCTGTGAGATCACGTTCAGTGGAGAAACTGAAATGGTGGAAATCACTTCCGTTTGGGAGTAGGGGAGGCTTCATGAACACACAAAACTATGTCGTGGAGAGATTAATACTGGCATTTTTTTTTTTTAAATTGTTTTTGGTTTAAATCTTCAACAACAAAAAAATCGTCCTTATGGTTAGGTTGTTTGCTTGTTGAACCTAGGTAGAGGCATGCGATAGGGGCTGAGAATTTGACAGTAGATCATTGTGTGAGGGAAATGATCCGTGTCGGAGTGTCTGATTGTTGTGAGGAGGGAGGAGTCGTTGTGCACAGAGTTGTTAGCGGTGGTTCTCAGTTTACAGTTAAGGAAATGAATGCGTCAGAACTCGAATTGTGAGAGAAAGGAAACAAAAAGAAAGCAAGAACACACCCTACCTTGTGGTTCTTATTGAATACACAGCCTTTTATTGTGTTTTTGTACAATTCTTAAAAGAAAAAAGAGAAGAAAAATTGAATGTGGCAAGTAGCAATAGTAGCATGTTTGTAAATGGGGTGGATGGGAGTGGTGTTTGTAGGGTGGAAGATGGTGGCCGCCCTGTAACTGCAAACATGAGTTCTGGTTAAAGAGTAATTACATTTTATTGCCAATTGTGATGTTAAATGTTGGTCTTGATTTTAGTATAATAATGAACTATTTAATATTATGTAATGTGTTTTATTGCAGTGTGTCTGCTGTGTGTATGTGCTGTATGTCACATTACTGTCCACATCTTAGAGTGTGTGTGTGTGTGTGTGTGTGTGTGTGTGTGTGTGTGTGTGTGTGTGTGTTAATATGTTGTAGGTTATATCATAAACACACTCACATGCACACATGCAGGTAGGCACGCACGCAGGCACGCAGGCACACAATAGATGCTATATATTGATATATACTCCGGATGAATGTACATACGAAAGTTAGATGTGTTACAGTAACTCATTTTGGATGATGTAAGAGGTAACGGGTAACAAGGTTGCCTCTGCACCAGTGACCTATGAGATTACTCCTTATAGCAAGTGTGGTCCAAATCCGTCAACTTGTACAAATATCTCATCGAATGTGTGTGGTCATACATCAGAATTTTTTAAACTTTATTTTTAGTGTGTGAGCTGTTTTTCCTTTTTTTTTCCTTTCTTTTTTTTTGTTTGAGGCATCCAGGCCACAGGCTTGAGAGTGTGTTGGCCAATGTGTCAGTGTCCTGTACTCTTTTCTTTGCACACACAGAGCAGCCAACCATCCAGCTTTTGCCGGAAGTTGTTATGGTCAAGTGCGTGCCATTCCGCTATTCTGCTTGATGTAAAAAATTTCGGGGGGGGGGGAGTTCGTTTTTAATTTGCGTTTGTTTGGCCAAAGAGCTTTTTGGAAACTAACTTCTGGTTCAGCTTCTTCTGCTGCCATCATGGTGAAACGACCTGCCGGACTGATTGACCCTGAGGGGAAAAGAAGAGCAAGAAATACCATCATGTGGAAATGACCCTGAGGGGGAAAAGAAAAACAAGAAATACCATCATGTGGAAACGACCTGCCGGACTGATTGACCCTGAGGGGGAAAAGAACAAGAAATACCATCATGTGGAAATGACCTGCCGGACTGATTGACCCTGAGGGGGAAAAGAACAAGAAATGAGAACAGAAGTGCAGATTCAGGTTGCTTCCTGTGGTCATGATGGAGTGCTGCTGATCCCTGTCAGCAGTTCGACCTGTGGAAGTGTTCAGCCTTGTCAGGAAGAACCTTACAGATTTTCATCCCACCTAGGGTCAAGACACTACAGGCAACAGAGGCACTGATGATTCTGAAATGCACCAATGAGCCAGATCATAAGATGAAGCTTGGTGACAGTGTGCTTCAATGTCACCGAGCAACAATGTCTTGGCACAGACAGTGATTCCATGAAAAGCACTTGACCAAAGGATAGGGAAAAAGTGTCTGCAGTGTCATTGTTTTGTTTTGGGTGTGATAGCAGCGTATATATTCCTCTCAGCAGTCAGAAAGTCCTCTCAATTAAAAAGAACAAATTCCTCTCCAGTCTCTTCAGAGGTTGGCAGCTGTGCAGGTTTTCACCTTTACATAAGTTTGGGAGAAACCCCTCCACCTGCCTCTCCCACCTTACCTCACTTTTACAAGACATCTGTTCACATTCTGAAAGCAGAAAATGATGCTGAAAAGTTGTAGTCGAAGGGTCAGGATGACGTCAGAATTCTGTATCCAGAGAGAACAGGGACACTATTTCTCCTGTGAAAACAAATGCCAGGCACCAAGTGGTGACCAACTCTCTGGACAGTGGAGATGAAAGTCATTGTCTTATGACTTGTGACACTACAAAATGGTGGTGGTTTAAAAAAAAAATCACAGAAAACTTACCTGATGAACAACTGTGTTAGTTTTTATCAGCACTCTGTCTTTTTGTTTTGTTCCAGTTTTTCTGTCATGCTCTGATTTTGTTCCAGATAATTATGTGTGCGTGTGTGTGTGTGTGTGTGTGTGTGTGTGTGTTGTGTCTGTGTGTTGTGTCTGTGTGTTTTCTTTAGTATTTTATGCAAAGCGTAAATCTGCAGCTTTGTATCATACTAGAAATCTTGAGGTAAAGAAGTTCTAGTGAATATAAACGATTCAGTCTGGTTCTAGTCTGCAGCATCAGATTTCAATTTTCTGTTTGAATTTTTATACTTGTACTAGTTGTAGGTAACATTTGAACCCTGGTCTGAGTTGTTCATGTAGCCATCAAAGTAGATTTTTTCTCCGGCAATTTGTGTTTACCTTTGCCCTAAGACTATTTTTCCCCTCCTAAACCTATCCATGCCAAGCTTATGCAGCAAATGAAAATCCTGGTTTATTATCAGATCAGAAAGACCACTACCCATAACAGCTGTGTCACAGAGGAAGGAAAGAGTTCATCATGCGTGACCAGAATCTGGGATCTGGACTGTGTTCTTTGGTCATTGGTGGGACAGTTCACTGGGCCGTGACGCACCTTAATGCCTGGAAAGACTGCTGGGCAGTTCCAACGTAACTGACGTGGCATTCAGACAATTTGGAATGATGTAATAACTTTATAACTAAGAAAAAAAAATCTTTCACTAACTTAAAATTGTTACAAACCTGTGTATAACAAGGCATTTTACTGGTCTATCTTGGTGATTGCAGGAAAAATTTTTAAAAAGACTTCTTATTGGAACTTTAAGAAATGTAACTGACGTGGCAGCGATGCTCACTAACATTTTAGTGAGGATAATTGCAGTTTGGTAGCTATGAAATGCCAAAGTTTTCCAGTTCTTTTCTGGATATAATAATATATACACATCCTTCTTTCAACTGGAACTTAAAAATGTAACACTGTTCAGGTAGATTTTCAAACAAACAGAAAATTAAACGTAACTGACGTGGCACTCAAGTGTAACTGACGTGGCATGTCTGTTTAGTTGTGTGACTTCAAGCTTGCAAATGTTCCCTGAATGTCTGCAATGTGATTGATTGTGTATTCTCCACATCCCTGCAGTTGGAGCAGTCCAAAGAAAATGTTCTGATGAAACACTTCATCACAGTCGTCAGTCTTAGACCATGAAAAGAACAGTTTTCCCCCTTTGGATGTGTGGTGGAGGAATTTCATGTTGAAAAAGCCAGGTTTCTGTGTTCTGCCTAACACTCTTCCAATGTAAAATCTGTCAACATAATCCCCAGCATAGTATTTTTCAGCTTCTATGGTAACTCCAAAAGATCCTGTGTCGGTGTCTGGTACTGGCTCCACAGAAACGTAGTGCTGCATGTGGCTGATGTACCCCAAGTACAGCATTGGTCTTTGGGTAGCAGGATTTCCGAAGACAATGTCAAAAGGTTCTCTGACAATTGTGATTGGTTGTCCTGAAAGCATTCTGCTCATGTATTCCACAGTGATGTGGTCTACATATGTGCCATTTCTGCCAAGAGCAGACACATAATCCTCCAGTTGCATGTTTGGTATAAAAAAAAGCTTCAAGCTGCTGCTTTTCATCTGCCGAGAAATCAAATTCCAGTAGTCACAAATTTGTTTTCGTAGTCCGTCTGGCTCAAACACAGCAAGGTGGGTTCTCTCAAACTGGCTTTTCAATGCCCCCCCCCCCCCCCCCCCCCCCCCCCCCAAAAAAAAAAACAAAAAAAAAAACCCAGTTACCATTACCTGGAGTTTGCCCACCATGTCTGAAGTTTCTTTTGGAAAGAAATGAAATAAACTTAGACATGTGACCACTTGATGTTTCTTCATGATCCATATTGGGGTAGCATTCACCAACTTCACTTGGTGTTGGCTCGTGATCCACGTCAGGGCAGCATTCATCAACTTCACTCATATCCCTGCTGCCTGGTTCATCACTCATGGGCTGGTTGGAATCTGTATCTTCAGAAGCAGACTCGCTGTCACTGAATACTCTGCTTTTGCCTCTGAGATTGACATTTCTAACTTTTCTTTTTTGTTTCTGTCATTCCACTGAAGAATGGTGCAACAGGTATCTTCATCATAGTCACCAAAGAGGCTTGATATTACATTTTGAATGTTGCAGCAGGTTTTGCAGTTGCCAAGATGACACTGCACAGAATCTGGGTCACAAACAGTCAAACGGATGAGAGCCTTGGTATTTGGTAGGTCACGTATCGTGGTCCTCAGTCCCTGACTCAGTAGCTCAAAATTCTCATGATATTTGCAGCAGCAAACACTGTGATCTTTGTCTGAGATTGGAACAACATGAACTGGTCACAGTGCAGAAAAAGTAGACTTACCAATTTTCAGATCAGGGTTCTCTCGCTTGAATTCCTGAAATGCTTCATTGACAGTGCTGAGCATTACTTTCTTTTGCACTTTTGTTTTTTCTCCATCTTTCAAAACTCTGTGTGACATAGTCTTTGCGACCAGGCAGCTGCCATGAAATGTTGTCACTGTTGAAGAAGGAAGCCACTGCTTTATGTTTTTCATTTGTGATTTTGGGTTTTGTTGGGATGTCAATGTTTTCAATGCTGAAGTCCACTGCAAGTTTTCAAACTACAGCTTTCTTTTTCCGTGGACTATGAGGCAGAGATAATCTTGCCCTATTCATCGCTCAGCCAAAAGACTGCCTGGAACCAAAAGCGCCTTTGATGGACTGATGAGCACTGGTGATTTCAAAGCCTTTTTTAACTTTTCTTTTTCTCGATAATCAGATTTCCTTTTTGTGCTCTTGACACTTTCCTCCTTCCTTTCATTTTCACTCCACTGTGATCTGCATTTCTTCTGCTGTTCTTTGTTTGTTTCTTTTGCCGTCAATCGCTTCTCTTCACACACCCGTTGTTGGTACAGCCTCGTCCGTTCTGCTGCTGATTTAGCTGGCATGCTTCTTTTTAGTACTGGTACAGACTCTGTTGACAGAAAGTGGTGAATTGTCACTGATACGTAATGTTCTTTGTATTAAACAACTTATTGATAATCATAATAGAGGCTGAGCAGTTATTTCATTATTTCAATTTAGTAAAGTTCCGTGGGCTGGAATAGCTCAGTTGGTAGAGCGCCGGACTCGTGATCCAAAAGATGCGAGTTCGAATCTCCAAATGGGGGTTTCGGAGTCAGGTATTTGCTAAGACAGCAGATGTGGCTGAGCGAATATGGAATTGTCCGAACACTATGATTATGAGGCCTCTTTAAGCAACCTACCTACCAACCAACCAAATAAGTAAAAAAGCCATCAACTGTCGACCTGTAGAAGACGGCAGTGTTTATTTAGATACTATTAATTAGCTTGTAAATTCAGACAATTAACAAGGAATCAAGACATGGAAAAGACAGCATCACTTTTAGAAGAGATCAGAGCAGAGTAGTAGTTCATTTATAGTTATTAACAGCTACATGCCACGTCAGTTACAGATAGGTGCCACGTCAGTTACATGCTTTTTCTGAACACTCTTTGATTTTTAAGTTTTCAAAACCTGTTATGGACAGCTTAAAAAGAGTACAAAGATAACCAACCATATAAACAAATTCACCCTACCCACTGGTACAGAATGGGAACATTTGTTAAAAAAATGTAACTGACGTGGCATTTCACTGAAGTAATTTTAATTTCAGAAATCCATGTATAACATAGCAATTAAGACAAACAGGCAGTGTTTCTAAGCAACTTCAGTGTATCTTCTTCAATTGGAAAAAACTTTCTTTCAGAACAATCCACCTTTATTAGAACTACAGACACATAAGTTCAGTATAGACCAGCACTCACCTAATGCAGCTGAACACAAGGTCACAACCAATATGGCTGCCAGTCAGGGAAGTCACTCCAGATGAAAATCGCAGTAAAATCTGAAACTACTGAGGTTATACTTTGAATGTGTTATGATAAAAATAGTTAAAATCAATTCTGAATTTTGGCTCCAAGTGAGCATTTTTTTTGGAACTACCCTGCTGGGAAACTGTCCTCCAGACATAACCGCCAGACCCGGTGATTACCCTACAGACTAGGTCAGCTAGTTCCCCCCCTCCCCACCCCCACTGTGACTGAGTGTCAAGGAATGAAGAAAAGACAACCCTTATGGCTTTCATTGAAAGAAGAAAAAAAAATGAAAACAGTCTTTGGCCTTTGGTTTCTGCAGTGTGAAAACCTGACGCAAAAAAAAAAAAAAAAAAATCACTGCACTTTAATGTGAAGAGAGAAAACTAATTGGGGCATTTCAAGGTTTTGCTGCTGAAGGCTTTTGAGGTGGCGCCTAGGTCCCTTTCCCCACATGTTTCCACACAGACTCAGGAACAAGAGAGAGAGAGAGAGAGAGAGAGAGAGAGAGAGAGAGAGATTTTAAAGTCATTTTGTCATATTTGGGCCACAGGCATGTATGCAACAAAATGATAATAATGATAGCAATGATGATCATGGTGGATTGGAAAAGGAAGGGGGGTTGGGGGTGGGAGGGGGGGGGGGGGCTGAAGGATGAGGGTTTAATGGAGTGGCTGCTGACTGGAACTTGAGGCTGAAAGAAGAGACCGTGAAAAATATAACTGCGTAAAATACTGAAACATCTCAACACACAAAAAAACTATGGCATGAGAATATGGAGAATGAGTAAGCTATTACGTGTTGTCAAATATTCAACCACATAGACACAAGCAGATGAGGGTGTGTTTTTTTTGTTTTAACATCCATTAGGGAAAGAAAAAAGAATGCTATAATTCATTAAAAAAAACAAATTCAGGCATTCGCTTTCTGTCTCTTCATTGCATGGAAAGTAAAGTTTGACATAGTGTGATGTGTGTTATCTGTCCAAGTGAGTAGAGCAGTAAGGAAAGACAGAGAGAGAGAGAGAAAGAGAGAGAGATGTTTAAGAAGGGATTAACAAAACGTAGTGTGTCTTAGAGCAGCAAACTCGCATCCAGGGCAGGCGAAACATGGAAGAAGCCTTATCACTATTATCAGAGTCACTCCTGTCCAATAGGTCCAGCTTGTGATCTGTGGTGGCGGCTGAAATTCTTTCTGTGTACGTGTTGTGAAATGGTATGTTCACAGGCTTGGTCAGCTTCAAGCCAATAATGGCACGGAATACTGAGTTGACTGAAATGCACACTGATGGAAGATGTGATGCAGACAGTTTGAATTTGTGTTTGGCGGTTTCTGTCCGTCATGAAAGGTTGTGGATGCCTCATGTGGAACAGGATGAAGTGCTGCTTGATTCCAAATGGGCTACTGCTGTATTTATTGAAAAATCAATGAGGTTAAACTGGGTAGGGACATTTGGAAGTCTTGGAACAGTTGTTTTGCCTTTTAATTGTTCATGGATACCTAATGTTTTTTTTTTCCAGTCATTTGTTGTTGCATGTCCCCCCCCCCCCCCCCCCCTTTCCACCCCTCCCCCCCTCCCACCCCCCCCCAGCTTTTATTTTTGAAACAAGTATCTCCACCTTGGCTTAAGGCTGTGTCAGGCCAATCAACATAGGCTAGACCAAGGCTACATCAAAATGTTGTTATGCTCTGCATAGTTATGCGGGGATTGTCTTCAGTTGTGACAAGCTCCTAGCATAATATTATGTCTTCAAAATCCCCCAAAGTAGCAGTGTGGCTGCCCATGTGGCAGGGTAATCAAGAATGGTCACACATGTAATGTTCTCATCCCTAGCTGATGCATTTGTACCATAGTGTTCAACTACTTCAGCTGTTTGGATGATCCCTGGAGTCTTTTAGGCAGGGTACAACAACAAAAACAACAACAACGAAACGAGTATTTTTAAGATGTGTGGCGTCAGTGTGAAATAAAATTCTGGAGAGTAGGATCAGTCCTCGCAGAATGGCAATTGTGAGTTGTTTTAATCTTTCAGTGCTGTACATCACTTGCACTTGACCCAGAGGACAGTGTGTTGACCCACACATGGAGGAGGTGGGTGGGACAGACAGTGTCGTGAATTCCTCCACGGTTTTGCTTTATCATATCCTTTCATGTCCTACATTCCTGCTCTCATGTTGGCAATCTCTCTCAGACCTAGTTGGAAGTGTGACAGAGTACCCGTAAATTTGTCGTCTTGGGTTTTGAAGGATTGGCGTCTGGTGAAGAGGTGGAGGGAGAGTTTTAGCTGTACAGTGTTCCTGGAGATCTTTTCTCCTTTTAGCTGTCTGATCTTCTGTGCCATCTCCTTGGCATTGCATCCACGCCACTCATTCCATCTCCTTGGATCCCCGCCACTCATTCCATCTCCATGGCATTGCATCCACGCCACTCATTCCATCTCCTTGGCATTGCATCCACGCCACTCATTCCATCTCCTTGGATCCCCGCCACTCATTCCATCTCCATGGCATTGCATCCACGCCACTCATTCCATCTCCATGGCATTGCATCCACGCCATCCACGCCACTCGTTCCATCTCCATGGCATTGCATCCACGCCACTCATTCCATCTCCATGGCATTGCATCCACGCCACTCATTCCATCTCCATGGCATTGCATCCACGCCACTCATTCCATCTCCTTGGATCCCCGCCACTCATTCCATCTCCATGGCATTGCATCCACGCCACTCATTCCATCTCCATGGCATTGCATCCACGCCATCCACGCCACTCGTTCCATCTCCATGGCATTGCATCCACGCCACTCATTCCATCTCCATGGCATTGCATCCACACCACTCATTCCATCTCCATGGCATTGCATCCACGCCACTCATTCCATCTCCATGGCATTGCATCCACGCCACTCATTCCATCTCCATGGCATTGCATCCACGCCACTCATTCCATCTCCATGGCATTGCATCCACGCCACTCATTCCATCTCCATGGCATTGCATCCACGCCACTCATTCCAGCACCTTGTTGACAGCCACCCCTTTGTCTGGCTTGCTGCACTGGCAAGTCCCAGGGAGCAATCAGCTTCGAGTTGTCCTAAGGCCCTCCAGCAGAGGAGACACTGCACTGCAGCTGAGTCACTTTGCTGGTGCTCAGCCGTGCCTGTTCTGAATCAACATACATAGGGTGACACCTACGAAGCCCCCCTATAGGTGGTAGTAACTGCTTTATGGCAGAGCCAGTGTCATTGGATGTCTACCTCCAGCAGGTGCTACCATCCCCCTCCAGCTGTAGTCCCCATGAACCCACAGTCCCCATGAACCCACAAAGACCAACGGCCTGGAGACCAGCTCACCATGGCATGAAAAGGTGGAGAGGAAATTGACACCGAGTGTTGCCACCAGAGCAGGGCATGAAGGGCCACAGAGTCTGAGACCTCTTAATGCTGATTGATGAGGTGGATGATGATCGTAATGCTGATTGATGAGGTGGAGGATGATCTTAATGCTGATTGATGAGGTGGAGGATGATCGTAATGCTGATTGATGAGATGGAGGATGATCGTAATGCTGATTGATGAGATGGAGGATGATCGTAATGCTGATTGATGAGGTGGAGGGTGATGAAGGTGATGCTGATTGATGAGGTGGAGGGTGATGAAGGTGATGCTAAGCAGTTCCATTCTGATCAGAGACTACATGACGGGGCAGTAATCTGAGACCTCTTAATGCTGATTGATGAGGTGGATGATGATCGTAATGCTGATTGATGAGGTGGAGGATGATCATAATGCTGATTGATGAGGTGGAGGATGATCATAATGCTGATTGATGAGGTGGAGGATGATCGTAATGCTGATTGAGGTGGAGGATGATCATAATGCTGATTGATGAGGTGGAGGGTGATCATAATGCTGATTGAGGTGGAGGATGATCGTAATGCTGATTGAGGTGGAGGATGATCATAATGCTGATTGTTGAGGTGGAGGGTGATCATAATGCTGATTGATGAGGTGGAGGGTGATCATAATGCTGATTGAGGTGGAGGATGATCGTAATGCTGATTGAGGTGGAGGATGATCATAATGCTGATTGTTGAGGTGGAGGGTGATCATAATGCTGATTGAGGTGGAGGATGATCGTAATGCTGATTGAGGTGGAGGGTGATCATAATGCTGATTGAGGTGGAGGGTGATCATAATGCTGATTGAGGTGGAGGATGATCGTAATGCTGATTGAGGTGGAGGATGATCGTAATGCTGATTGAGGTGGAGGATGATCGTAATGCTGATTGATGAGGTGGAGGGTGATCATAATGCTGATTGAGGTGGAGGATGATCGTAATGCTGATTGATGAGGTGGAGGATGATCGTAATGCTGATCGAGGTGGAGGATGATCGTAATGCTGATTGAGGTGGAGGATGATCGTAATGCTGATTGATGAGGTGGAGGGTGATCGTAATGCTGATTGATGGGGTGGAGGGTGATCATAATGCTGATTGAGGTGGAGGGTGATCATAATGCTGATTGAGGTGGAGGGTGATCATAATGCTGATTGAGGTGGAGGATGATCGTAATGCTGATTGAGGTGGAGGATGATCGTAATGCTGATTGATGAGGTGGAGGGTGATCATAATGCTGATTGAGGTGGAGGGTGATCATAATGCTGATTGAGGTGGTGGATGATCGTAATGCTGATTGATGAGGTGGAGGATGATCGTAATGCTGATTGATGAGGTGGAGGGTGATGAAGGTGATGCTAAGCAGTTCCATTCTGATCAGAGACTACATGACGGGGCAGTAATCTGAGACCTCTTAATGCTGATTGATGAGGTGGAGGATGATGAAGGTGATCTAAGGAGTTTTATTCTGATCAGAGACTACATGACGGGGCAGTTCTTCATGAATTCAAACATTTCAGAAAAGAATGTCTCTGATGAGAACTGAACCACGGCCTCCCAGCCTGCAGTCAGGGAGACTCATCATACCACCCTATAGCAGCTCTGCCTCCCAGCCTGCAGTCAGGGAGACTCATCATACCACCCTATAGCAGCTCTGCCTCCCAGCCTGCAGTCAGGGAGACTCATCATACCACCCTATAGCAGCTCTGCCTCCCAGCCTGCAGTCAGGGAGACTCATCATACCACCCTATAGCAGCTCTGCCTCCCAGCCTGCAGTCAGGGAGACTCATCATACCACCCTATAGCAGCTCTGCCTCCCAGCCTGCAGTCAGGGAGACTCATCATACCACCCTATAGCAGCTCTTTTTTCAGGTCTTTGAAGGTATTTTTTTTTGGGAGTGCTTGTTGCTGTCTCATCCCCACCTCCCTGCCCTCACGCCCCTCCCCATAGTGGCATTTCTCCCATGGCTGTTGTCTTCATCACTCGATGCCCAGCCAGGGCCACCATGTTGGTTAGTTCCACCCAGGACAGTGATTAGATAGTGAAGAACCCTGCGTGTCCTCTGTGCTGGCTGGACACCATTGTTGGTTAGTTCCACCCAGGACAGTGAATAGACAGTGAAGAACCCTGCGTTTTCTCTGTGCTGGCTGGACACCATTGTTGGTTAGTTCCACCCAGGACAGTGACTAGACAGTGAAGAAACCTGCATGTCCTCTGTGCCGGCTGGACACCATTGTTGGTTAGTTCCACCCAGGACAGTGACTAGACAGTGAAGAACCCAGTCTATCCTTGTGCCGGCTGGACACCATTGTTGGTTAGTTCCACCCAGGACAGTGACTAGACAGTGAAGAAACCTACATGTCCTCTGTGCCGGCTGGACACCATTGTTGGTTAGTTCCACCCAGGACAGTGACTAGACAGTGAAGAAACCTACATGTCCTCTGTGCCGGCTGGACACCATTGTTGTTTAGTTCCACCCCGGACAGTGACTAGACACTGACAAGAAGAACCCAGTCTGTCCTTGTGCCGGCTGGACACCATTGTGCTGTGCTGGTGCTGACACTGTTCCGTGCTGTGCAGTGCTGCGCTGTGCTAGGCAGTGCTGTGGTGTACCTGCCACTGGTCCACAATGACTGTTCAGCGTAATGCGGCACTGTCATGTTTTTTAACACTGTGGCTCTGTTGGCGACCAGACCTCATTATGCAGAAATTGTGTGTACCCCAGTGATCCACATGCTAAAAAATGAGCGCAGCCGTTACTCATTCTCTCTCTCTCTCTCTCTCTCTCTCTCTCTCTCTCTCTCTCTCTCTCTCTCTCTCTCTCTCTCTCTCTCTTTTTTCTCCCAAAATAACAGGTATTCATACCATCTAGTGGGAGGGAGGGGGAGAGAGGGAGGGTGGTATGGGATCACCATGAAGCATGGTCTGTGACTTGGGACTGGTAATGTAAGGGCAGTCTGGGGCGACAAGAAAGCAAATCCTTGTATGTGAAGAATGGCCTCCTTTGTCAGGCTGAGCAGATGAAGATCAGCAGTCTGCTAGGCGATCCCTTCATTGTCATCCTGAGAGGCTGTGGGGGCAGTGGGCAAAAGACGACGTTTGTTCTCACACACCTCCTGCTGATGAACCCTGCACCTCTCTGAGAACAGAGAAAAGAAAGGAAGAACACTCAATGATGTTCATACCTCTCTGTGGAAATTTCTGTCTGTGGTTTTTATAACCAGTGAGAGGTACTACTAACCCCGGTTTGACATGATGTCTGTGGTTTTAAAACCAGTAAGAGGTACTGCTAATCCCGGTTTGACATGATGTGGAACGCTGATGTCCAGAATGGTTTGCTGAGCATTTCTCACCCCGGACCAGTCTTTTACAGACAAACCCTGTATTTTGGAAACTGCTTGGCTTTCTGGTTGCTGTGGCAACGTTTCTTGGCTGAAGATGTCATGCATGTGAGCGTGATGACAGTAGTTACATGGTAGGACAGGGCAGTTCTTTAGCTGAGGTGTTGATCCTGTAAGCCATGGCATAGGGACAGACAAACAGAGAGAGCCTGGCTTGTTAGTTGTACATGAACTGTGAAGACTTTTCATACCATTTGTCCATGTGTGTGTGTGTGACACAGCTGACACCCATGAATGCAAGCCTACAGCAGCATAGTGCTACACCTCCCTCCCACCCCAGCCCCCAGTCCACCTTCTCCCCTTCTTCTGTCTGTACTATACCACTGGTATATCTTTTCATCAGATTCACTGGTGTCCAGCCCCCCCCCCCTCCCCCCCCCCCCCCCCCTCTTCCACCTCCGGTTCTTCCATGTATACTATAGGGCTGGTATATCTTTTCATCAGATTCACTGGTCCAGCCCCCCCCTCCCCCCCCCCCCCCCCCCCCTCTTCCACCTCCGGTTCTTCCATGTATACTATAGGGCTGGTATATCTTTTCATCAGATTCACTGGTCCAGCCCCCCCCCCCCCCCTCCCCCCCCCCCCTCTTCCACCTCCGGTTCTTCCATGTATACTATAGGGCTGGTATATCTTTTCATCAGATTCACTGGTCCAGCCCCCCCCCCCCTCCCCCCCCCCCCCCCTCCTTCCACCTCCGGTTCTTCCATGTATACTATAGGGCTGGTATATCTTTTCATCAGATTCACTGGTCCCACGCCACACTCTCTTCCACCTTCTCTTTCCCCTCTTCCTCACCATATAGGTTCTCTTTTTTTTTGCGACACCAAGGTTTTTTTTTTATATTTTACATCTAGTAAAACAAACTAAGAAAAAAAACCTTAATTTGCCGATGTGACAGATAACCATGGAATATTAATACACATCAAATAAACAAAAGTATTGGCGTCAGAATTTAAACTGGCAAGGAGAGACGTTTTTTTTGTTTTTGTGTGGTTGTTTTTGTATTTTAGTGGATACATTATATTAGTTGTGGAACTATTTTTAATGTACTCCAGGGAGTAAACTTGTGTCAACCTCTAGTCTTCTTATACCTTCTTGTCCCTGTGGAGTCTTCCCCCCCCCCCCCTCCCTTCCCCCTCACTGTATGTGGAGAGTGGGGCACAATGTGGGTCCCCCCCCCTTCCCCCTCACTGTATGTAGAGAGTGGGGCACAGTGTGATGAAGCTGGTGAAAGGTGCCAACAGGATCCAGACCATAAAGAACTGTGAAAGACAGGGAAGGCCTGAAGAGGGCCGCAGAGATGAGGGGGTGGGGGTGGGGGAGGAGGAGGAGAGGGGCAGAGGGAGAGGGGCAGAGGGAGAGGGGAAGGAATGTGTGTGTTGTGTGTGTGTGTGTGTGTGTGTGTGTGTGTGTGTACATCTAACTCCACAACACGACATGCTCATGCCCTATAAAGATCTGTCAAGGCAAAAAGGTATAAATCTCCCTCTCTTTGTGTTTTATTTATTTATTTATTTTTTTTTTTTAGTAAAAAAAAATACGAAGGCATGGCTTTCAGGTCAAACATGGACCTGCCCCCCGCCCCCAAAACAACAACAAACAACAACAACAAACAACAAAACAAAACAAAAAACAAAACTCAACACAGCCAGCAGCACTAGTTTCCATCTTTCTTTTTTTTTTCCCTCTCCTCCAAACCTATGATCTCTAGTGTGAAAATGAGAAAGAATTGCAGACAGGCCAGATTCCCTGACCATTCAGCTTTTCACTGCAGGTGGGTTTATTCAGATGGGTTTATTCTGATCACATCCTTTGAAGCTGAACAGTTACTGCTGGTAAGCAGGCCAGCTTCCACTGGTGTTACTGTTAGACAATGTTGAACACTCTTTTTCAGAGTTCATGTAAACTGCTAATCAACAGCACTTTGCTGATTCAGACAATGAAATATAGAAATATCTTATCTGCTGTTTAGTGTTCCTGGCCTCATATGAGATTTTTTGTTCTCCACACCAATCAAACTGAGGTTACGTGTATTTGTTACCGTTCGTCCGTGTGAATGTTTGACTATATTCAAGATCGAAAAGGCTGTGCCAGTCTTGAATGCCTGTTAATTTGTATTTGTTCATTTCTGCAGTTGTTGCTGTGTAGGTACGTCAGGTGTAGGGTCTATGGGCAGGCTGGGAACATCCTGTTTTAGGGATGTCTCCATGTTTGTTCTGTGTGCTTTGTCTCTGTCATTTCTGCTAGGCGATTTGGTGTCGAAGACAACATTCATTTGGAGTTACGGGCATGTAATCATCATGGAAGCAAGAGTTACCATATTGTTTCTTATTTAAAAATTTGGGCCAGTGGTATTTTGTACTTGTTAAATTTTGATTGATGGATAGTGGACCACTGCGTTTGTGTACTTGACCTTTACCGGTTTCCCTGACCTGGCAAAAAAAGTATGCACAAGAATGAAACTCTTGTTGAAGATTGAACTTGAGCAAGAGACTTACCTGGTGTGACAGGAGATTAAGGTGTTTTGAACCTAGCCAGCTTGAAGTGTTTCGGAAGTTGAACACTGATGAAGAGTGCTGATGTGAGTCAAGTTCAAACAAATCTTGGGTCCATCCTTTTGGACAGTTAAAAATTTGTGAAAAAAATTATTTTCCTGCCAGGGGAAGTAATAGTTGGTATGGGCTGAAAGAGTTATTTCCCATAACTTGAAGAAGACTTGGAAAATGGGCAGTCATTAATTTTGTATAACGAGAAAATTTTAGACATTCCTCACACACTCCCTGTGTGTGTGTGTGTGTGTGTGTGTGTGTGTGTGTGTGTGTGTGTGTGTGTGTGTTTGTATGTGTCTGTGTGTGTATTGAGCAGTATGATCGTTTACTTTGTGGTACATGTATGTGTGTGTGTGTGTGTGTGTGTGTGTGTGTGTGTGTGTGTGTGTGTGTGTGTGTTTTGAGCAGTATGATCATTTATACTGTGGTGCTTTTGTGTGTGTGTGTGTGTGTGTGTGTGTGTGTGTGTGTGTTTGTGTGTGTGTGTGTGTGTGTTGAGCAGTATGATCATTTATTCTGTTGTGCATTGTGTGTGTGTGTGTGTGTGTGTGTGTGTGTGTGTGTGTGTGTGTGTGTTTTGAACAGGAAGACCATTTACTCTGTGGGGCATTTATGTGTGTGTGTGTGTGTGTGTGTGTGTGTGTGTGTGTGTATGTGTGTGTGTGTGTGTGTGTGTGTGTGTGTGTGTGTGTGTGTGTGTGTGTGTGTGCTCGTGCACGTATGCATGTATAGGCATTGAACCATAAGATCATGCACTCTGTAGCGCTTTTATGTGTGTGTTTGTGTTTTTTAAAGGATCAAGATCCTTGACAGTCTACGGTGGATATTGTGGGTTGTGGCTTATGCATGCGGATGTGAGCGCATACACACCCACATGAGCATTTAAGTACCATCTTCAAGAGATACATGCTAAGGAGATTCTCCTGCCTGCCTTGAAGAAAAAAAAATCACATTATGTGAAATGAAGGACAGCAAAGAGAGGCAGAAAGGGACAGGGAAGAAAGGCTGGAGAGGGAGATGTTGTGGGAGGTGGGGGGGGGGGGGGGGGGGACAGGGAAGAAAGGCTGGAGAGGGAGATGTTGTGGGAGGTGGGGGGGGGGGGGGGGACAGGGAAGAAAGGCTGGAGAGGGAGATGTTGTGGGAAGTGGGGGGGGGGGGGGGGACAGGGAAGAAAGGCTGGAGAGGGAGATGTTGTGGGAGGTGGGAGAGGTGGGGGGACAGGGAAGAAAGGCTGGAGAGGGAGATGTTGTGGGAGGTGGGGGGGGGGGGGGGTGGGGGTGGACAGGGAAGAAAGGCTGGAGAGGGAGATGTTGTGGGAGGTGGGGGGGGGGGGGGGGGGACAGGGAAGAAAGGCTGGAGAGGGAGATGTTGTGGGAGGTGGGGGGGGGGGGGGGGGGGGACAGGGAAGAAAGGCTGGAGAGGGAGATGTTGTGGGAGGTGGGGGGGGGGGGGGGGGGGGCAGGGAAGAAAGGCTGGAGAGGGAGATGTTGTGGGAGGTGGTGGGGGGGGGGGGGACAGGGAAGAAAGGCTGGAGAGGGAGATGTTGTGGGAGGTGGGGGGGGGGGGGGGCAGGGAAGAAAGGCTGGAGAGGGAGATGTTGTGGGAGGTGGGGGGGGGGGGGGACAGGGAAGAAAGGTGGAGAGGGAGATGTTGTGGGAGGTGGGGGGGGGGGGGGGAGACAGGGAAGAAAGGCTGGAGAGGGAGATGTTGTGGGAGGTGGGGGCGGGGGGACAGGGAAGAAAGGCTGGAGAGGGAGATGTTGTGGGAGGTGGGGGGCGGGGGACAGGGAAGAAAGGCTGGAGAGGGAGATGTTGTGGGAGGTGGGGGGGGGGGGGGGGGGGGGACAGGGAAGAAAGGCTGGAGAGGGAGATGTTGTGGGAGGTGGGGGGGGGGGGGGGGGGGACAGGGAAGAAAGGCTGGAGAGGGAGATGTTGTGGGAGGTGGTGGGGGAGGGGGGGACAGGGAAGAAAGGCTGGAGAGGGAGATGTTGTGGGAGGTGGGGGGGGGGGGGGGGACAGGGAAGAAAGGCTGGAGAGGGAGATGTTGTGGGAGGTGGTGGGGGGGGGGGGGGGGGACAGGGAAGAAAGGCTGGAGAGGGAGATGTTGTGGGAGGTGGGGGGGGGGGGGGACAGGGAAGAAAGGCTGGAGAGGGAGATGTTGTGGGAGGTGGGGGGGGGGGGGGGGGCAGGGAAGAAAGGCTGGAGAGGGAGATGTTGTGGGAGGTGGGGGGGGGGGGGGGGGGGACAGGGAAGAAAGGCTGGAGAGGGAGATGTTGTGGGAGGTGGGGGGGGGGGGGACAGGGAAGAAAGGCTGGAGAGGGAGATGTTGTGGGAGGTGGTGGGGGGGGGGGGGGGACAGGGAAGAAAGGCTGGAGAGGGAGATGTTGTGGGAGGTGGGGGGGGGGGGACAGGGAAGAAAGGCTGGAGAGGGAGATGTTGTGGGAGGTGGGGGGGGGGGGGGGGGACAGGGAAGAAAGGCTGGAGAGGGAGATGTTGTGGGAGGTGGGGGGGGGGGGGGGGACAGGGAAGAAAGGCTGGAGAGGGAGATGTTGTGGGAGGTGGGAGGGGGGGGGGGGACAGGGAAGAAAGGCTGGAGAGGGAGATGTGGGAAGTGGGGGGGTGGGGGGGGGGGGACAGGGAAGAAAGGCTGGAGAGGGAGATGTTGTGGGAGGTGAGGGTGGGGGGACAGGGAAGAAAGGCTGGAGAGGGAGATGTTGTGGGAGGTGGGAGGGGGGGGGGGACAGGGAAGAAAGGCTGGAGAGGGAGATGTTGTGGGAGGTGGGAGGGGGGGGGGGGACAGGGAAGAAAGGCTGGAGAGGGAGATGTTGTGGGAGGTGGGAGGGGGGGGGGGGGGGGGACAGGGAAGAAAGGCTGGAGAGGGAGATGTTGTGGGAGATGGGGGTGAAGGGGGAGGAAGAGTGAAGACCAGACCCTGTTGATGGAGTGGGGGAAGAAGGTTGGTCAACGTGAATTCTTCTGCCTTTTCTTTGCGTTGGAATATGAGAGGAGGTAGGCAAAGCCGAAGTCGCACCAGCTGAGAGAGCAAAGGGTCTCCTTGTGGATGACCGTGCTGGAACAGTGGAACTGCACACCCGCTCTGGTGCTGTAGGACGCTCTGGTGCTGTAGGATGCTGTGAAGTCTGGAATGCTTCAGAATGAGGGCAGCGCCATTGACTGATCTGTCAAGTACACCCCTTGTCAACAGGGACTGTGTCAGAGAGGGGGAGGTGTGTGCGTGTGTGTGCATGTGTGCTGTGTGTGTGCATGTGTGCGTGTGTGTGTGGGGTGGGGGTGGGGGGTTGGGGGGAGAAGGAGAAGGAGGGGGTGAGCAAGAAGGGGACAGGGATGATGTGGTGTGGGGTTGGTGCAGTTGTGTTGTGTGCAGTTGGACTTGATCTTCAGACAGTGGACGACAAGTGAAGACGATGTGAGTGAAGAGAAAGGGGAGGGTGTGTGCAGGTGGATTTGATCTCCAGACAATGAACAAGCGAAATAAAGAGGTTGGAGGTTGAGAGAAAGGGGAGTGTGTGTGTGCAGGTAGATTTGATCTTCAGACAATGAACAAGCGAAATAAAGAGGTTAGAGGTTGAGAGAAAGAGGGAGTGTGTATACAGGTGGATTTGATCTCCAGACAATGAACAAGAGGTTGGAGGTTGAGAGAAAGGGGGATCCGGGAGTGTGTGTGCACAGGTAGATTTGATCTCCAGACAATGAACAAGAGAAATGAAGAGGTTGGAGGTTGAGAGAAAGGGGAGTGTGTATACAGGTGGAGAATGTACACAGGTGGATTTGATCTCCAGACAATGAACGAGAGAAATAAAGAGGTAGGAGGTTGAGAGAAAGGGGGAGTGTGTGTGTGTGTAGGTAGATTTGATCTCCAGACAATGAACAAGAGAAATAAAGAGGTTTGGAGGTTGAGAGAAAGGGGGAGTGTGTGTGTGCAGGTAGATTTGATCTTCAGACAATGAACAAGAGAAAGAAAGAGGCTGGGGGTTGAGAGAAAGGGGGAGTGTGTGTGTGTGTGTGTGCAGGTAGATTTGATCTCCAGACAATGAACAAGAGAAATAAAGAGGTAGGAGGTTGAGAGAAAGGGGGAGTGTGTGTGTGTGTGTGTGCAGGTAGATTTGATCTCCAGACAATGAACAAGAGAAATAAAGAGGTAGGAGGTTGAGAGAAAGGGGGGAGTGTGTGTGTGTGTGTGCAGGTAGATTTGATCTCCAGACAATGAACAAGAGAAATAAAGAGGTAGGAGGTTGAGAGAAAGGGGGAGTGTGTGTGTGTGTGCAGGTAGATTTGATCTCCAGACAATGAACAAGAGAAATGAAGAGGTTGGAGGTTGAGAGAAAGGGGGGAGTGTGTGTGTGTGTGCAGGTAGATTTGATCTCCAGACAATGAACAAGAGAAATGAAGAGGTTGGAGGTTGAGAGAAAGGGGGAGTGTGTGTGTGTGTGCAGGTAGATTTGATCTCCAGACAATGAACAAGAGAAATGAAGAGGTTGGAGGTTGAGAGAAAGGGGGAGTGTGTGTGCAGGTAGATTTGATCTCCAGACAATGAACAAGAGAAATGAAGAGGTTGGAGGTTGAGAGAAAGGGGGAGTGTGTGTGTGTGTGTGCAGGTAGATTTGATCTCCAGACAATGAACAAGAGAAATGAAGAGGTTGGAGGTTGAGAGAGAAGGGGGGAGTGTGTGTGTGTGTGCAGGTAGATTTGATCTCCAGACAATGAACAAGAGAAATGAAGAGGTTGGAGGTCGAGAGAAAGGGGGGAGTGTGTGTGTGTGTGCAGGTAGATTTGATCTCCAGACAATGAACAAGAGAAATGAAGAGGTTAGAGGTCGAGAGAAAGGGGAATGTGCGCAGTTGGATTCTATCTTCAGAAAATGAGGGACAGAAATAAAGGGATTGCAGATAAAGGAAACGGAAAGGGGGGGGGGGGGGGGGGGTGCAGGTGGATTTGATCTGCAAACAATGAGCAAAGAAATAAAGAGGTTGGAGGTAAAGAGAATGGAGAGGGGGGGGGGGGGGGGGAGG
>CM031618.1:2036545-2079045 GCA_018398815.1 Conus ventricosus | reverse complement strand
TGACAGACAAACAAGACTAAACGCCTTCACAAGGCAAGTTTACAAACAAACAAGACTTTACACCTTCATAAGGCAAGTTGACGAACAAGACTTTACGCCTTCATAAGGCAAGTTGACAAACAAGACTTTACGCCTTCATAAGGCAAGTTGACAAAACAAGACTTTACGCCTTCATAAGGCAAGTTGACAAACAAACAAGACTTTACACCTTCACAAGGCAAGGTGACAAACAAACAAGACTTTACGCCTTCACAAGGCAAATTGACAAACAAGACTTTACGCTTTCATAAGATTAGTTGACAAACAAGACTTTAAGCCTTCATAAGGCAAGGTGACAAACAAACAAGACTTTACGCCTTCAGAAGGCAAGATGGTAAAGAAACAAGACTTTACGCCTTCACAAGGCAAATTGACAAACAAGACTTTACGCCTTCATAAGGCAAACCTTCTAGCCTTTGTACAATAGTATGCATGGCGTTCTGTTTTTGTTAGATATCTCATAAAAAGTTTAAACTGGCCGAATCTATTGTTGACTTCTTTCATCTGACAGATAATTTTTCCCCATTGACTCTGAAAAACGATGTTAAAGTGGAAATCTTTACTGGTCAAATGGCAAATGGTTCTTGTAGAATTGGTGAATGTTCTGGTTGAAATCATGGTTCCAGGCTCTGCTGGTAAGATTGAATCACTGATCTCAGTCCTGGTAGAAACTCTGATAGACGTTTCTTCTAATATATGAATATGTGTGTGTGTGTGTGTGTGTGTGTGTGTGTGTGTGTGTGTGTTGTGGTCAGATGGTTAGAGTATTTGCTGCAGAACAGACACTCATGAGCTGGAACCACTGGTGGCTTCAGATGTTTTCAAACATTACAGTTTCAGGTTTTTGGCCTGAATTCAGGCTTTTAAAGGTCTCAAGGCCATTTTGGAGATTTACATGAACCTGCTGAGAAAGTGTAAGGGGGTGTATACGATGGAAATCATCAGGTTTCAAGGTCACAGACCAGTCCATTATTTTATTTCACTTTGGTTTGTCAAGGCTTATGCCAGCAGCACCAAACTCGGGGGTGGGGTGAAATGGAGTGGGATTTGTGGGTTGAAAGTGTTTTGAAGACTAAGGAAAGATCTGGCAAGAAACTCTGGCAAGAATTATCAGTATGCAGGATGGCTTGACCGTTCTGTCAGACTCACAACAAATTTGCAAGTCTGGAAAAAATAAAAGGTTCAACCTGTAGGGGGTTTCATCCTCCGACCCCTGGAGACCATTGCCTCTGGGGGTTCAACACTGGCTCCTGAATCTTAGAGAGTGTTCAGGCTTTTTTCTGTTTGCTCAGGTCGCATGTCTTTTTTCGACTTGAAAACCCTGTCCACCCAGCAGAAATGGGTACGTGATTCAGTATAAAGGAAAGGTGAAAGGCAGCAGAAGGAGAGGGATGGGCACTGCCTTTCATCATGCTGTTTCCCCAAACTGAATCTGTGATAGTTCACTGCCCTTGTGGCCGTATGGTTGTGCTACTTTGACCTTTAACCTACGCATGTGGGTGGGAACCATGTTTGCTGGTGGTGAGCCTGCAGCCACCCCATCGGCGGGAATGAAATGGTTGATCGTTTAGCCAAGAACGCCACAAGAGAGAAACTGTCCAACACTTATATCCCCTGCTCAGATGTGAAACCCAAAATTAACGATTATGTGAGAGACCTCTGGCAGGAGGATTGGAACACACAGACGAATAACAAACTCTTTCAGATCCGTCCAAACCTTAAAGACTTCCTCCCATCTACCTCGGGTGGTCGTAAAGAGGAAACGGTTCTGTGCCGGCTGCACACCGGCCATTCGTATTTTACCCATTCTTACCTTTTAAAGAGTGAAGAAGCTCCGTGGTGCATTCCATGTCATGCACCACTCACAATGAAACATGTTCTTTTAGAGTGTTGGGACTTGCACGATGTGAGACACAAACATTTTACAGCGGAGTCCATGAAGATCCTGTTCAGGGATGTCCCGCCTGACGTAATCCTTGGGTTTTGAGAGAAATTAACATTTTTCATCTGATTTGAGATTTTACGGAAGAAGGATTTTTTAACAAAGTTTCTGGTTCGTTTGTAGACGATGTCATTTAACGAGATGTGTGAAAGTTTTTTTTTTTTTTTTTTTTTTTTTAAATGACTGGTGAGTTGATTTTAACGTGGTGACAGCCCTGATGTGGCCCTCTGCGGTCGGCTGGGCTATAAGCAACATTATCTTATCTCTTATCTGCAGCCACCCTAGTAGGGTCTGAAGTCAAGTTGTCCATTCTGCTGTGCCTGTGAGCCTCTGTTGCTATGTTTCCCTCCGGGGTTGCGACCTTGTCGTGGTCGGAGGGCTTGCGCGGTCCAGTGATCCCTTGGGCTTTGCTGGCGGGGGCATCAATACTCGAGATAGGCTGTTTTTTTCAAACTGCTTCTAGGTCCGAGAAGCTAAGATGCTGTCTGGCCTAAGCGTAACGTGGTAAGGAGTTGATGCCCCTGGTAGGGCTTCCCATGTCAGATAGGCTAAGGGTGAGGATCCTGACTAAGAGTAACCCGCCTTTCTCCTTTTCTTTTTTTCCCTCTGCCTTTATTTGGCCCTTTTCTATCTTCGTCTCCCCTTCAAGTCTTCTTTTCACACTCCTTTTCTCTCTGTGGTCTCCTTAAGATCCGCCGCGTTTGCCGTGGGGTGCGACCTGTGTCGGGGGGGAATGAGATCCTGGTGTTTGAGAGGGCCAGCGCTCTCAACACATCACTTTGGCTCGGACCTCTCCTAGACAGGGAGTACACTTTGGACCGGGTGTACTAATCGGCTCCCCTTCTTGGGGCTGGGTCAAGACAGGCAGTTCCCCTGCTGGCCAAGTAAACCCCTGCAGTCTCAGCTCTCTGTTCCCGGGAGTTGAGCATGATCAGGGGGGATAGGGTTGGTGGTTTCTGTTTGTCGTATATCTCTCCCGAAGCCTGGAAGGGGTCAAGACATTGGTTTCTTGGGCCCTGGCCCCTTAGTTGGACTCCAAGGTGGGTGGTAAGGGAGAGATGAAACATAATAAACTAAATATGGCTTTTTAAAAAATATCCCCCCCAAAAAGAAGAGGAAGGCAGCATCCCCTATTTCAGGGATTTTCAGACAGTGATTCCGATACAGAGGTAAGACAGAGGACAGGTTTCTGGGCTTCCTGGCTCGTGATGGAAGGGACGGAGCAGGAAAGACCCCTTTCAGCTCTGAGCCCTTTTGCTATCCAAAAGGCTTTCAAGGTATAGCAGGTGACCCTCGGTCCATCAAAAGGTTGAGGAATGGCTCGTTTCTGATTAAATGTAGATCACAAAAACAATCTGAACAGCTGTTTGAGGCAACAAAACTAGTGGACAGGAGATCAAGGTGACTCCCCATAAACAGTTGAATTCATCGAAAGGTGTGATTCGCTGCCGTGATTTAACAGGTGTCTCAGAGGCAGAGATCAAAACGGAACTGGCATCCCAGGGTGTGACGGAGGTGCGCAGGGTGACGATAAAAAAAGGTGCAGAGAGAGTGGCCACCAACACCCTCTTTCTGACATTCTGCAACCCTGTGCTGCCTCCGGTCATCAAAGTTGGTTACCTGAATGTTCGTGTTCAGCTGTATGTTCCGTCCCGTTGAGGTGCTTCAGATGTCAGAGGTTTGGCCATGTCAGAGACCGCTGTTCTGGGCAGGAGGTGTGCGGTGTTTGCTGCAAGGCGACTCATGATGGGCCGTGTAAAGATCCGGCACATTGTGCTAACTGCGGTGGCGATCATCCCCCTCTTCAAGAATCTGTCCTCTTTGGATTCAGGAATCCACTATACAACACATTAAAACAGAAAAGAAGATCTCGTTTTTTGAAGCCCGCAAGCAGGTTGTGGGGAGTCAGACGCCAACAGCTTCCTATGCTTCAGCCGTAAAGACAGTTCCCACAGTTCCCACTCGGGCAGTCTGCTGCCAGACTGATGACTTCACGTTTTCGAAGACATTGCAAGGACGAATTGTCAACTCTGGTGGAAGCAGGTCCACCACCTTCCAACCCAAAGTGAATGCCCCTGGTGGAGGCAAAAAATCCGCCACCCCCTCAGACTGCCCAGCAGTCTACAACATCTGCTGCTGGGCAGATTAAAAAACAGCAATCCCCCCTCGAACCCCTCTGTCCAGTGCCCGTGCGGGCAAGGAGTTCCACCCAGTGTGGAGATGGTGGAGATGAGGAAGAAACCTCCACCGTCTCCCAAATCCAGACCTTCTTCACCTGTTGGCAAGTCTGCCAGCAGGTCTGTAGACCAACACAGTCCAGTGAAAATTTGGTAATAAATTCACTCCATTGGAAGCAGACGTTGAGGAAGAGATGACCTGATCTCTCTCCTTTTCGCCCTCTGCACCATGGGTAGTAACAATATCCCATTGGAATATCCGTGGACTAAATTCCAACTTTGAGGAGCTGCAGCTTCTGTGTCAATCTATAAACCTTCCGTCGTGGCTCTTCAGGAAACTCAAATTCAAAGCCAGAAGACCTTTACTCTTTCTGGCTTTAATGTTCTTTCAAAACCTGCACAAACCATCCACGTTGGACTGTCGGGCGGTGTTGCCCTTCTCATACACAAAAACTTTGCTGTATATCCTGTCGCTCTGTCTACCTCCCTTCAGGCTGTAGCTGCGAGAGTCACTCTCCACAAGACTGTGACAATCTGTTCCCTTTATCTTCCTCCTTCTGTCCCGGTTTGTTGTCAGGACCTTGTCAGTCTGATAGGGGAACTTCCTCGACCTTTTTGCTGTTGGGTGACTTTAACGGTCACAATCCTCTTTGGGGTAGTGTCAGTACGTCATCCAAAGGTCTACTAATTGAGGATGTCCTTTCGGATTTGGATTTGTGTTGTCTGAACGACGGATCTGCAACTTACCTCCACTCTTCCACAGGTTCACTTTCGTGTTTAGATTTGTCGGTTTGTGACCCCTCGCTGGTCCTGGACTATGAGTGGTCTGTCCATGACAATCTGCACGGAAGTGACCATTTCCCTGTCCTTCTACAACCCGTAATAACTGAACACGTCTCTGTCTCTCCACATCTAAATTATAAGAAAGCAAACTGGGATCTCTTTGCAGCCACTATTTCTAAGGAATTCCAGGACACTGATTTTCTTCAGAGTCCGGACCCAGCTGAATCTCTGACTAACACTGTGATCAAATGTGCTAAAGCCTGTATTCCAGTGTCTTCCGATAAACTTCAAATGCCAAAAACACCCTGGTTCGATTTGGACTGCCAACAAATTTCCAAAGTTCGAAACGGGCTCAGCATCGGTATACCCAACGACCTTCGGGTCCCAACGCTCGAGCCCATCAGAAACTCTGTGCTATATCAAGACACACTTTTAAAAACAGTAAACGTCGGTCCTGGAGAAGCTTCTGCTCCAGGCTGACATCGAAAACTTCCAAGAAAAAAGTGTGGAATATCATTAAGAAAATCAAAGGGAAGAACACCTGTCCCATTGTGAACCATCTCAAGTTTTCGGACTCTTTAATAACGGAGAAAAAAGCAGTTGCTAATCTGCTTGCTTCTACAATTGAAAAGAATTCCTCCTCTTCAAACAAAATCAGCCACTTTCGTCAAAAGCAAAGCCCTTAAAGAAAAATCACCCTGCAACTTTTCGTCAGACAACATGGAAGACTACAATCTTCCTTTCACGTTAAACGAGCTGAAATCTGCCTTACTTTCTTGCAGCGATTCCTCTCCAGGTATAGATGAAATCCATTATCAACTGTTGAAACATCTTCCGCAAATAGGTCTGAACATCCTGCTACAGGTATACAACCATGTGTGGACTACTGGTTTCTTTCCACCTTCTTGGCGAAAAGCCCTCATTATTCCAATTCCCAAACCTGGAAAAGATCTTTCTAATCCATCAAACTACCGTCCCATAGCTTTGACCAGCTGTGTCTGTAATTGATGGAGAAAATGGTCAATGCTAGGCTCATGTGGAAACTCGAAACCGATGGCCTTTTGGCGAAAGAACAGTGTGGTTTCCGCAAACATCGACTACAGTTGACCATTTGATTCGTCTGGAATCTACACTTCGGAACGCTTTTTTGAATAGACAGCATGCAGTGGCAATTTTCTTTGACTTGGAGAAGGCCTACGATACCACCTGGAAGTCGGGGATACTTCATGATCTCCACGATCTGGGTTTTCGAGGTCATCTTCCGCTTTTCATTCAAAATTTTTTGGCAGAACGACAGTTTCAGGTCCGGGTTGGCACCACTCTCTCTGATGTCCACGAGCAGGAGTTGGGTGTTCCACAGGGGAGCATACTGTCTCCTGCCCTCTTTAGTATTAAGATCAACAACATTGTTCAATCAGTTCAGCAGGGTTCAGACTGCTCATTGTTTGTGGATGATTTCGCTGTCTACGCAACTGGAAGCCTGTACCCGAGTGTCCAGCGCAGGCTCCAGCTTTGCGTGGATAAAATCCATCAGTGGGCGGATGAAAACGGTTTCACCTTTTCTGCTACAAAAACACAGTGTATTCACTTCCATAATTTCCGTCAGTTTTTTCCAGATCCTGAACTTCAAGTAGGGAAATCTCCCATTCCAGCTGTTAAAGAGGCCAAATTTCTGGGAGTCATTTTTGACCAGAAACTTAACTTTCTCAGCCACATCAAAAACCTCAAAACTGCTTGCCAGAAAGCACTGAATATTCTGCAGGTCGTAGTGCACACCGACTGGGGCGCTGATAAGAAAACTTTGTTGCACCTCTACAGAACCTTGGTCCGTTCCAAACTGGACTACGGTTGTGCTGTGTACGGCTCCGCAAGATCGTCTTACCTCAAACTCTTGGACCCTATCCACCATCAAGGGCTTCGTCTCTGTCTTGGAGCGTTCCGCACCACCCCTGTGTACAGCCTGTACGCAGAGGCGGGTGAACCTTCACTGTCCAACCGCAGGCTGAAACTGTCTTTGAATTATTATATCTGACTGTTCTCAGAACCGCAGAATCCTGCCTATTACTGTGTCTTTGACCCTCCGTTCCAAAGTAAGTTTGAAAACAACCCGAAATGTATTCCGCCATTTGGTCTTCGTATGTGGCCTCACGTGCGGAATGCAGCTCTAGACCTAGGAGTTGTGTCCAATTTTTCCAAGTTTCCGGATCAACCTCTGTGGACCTTTTTCACACCAGAGATTCGTTTCGATCTTGCAGCTTTTCGCAAAGAGTCTACCAGCTCTCTGGCGTACAAGGCATTGTATGCTGACCTCTGTTCCAAATTCCCATCCTGTCAAAAAGTTTTCACTGACGGTTCCAAGTCTGAAGATGGAGTGGCCTGTGCAGCCTACTGCCCTGGGGCTCCTTCTCAGATACTGTTGGAACATATTCATTCAGATGCTTCTGTCTATTCTGCTGAACTTACCGCTCTGGTTTTGGCTTTGAAGATAATCTCACATTCTTCGAAGAGGGACTTTCTGGTTCTGTCGGATTCGCTGTCAGCTTTGGAGGCCATAGCTGGCCGCAACCTTCAGCATCCAGAACTTTTACATTTCTTCGAACTTTTTAGCAAGTTGAAGGCGGACGGTTACAACATTACTCTTGCTTGGGTTCCTGGTCATGTTGGCATCGGCGGGAACGAAATGGTTGATCGTTTAGCCAAGAACGCCACAAGAGAGAAACTGTCCAAGATTTATATCCCCTGCTCAGACGTGAAACCCAAAATTAACGATTATGTGAGAGACCTCTGGCAGGAGGATTGGAACACGCAGACGAGTAACAAACTCTTTCAGATCCGTCCAAACCTTAAGGACTTCCTCCCATCTACGTCGGGAGGTCGTAAAGAGGAAACGGTTCTGTGCCGGCTGCACACCGGCCATTCGTATTTTACCATTCTTACCTTTTAAAGAGTGAAGAAGCTCCGTGGTGCATTCCATGTCATGCGCCACTCACAATGAAACATGTTCTTTTAGAGTGTTGGGACTTGCACGATGTGAGACACAAACATTTTACAGCGGAGTCCATGAAGATCCTGTTCAGGGATGTCCCGCCTGATGTGATCCTCGAGTTTTTGAGAGAGATTAACATTTTTCATCTGATTTAAGATTTTACGAAAGAAAGATTTTTAACGAAGTTTCTGGTACGTTTCTGGACGATGTCATTTACAGAGTTGTGTGAAAGGGTTTTTTAAAAAAAATTTTTTTTGGATGACTGGTGAGTTGATTTTAACGTGGTGACAGCCCTGATGTGGCCCTTTGCGGTCGGCTGGGCTATAAGCAACATTATCTTATCTTATCTTGCTATGTTTGTTTGTTTGTTTGTCAGTTTGTTACTTTGAATTCAACAGTTTGAAAATGTTTTCTTTCTCGTTAAAACGATGTGTATAAGTAGCAGATTGACTGGTGGTATCACAATGGCCTAGTTTTCAGGACAGCAGTCAGATTTGCTTTCATATTCTGTGTTTGTTGCATTCACACATATTCATACATGTGTATTAACTTCGTAGATGGTTTGGGGTTGATTGATTGTTTTGTCTTATTTTCCCTCTATGGACACCTGGGCTATGAGTCAATTGAAATGAACACTTGCACAAATGCACCCATGCACGCGCACTGAGAGGCTCTTAGTTTGAGAGCCATCAATTGAAGTTTGGTGATCGATATCAACAGAAAATGTGAAAGCTGATCCTTTCTGTGGAGAAGCTAATAACTTTGTCGTTGCTTGGGCTTCTGGGTGTGCACAGCAAAGTGAGAATGGTGTTGGCAGTGGCCTCTCCATGTCCTGTGTGACCGGGGGCACAGAAAGACGGGGCCTGTTCTCATGGTGACCTCCGTTTTCATTTCCTGTCCGTGGTGATTTCACGTCACAGACTTCCGTGTTGGCGGTTTCCCAGGGATCATTGTTCAGTCGACATCAACATGATTATGGTGCTTTCCGCTCCGGCTAGGTTCCTCCATTACATTGCTGTTGTTGGCAGCGGGGATGCTACACTCACCCCCCCCCCCCCCCCCCCCCCCCAACTCGTTTCATCATTGATGCCTCCAACTTTTCCCTGGGCATTAGTCCTTTGCTCTTCATTCTGGTTCTCCCGTTCTAAGCCTCACTGTGAACTCACCTTTTTCAGTGTACTCAGATAAATCTTCGTCGGTCAGCAGTTTCACATTCACATTGGTTTTTTCTTCTTCTTCTTCTTCTTTCTCCTTCTTATCACTTGGCAGCCTGTGTCAATGTACTGCTGAAACGGCTGCACTGACATGAAGGAACTTCAACGCGATCAAACAGACAGACAGACAGACAGACAAGGAGAGCAGTGACATTGTTACTACCCTAGACAGGAAAGTGCCGAGGTGTAATAGGCAGCTGCTGAGAGGCGCAATGCTTTTCAGCCCCCAGCACTGGGGTGGGGGAGAGCACAGCCACAGCTCAGTGCAGTGCTCTGGTGCACAAGCTGCCCTACTTGACCTTGAAAAAAAGTCAGGTCCCCCCTCCCTACCTCTCACTGCTGAAGCCTGTTGGTAGAGGGACTGGAGGACTGCCAGGGATGGCACAGTTGCTGTGTCAGCAGGTAGGCTGTTCCATTCCGAAGACGTCAAGGAGAAGAAGCTGTTTTGCCTGTGTGTGGTCTTGACAATGGGTTATCGTAGGACAACGTATGGGACTGGCGGATGCTGCATCTCTGGTGTGGGGAAGAGGCTGTTTAGCCTGTAAGTGGTCTTGACAATGGGTTATCGTAGGACAACGCAATAGACTGGCGGATGCTGCATCTCTGGTGTGGGGAAGAGGCTGTTTAGCCTGTAAGTGGTCTTGACAATGGGTTATCGTAGGACAACGTATGGGACTGGCGGATGCTGCATCTCTGGTGTGGGGAAGAGGCTGTTTAGCCTGTAAGTGGTCTTGACAATGGATTATTGTAGGACAACGTATGGGACTGGTGGATGCTGCATCTCTGGTGTGGGGAAGAGGATGTTTAGCCTGTAAGTGGTCTTGACAATGGGTTATTGTAGGACAACGTATGGGACTGGCGGATGCTGCATTTCTGGTGACAGGAAGTGGGGAGCTGCTTTGAACTGATGGAAGCCAACGCATGATGGAATTTGTTGAAGGCAATCAGCCTTGCCCTTTTTCTTTAACCCATGATGGAATTTGTTGAAGGCAATCAGCCTTGCCCTTTTTCTTCAACCCATGATGGAATTTGTTGAAGGCTATCAGCCTTGCCCGTTTTCTCCCGTAGCCAGGGTCGACCAGTTCTGAATCTGCGGCATCTCCTCCAGGCTGGATGTCTGACGAAATCGGTGGGGCACTCGGCGAGCTGCTCAATGCTGTGCATTTTGAAAGGCGTTGATGTCATCCACCTGGTAAGGATCCCACACCAGACTAGCATAGTCAGTAACAGGGCGCACCAGGACCTTATAGGTGGACTGTTCCAAGGAACTTATTGGAACACTTCATGTTCTCCCTGAGAGAAAAGCCCAGGGTTCAATTTGCCTTGTTGATGGTGGCCTCAGTGTGGTGTCCCCTCTTCCACTCCTTGCTGAAGGTGACACCAAGGCACCAGACTCGATTCTCAGCTTGGAGCTGGGGGCCATTGACTGAGTAGGTGTGCTGGGTTGGAAGACACCATGTCTCCTGGACAACGGAGCGTTTCTGGGGAAGGAATGACATTTTCCACCACTGCACCCTGGTGGCAAGCGTGTCCAGATTCCCAAGTAGGTCATCCTGGTCTCTGTGGCAGACAGTGTGTCTATGGCATGTTGTATCATCAGCAGAAAGTTTGGCTGTAGAGGACAGTGCTGTTGGCAAGGCATTGACGTGGAGCAAGTCAAAAAACAGGTCCCAGGACAGAGCCCTGACTCGACTGGAGGAAACTCTGATCTTGCTCCATTTTCAACAGATTGCTTTCAGGAACTTTCCAGTGCAGGTACTGAGCTTGTCCCAGTGCCATGATGGCGGGGCCTGGGGACCACTAGGCTCTAGCTAACTTTATTGAAAGCCTGGAGAAAATGTAGGAAAAGTCAATCCTTCTGACAAGCTCGATCCAGAGCCTCCAAGACTTCAGCTAATTCTGTTAAATTTAGGGCGGGGCTGCTGCTACAGTAAAATGTGATAGCGTACCCCCGCACCCCGCAGACCGTTTTCCAGTTTCACATGTTTGCGTGTGTGTGTGCGTGCACACGTGAGAGAGAGGAGAGAGAGAGAAGAGAGAGAGAGAGAGAGAGAGAGAGAGAGAGAGAGAGAGAGAGAGAGAGAGACAGACAGACAGACAGACAGACAGACAGACAGAGAAGGATGGAGAGAGAGAGAGGGGGGGGGGGATGAAGAGAGAAACATAGGGATGGAGAGACAGACAGACAGGCAGGCAGGCAGACAGACAGACAGAGAAGGATGGAGAGAGAGGAAGAAAGATAGAGACAGACAGAGGAGAGAGAGAGAGAGAGAGGGATGGAGAGAGAAAGACAGAGAGAGAGAGAGAGAGAGAGAGAGAGGGGGAGATAGAGGGGGGATGGAGAGGGAGAGAGAGAGAGAGAGAGGTGTGTTCTCCCCTCTGCTGCCAGCCTCGGCCTCGCCGGCCAGGTGTCGGAGGACGGGGAAACGAAGTGATCGGCGGGGTGGGGTTAAGTATTGGAAGGTAAACAGGCAAGGCCAAATCCTGCGTGTTCTCCGCACACCCAGCGGCTGGTCCACACACACACACACACACGTATACACGCTGACGCACTTACTCTGCCAGTCCGAAGCGGTCCAGGTCTGTCTTGTGCCAGAACACTGCGTGACCTGGTGGCCCCACCGCCACCCACTCTTGACACAACTTCACACACACACACACACACACACACACACACACACACGCTTATAATACACTCGTCACACGCACACCGACACACACACACACACACACGCTCGTACTCGGCGTTCACACACACGCGTGTGTGAACGTGTTGAGTGAGGGTGCTTTACGGTGTGTGGTCAGACAGTAATTGTGTGTATTCTTCTTTATTTGTCAAGTTTTCCCCGATTTCTTTTTTTTTTTTTTTTTTTTTTTTGGTGGCATTTGCTCGTGACGATTTATTTTGCAGAAACAGCTTGGACATTTCAATTTTATACGTGTGTGGGTTTTTTTTTGTTGTTGTTTTTTTTTGTTTGTTGTCGTCTGCCGAGTCGTTTCGTGAATGCAAAGGTTTTTTTCCCGTTCTCTTTTGCGCGCGCGCGCGTGTGTGTGTGTGTGTGTGTGTGTGTGTGTGTGTGTGTGTGTGTGTGTGTGTGTGTGTGTGTGTGTGTGTGTGTGCGTGCGTGCGTGCGTGTGTGTGTGTGTGTGTGTGTGTGTGGTGTGTCCTTTCCGCTTTGTGGAATTCTGCTGGATTTTCGCCGGTTTGCGTTTTTCTGTGACAAATTTTCGCCAGTTTGCAAAATTCTGTGACACATTTTCTCTTTTGAATTAGAAAGTAGGAGGATTACATTAATTTGAATTTTTCGTTCAGAGGTTTCCGTCTGGATGATTTTAATCGGTGATAGAAAGAAAAATAAAATAAAAGGAAAAACAAGATCGGGTGTGATCAGTGGTGCATTTTGACTTTGAAGAAGCCGCTTGGCGTTTCATCTAGTGTGTATGTGTGTGGTTTTAGAAACCTGACTTTTCGGAAGAAGTGGACTTTTTGGGTTGGGTTCATCCCAGAGTGGTTTGCTTCGTGGAGTTTTGGAGACTGGATTTTCTTGCTGGACAAGCTTTGCCATCGACCTTGAGGCCATTGGATTGTGCGTTTTTGCGGCGTGTTGCTGTGGTGGATTATCTTAGGGTGAGTGCCTGGCTGCTCTGTTGGTGATGTTTGACTTGGGACCTGTTATTGTTGGTGATTACTGCCTTGGCCAGTTTGGCTTGCGGGAGATTGATTGTTTTGACATCCACGTTGCGTGCGTGCGTGCGTGCATGCGCGCGCGCCGTGCGTGCGCGCGTGCGTGCGTGCGTGCGTGCGTGTGTGTGTGTGTGCGTGTGTGTGTGTGTGTGTGTGTGTGTGTGTGTGTGTGTGTGCGTGCGTGCGTGTTCAACATTAAAAAGAATTGAATGCACGGCATATACATGACTATGTGCTGTGACTGCTTTTGTGTTTCTCTCTCTCTCTCTCTCTCTCTCTCTCTCTCTCTCTCTCTCTCTCTTCTCTTTCTGTCTCCCCCCTCTCTCTGTCTCTGTAAGTCTGTCTGTCTGTCTCTCTATCTCTCTCTCTTTCTGTCTCCCCCCCCCCCCCGTCTCTCTCTGACTGTCTTTTTCTCTAACTCCCCTCCCCTGTCTGTCTGTAATTTATTTTGTTTCTGCAATGTTTTTCCCCCCAGAAACATTCCAAGAATGGATATGTTCGTTACAGTGAACGTACATGATTGTGTACTGCACTGATTCTTTCAAGTTAAATACATACTCAGAGTAAGGAGTAGCGAGATAAAGGGATGTGTGTGTGTGTGTGTGTGGGGGGGGGGGGGGGTAGACTCGGATAGGGAGAGATGAAAGAAGGGGGGGGGGGGGGGGGGGGGGGCAAGGAGGAGAGGGAGGGAGGCGAAGACAGACATGAAGACGGAGAATGATTTGGAGGATGAAAGGAAAGAATGAAGTTTTGACTGAAAGATGGGAAAAAAAAAACCCACAGAGAGAGAGAGAGAGAGAGAGAGAGAGAGAGAGAGAGAGAGAGATGTTGAAGCCGAGGAAAGGAAATGAGAGAGTAAACAGATTGTCAGACTGAATTAGTAACAAAGAATCTGGCGCCTATTATGCTTCGTCTTTCACTGTCAATAACGGAAGTCAGAGAGAGAGAGAGAGAGAGAGATGATGATGATGATGATGATGATGATAGGGTAGGGTCGTGGAGGGGGGTTGTGGAAGAAGAAGGAGAACACGGACAGTTTACCCTGTCGGGTTTTAAACTCTTGTCACAGCCGTTGGAGACGGGAGGAAACTGTGCAGAATGGAAACCACCACTGCCATTTTCATCGGTGAATCAGACTTGCCGTGATATTCTGCGACGTGGAAGCCGGATCGCAATAACTGTTAGGGAATCAGTGGGAGGGGGAGGGGGATACCCCTGTTAGGGAATCAGTGGGAGGGGGAGGGGGATACCCCTGTTAGGGAATCAGTGGGAGGGGGAGGGGGATACCCCTTTTAGGGAATCAGTGGGAGGGGGAGGTGGATACCCTGTTAGGGAATCAGTGGGAGGGGGAGGGGGATACCCCTTTTAGGGAATCAGTGGGAGGGGGAGGTGGATACCCTGTTAGGGAATCAGTGGGAGGGGGATACCCTGTTAGTGAATCAGTGGGAGGGGGAGGGGGGTACCCCTGTTAGGGAATCAGTGGGAAGGGGGGGGGGGGGATACCCCTATACTCCGGTCACTGTGGTGAGTGCCAGGGGAGGGGGAGACACACGGAAATGGGAGACGGCCTGTTGGTCTCCCGGTCGATGCGAACGAGGATACAGCGGCCGGGTTCCCAGCAACGTGCGGTCGGGGTTCCTGCCCGTGCCAGCCGTGTCGTGTCGCTCGCTGCCGTCCGTGCAGCAGGCTGGAAGTCCAGGGCCTCTGAAGATGGATTCGGCGGTAAAGGACGTTCTCTCTGCCGTAGCAGAGAGTAAGGCAAGCCACTGGACCATACGAAGAAGACCTGTCGTCCACAGTGAAAGGAAGGAAAATGAGATCAACGGGACTGGCCAACACCCTTCTACGTGGAACAGTGCGAGGCAGAAGCAGAGGAAGACCAAGACAGAGATGGGAGGACAACATCAGTGCATGGACTGGCCTCACACTCAGCAACTGCCTCAGAGCGTCTGAGAACCAGGAGGAGTGGAGGAAGCTGGTTGCGAAGTCTTTTGTGGCGCCCCAACGGTCTTCAAGACTCCGGGATAGGTGATAGTTGAGCTGAAGATAAAAGATGTTCACGACCAGCTGGTTGATTAGCAGGGCACAGGAAGGAAGGAAGGGAGGGAGGGAGGACTGACGGACAACGACAATAACAACAGCAACAACAACAAGAGAAAGTTTCAGTGTCATCAAGGAGGCGTCACTGCGTGCGGACCAGTCCATACATGCTACATCACATCCGCTGAGTTTCGAGACCACACTGCGCATGATTGAGTAAAGCTGATGGATACACGGATTCATGACCAAGATGAGAGAGTTGAAGAACAGGGTCTCGTGGCTACGACTTCGCAGGTGTCTGACGTGCGCGTTAGCCCAGGGCACTGGCCAGACCGTGGATGTAAAAGAAGGAAGAAAGAAAGAAAGAAAAAAGATAAAACAAACAAAACGAAAAATAAAGCAAAGAGCTGTGGATTCGTCGAGTGTGACATGCCTTTGCCACTTGAAAGCTGTCAGAGGACTTGAGGTTTAAAGCGCTCCATTCCCATGCTGTGCGTGGGGAAGAAGGAAGGAAGACGAGCAAGGAAAGACAACCGGTGGTGTGCCGGCCTGTGAGCTGTTGCAACATGGATGTGAGGGGGCGGGAAGGGCACAGAGCCCATGACAGCTTGGACATGAGGGGGTGGGGGGGGGGGGGGGGGACTGGGATAGGGAGCGGGAAGGGGAGGGGGGGGGGGGGGAGAGTCTTGCCTGTAATATTTTTGTTATCTCCTGCTGCTGGGTGTCGGGAGTAGACTAGATCCCAGCCTTTCTTTTAACAGAGGTCGAAATTTACACAGTGGATACTTTGTTCTGAACTGGAGTGTATGAACTGGAGCTGTTGGTTCGGATGAGGAATTTGCACAGGCCCTCGATGCCAGGCGCCTGAAACTCAACCTGCCACGAGCAAACGAAACTGAAGATTGGGAGAAACTGGATGCAAAAATCGTCCAAAGACTCGATGCACTGATAGGGAAAAGCACCCTGGAACACAAACTAGCCACATATGGGGACATTGTGTATGCCACATGTAGAGACGCCTATGGAGTAAAACTACCCAAAGAGAAAACACCTCAAAGAAATCCAGACGCCAAGAAAAGATGGACAGATCAGAGTCCAAAAGAACAACCTCAAGAAGCAAATGAAGACCACACTGCCAGCTGAAAAACAAGGCTTGGAAAAACTGTGGGAAGACCTGAAAGAAAAACACAGCGCCCTCAGCAAAGCGGAATCTGCGAGGAAGAGGAAGAGCAAAAAGAAGAAGACACAAGAGCGCTTCTTTAGAGACCCCTTCCAGTTTGCCAGAACACTGTTTGAGCAGCCAAATTCTGGGACCCTAAGTGTGGACAAAGGAGTTCTTGAGCAGCATCTGAGGAAAACATACTCTGACTCACAGAGCAAAGCACCACTCGACATTCAAGGTCTGGTGTGGCCAACCAACCCTGAGGAACAGTTCAATGGCAAGCCTCCAACGTTGGCGGAAATCAAGAAGGTGGTCGACAAAGCCAGAGCCAAATCATCACCAGGGCCAAACGGAATACCTTACCAGCTTTACAAGAAATGTCCCAAGGTGCTGGAGTGGCTCCACAGGCTGCTGCGATCGGCTTGGAGAAACCAGAAGATCAGCGGCCAGTGGATGACGGCAGATGGTGTGTACATCCCCAAAGAGCAAAACTCAAGTGACATCAGCCAGTTCAGGCCAATATCACTACTGAACGTCGAAGGGAAAATCTTCTTCTCTGTCATGGCAGCAAGGCTGACCAAGTACCTGATGGAAAACAAGTACTTGGATGTGTCAGTCCAGAAAGGTGGCATCCCAGGCGTGGCTGGCTGTGTAAAAACACGCCACAATGATCTGGGACGCAATCCAAAAAGCAAAAACAGAAAAGAGGGACCTGGACGTAGTGTGGCTTGATCTGGCAAACGCATATGGATCTGTGCCCCATGAGATGATACAGTTGGCTCTTGAGATGTACCATGTGCCAAAGAACATCCGCGACATGCTCAAGAAGTACTTCAATGGCTTCTCAATGCGGTTCTCTACCAAGGAGTACACAACTGATTGGATCAACTTGGAAGTGGGCATTGCAATGGGCTGTGCAATTTCCCCGATACTGTTCGTGCTGGCAATGGAACTCATCTTGAAAGCAGCAACAAACAACGCGAGACAAACAGACCTTGGCGATGGATACAAGATGCCTCCTCTCAAGGCCTTCATGGATGACACTACAGTGATTTCATCCAGAGAAGACGAGACACGTCATGTGCTGGAGAGGCTGGACGACATAGTTGCCTCATCAGAATGAAGTTCAAGCCAAAGAAATCACGGAGTCTCTCACTGAGGAAAGGAAAAGTGGCGAATCTGTGGTCTTCAGTGTTGCAACCAGGCCATTCCAACAGTCACAGAAGAACCGTCAAGAGCCCTTTGGAAGATGGTATGATGATACGCTGAAAGACACACAAAGAGCAAAAGAAACCAAGCAGATGGCGGAAGAAGGCTTGGAGACCATTGACCAGTGTGGGCTCCCTGGCAAATACAAGGTCTGGTGTCTGCAGTTCATGCTGATACCAAAGCTCTATGGCCTCTGATGATATACGACATCTGCACCAGCACAGTGGAGGCAATGGAAGCCAAAATCAACAAGTTCACAAGGAAATGGCTTGGTGTCCCACCCTGTCTGACTGACATCGCGCTGTACTGTCGCCAAGCAAAGCTCAAACTACCACTGAAATCCATCCTGGAGGAATACAAAGCAGGGAAGATCAGACTTCAAAGCATGCTGGAGGACTCAGGAGACAAGGTGGTAGAAGCAATCAAGCCCCAGCTAAAGACAGGCAGAAAATGGAAGTTCAAGAGGCGATGGATTCTGCAAAAGAAAGTCTCAAGATCAGAGAAATAACAGGACACACACAGACCAACAGACAAGGACTGGGGGTGACCAAAACTGAATGGTGGTCAAAGGCCAAAGGAAAAGCCAAAAGAGACATGATGATTCAGGAGATGAGAAAAGAAGAAGACCAAAAAAGACTCCAAAAAGCAGTCCAGCAGAGCCAGCAAGGGCAATGGACAACGTGGGAGAATGCACTCCAAAGAAGTCTAACTTGGAATGACATTTGGCACATGGCCCCTCTCAGGATCAGCTTCATTCTCAGATCTGCATATGACCTTCTGCCTCAAATGCAAACCTGGTGAAGTGGGGGAAAACAGACGATCCTGCATGCCCCCTATGCCATGAAAAACAAACAGTGGAGCATGTTCTAAGCTCATGTAAAGTAGCCCTGGCTCAAGGAAGGTACACATGGAGGCACAACCAAGTGCTCAAAGAACTTGTACAAGTAGTCTGGGCTAGTACCAACACCACAAAAGGGAGAATCAGGACTCCAAAAGCACCCGCAACATTCTTCACGGCAGGAGGCAGCAAATCATGGCCAAGAACAACAGTGCCACTCGAAACATGCAGGCAGAGTCTGCTGGATGGGGCAGATGACTGGGAGTGCACTGCAGACCTCCAGAATGGAAGAGTCACCAGAGATCATCAGCAAGAGTGGCATGAGACCAGACATAGTAGTCCACTCTAAGTCAACCAAGCAGCTGATCATGATCGAGCTCACAGTGCCATATGAGAACAGAATGGAGGCAGCTCAAATCTACAAGACTGAAAAGTATGCTGATCTGGCAAACAGCCTGAGGAGAGAAGGCTATCAGGTCAAAGTCCTCACTGCAGAAATTGGAGCTAGGGGATTTGTAGGAACGTCTGCATACAGCCTCATGAAACAGCTCTCAGTTGCAGGGAAGGAAAAAACCAGAGCCCTGAAAGCAATGGCAGAAGCGGCAGAGAGGTGTTCAAGCTGGATCTGGTCAAGGAGGAACAAAAGTGAACTTCATAAGGCTTAATTTCCCTACAAATATCAGGTGTCCCTGTGGCTCAGTGGTTAAAGCGCGAGTCATTAAGTAGAAAATGAGCATGTCCAGAGGGTCATGGGTTCGAATCCCAGCCATGGCTCGTCCCAAGATGGGGGAAAAAAAAAAGGGGCAGCAGAGGACATCCGGAGTCATGAACGGGTGTGGCCCAACCCCCTAGAGTGTCAGGAGATAAGGGCCGAAACACTTGCTTGAAGGGGGCTTCTCTTCTGAGGACTCTCTGCTGTCACGCTCTCCACGAGTTTCTTTCTACTATGAATGTTGAAATTTACACAGTGGATACTTTGTTCTGAAGTGGAGTGTATGAATGTTGAAATTTACACAGTGGATACTTTGTTCTGAACTGGAGTATATGAATGTTGAAATTTACACAGTGGATACTTTGTTCTGAACTGGAGTATATGAATGTTGAAATTTACACAGTGGATGCTTTGTTCTGAACTGGAGTATAAGGATGTTGAAATTTACACAGTGGATACTTTGTTCTGAACTGGAGTATATGAATGTTGAAATTTACACAGTGTATACTTTGTTCTGAACTGGAACATGGTATCGTTGAAATCTACAAGTGGATACTTTGTTCTGAACTGGAATATCAAAATGTCAAAATTTTCACAGTATATACTGTGTTCTAAACTGGAATATTATAATGTTGAAATTTACACAGTGGATACTTTGTTCTGAACTGGAATGTAATAATGTTGAGATTTACATAGTGGATACTCTGTTCTAAACTGGAATATGATAATAATGATAATAATAATAACAATAAAAATGATGATAGTAATAATGATAGTAATGATAATGAGAACAATTTCTGTAGTGCCTATCAGAAAAACATAGGGTACAGGGCGCTTTACAAGTTTTAACTTATCAATATCTAAAATATACACAAGGCACGCATGCACGCACGCACGCACTTCAACATTCGTGAGTCATAAACACGCTCTTGCATGCATGCACTCACACACACACACACACACACACACACACACACACACACACACACACACACACACACGTACGCACACACGTACGGGCAAACAATGTCGCATGTATTAGACACATACACTATATAATACAGCGAACAGCTTATTCATATGCAAGCAAGTGTGCAAGTGACAAGTAGTAATGTAGTAATATCCCAGGTGGTATCCTGCAACTGGCGTGTAAACAGGTAAGTGTTAAGTGCAGACTTGAAAGTGGCGAAGGAAGGGGTGTGACATAGTTGGAAAGGTAGCGAATTCCAGAGTATCACCGCAGAAAATGAGAATGCCCTAGAACCGTGCTGCTTTCGGTTGTATGAAGGAATTGGAAAAAAAATTCGGTCATCAGAGGAAGAACGGAGGATACGGGTAGGAAGATATATTTCGAGTAGGTCAGAGAGATAGGCAGGCGCTTCACGTGTGATCATCTTATAGCATAGACCCACAGACTTACGTTCGAGTAGGTCAGAGAGATAGGCAGGCGCTTCACGTGTGATTATCTTATAGCATAGACACACAGACTTACATTCGAGTAGGTCAGAGAGATGGGCAGGCGCTTCACGTGTGATCATCATATAGCATAGACACACAGACTTACACGGAATCCTGCGCTCCATTTTGAGCCAGTGTCATTTTTTCAAGAGACACAGAGATAGACTTGTGTGTACATGCAAAAGCAGTCGAACGTTTTGCATGCTTCCCCTGCCCCCTCACCCCCACATACACTCGAATGTCCACCCGCCCCAACCTCCTCCAGGCACCACACCTTTCGTTGGCGCTCCACCGTCATCCACCCCCTCCCCCCACCTCCCACCTCCTCAGTCCCACCTCACTCCCACCCACTCGGCTCCTTCCCACCCATCGACTGTAAAACGTGTTTATGTGTGTGCTCGCACCTAGCTCTTGGCTCCCACGTGAAGAGGAGGAAGACACCGTCTGAAGAGGGTGACGGGCATGGAGATGAGAACCAGCCAGTCCCCCACTTAAACTCCCTGCCTGGTGACTCTTCACCGCTCTGCTGACAGTTACTGCTGGGACCGGGGCCCCTCTCTCTCTGTGCGAGGGAGGGAATGGTCGGAGCCTCTCTCTGTGCGGGGAGGGGGCATGGTCGGAGCCTCTCTCTCTGTGCGGGGGGGGGGGGGGGGGGGGGGGGGGGGGGGGGGGGGGGATGGTCGGAGCTGTTGGCAGGTCGTGGGCTGGGGAGGACGGGCAGTAAATCTGGCCCTTGTCACACGAGTGGGCTTTGGGTGTTTGGTGTGGGAAGCTTTGAGGGGAAGGATCTGGTGGAGAGGTCAGGGTAGGCAGTGAACGTTGTAGTCGTCCATGATACCAAGTCACTGCAAAACGGAGTGTGGGGGGTTTGTTCTCAGGGGGAGGGGGGGGGGGAGGAGAGGGAGGGGGGGGGGGAGTGATCTAGTTCAATTTCAGTTTCATCAAAGACGTGTCACTGCGTGCGGACTAGTCCATACACGCTACACCACATCCACAAAGTTTTGAGACCACGCTGCGCGAAGTGAACCGAAACTTACAGACGTAGACACACGAAGGTGGTCAGTCAGTGACCAGTCTGACGTAGACGTGGTCGAAGAAGAAGACGAACGTCTGACGGACGATGCCTTTTCCGCTTGTGTAGGTCAAGCGTGGGGCAGGTTGGCGAGCAAGAGAGGGGTGGTGGTTGGTAAGGACGGGGTGGGGGCTTGTTGCCTACGAACAGTTTTGAAGCAGGATCGCGGGGAGCGGCCCTTAGGACAAGGTCACGCAGTGTTAACCAGTAGTCGTCCCCACAGTGCCGACAACGAAGGGTGGAAGACAATGTTGTTCCAAATGTTGTTCACAAATGAAGAGCTGAAAGGGTCGTTGGGTATTGATCTAAACGGTATTGGCGATTTTGGAACCGGAAAGGTGTCATTGGGTGTTTCTCTAAAAGCTGTTGACAAATTGCCAACCAGAAAGGTGTCAGAGTGGTGCTGTAAAAGCTGTTGATGAATTGCCAACCAGAAAGGTGTCATAGAGTGGTGCTGTGAAGGTTGTTGACAAAGGGGGGGGGGGGGGGGGGGGGGGAGGACCGGAAAAGTCGTTGAGTGTTGCTTTAAAAATTGTTCACAAATTGAGAACGGGAAAGGTGTCATTGAGTGTCGCTTTAAAAGTTGTTCACAAATTGCGAACCGGAAAGGTGTCATTGGTGTTGTTCTAAAAATTGTTAACAATTTGGCACCGGGAAAGGTGTCATTGAGTGTTGCTGTGCAAGCTGTTGTCAAATTGGCAGCTGGAAAGGTGTCATGTGGTGTTGCTTGAAGTGTTCACGTTTGGAAAATGGAAAAGATTCATTGAGTGGCGCTGTACAAGTTGTTCCAAATTGGGCTTGAAAGGTGTATTGAGAAAGGTCTAAAAGATTAAATTTTGGGGATGGAAAAGGGTATCTTTGGTTTTGCTTTAAAAACTGTTCACAATTGGGAACGGAAAGGTGTTTGGGTTTTGCTTTAATAAAAGGGAGCTTTTCCCAAAAAATGATTTAACCCGGGAAAAAGGTGTCATTGGGGTTGCTTTAATAGGGTTCAACATGGTAACGGGACGGGTGTTGGGAAGTGCTGTCAAATTTAAGCCCGGAAAATGGGGGAAAAGGGCCCCCCCAGTTTTGGGGATGAATTGTTTTACGTTATTGGTCCACACGTTAAAAGTCTGCGGTGTTGGTGTATGATTGTTTTACAGTGTATTGGTCCACCACGTTAAAAGTTGCGGTGTTGGGTAGAATTGTTTTCAAGTGTTTGGGGTCCACAATGTTGAAGTCTGGGTGTTGGTGTATGAATTTTTCACGTGTTTTGGTCCCACATTTTGAAGTTGGGGGGTTGGTGATGAATTTTTTTCCTTGTTTGGCCCACAACGTTGAATCGCGGTGTTGGGTATGAATTGTTTTCACAGGTCGGTCCACACTTTAAAGCTGCGGTGTTGGTTATGAATTGTTTCACATTGTACTGGTCCACACATTTTTGAGTCTGCGTGTTGGTGTTGAATTGTTTTCACAGTGTATTGGTCCACAACTTTGAAGAAAATCGGCGAGGGGAAAGGCTGTGCGGGGGCCCACAATTTGAAAGCAGGGGTTGTCAAAGGGGGGGGGTTTTTTAAAGTTGTTTTTACTTTCATCAGAATTTCTAAAACAAAAGGAAGCTGCAAAAAAGTTGAATCAACACAAAATTGGCTAGGGGAGACATGTTTTTTTTATGGTGCTTTTTTTGACAGAAATAGGGCGGTAGGATGATTAGATTTCCGGTTGCTCTCTTAAGCTCCTACAGACACCTTCACTTTTTTGCCTGTTGGAAGAATAAACGGGGGTTCATGGGGGGAGTTTCACAGGGACGGAACCCTGTTCGAGTCTTTTGTGCCCCTTTCGAGGGTTTTGTCCCTGTCGTGTTCAAATCAGTTGCATTACTACGGGGCCCAGGGGTTTTTCGAATGGGTCCCTTCCTGGGCTGGGTCAATCGGGGGATGTTCCGCTGTGGCGCCACTGTTCAGTGGGGAAAATGGAACCGCTGGAAGGGGCCTTGGGAAAGGGGTGCTCTTAAAAGCGGGAGCTGAGAGATGACCTGGCGCTGAATGACGCCCGGGGCATCATCTGTGGCGCTGCTCCCGGGTGTGCTCCCTTTCATTATGCTGGTTTTTGAGGGTTTTGTGGGGGGTCTGCAGGTCCGTGACCCAATCTTTTTTTTTATGATGTAAAGCCTTTTTTCTAAATGTTTTTTCCGGCTTGAAAAAGCACCGTTTGATGAACGTTGGTGGTGGTTCTGTGGGAAAAGGGGGAAGCTGCTGTGAAAAAGCACGTGGAAAAAAGGGTGGGGGTTTCTGTGGGAAAAGGAAAGTGCTGTGTAAAGCACGTGTAAAATAAATGGTGGTGATACTGTAGAGAAGGAAAGTCTGTGAAAAAGCACCGTGTGTAAATGGTGGTGGTACTGTAGAAAGGAAGTGTGGGTGGTAAAGAGGGGGGTGTGGGGAAAAGGTGTTTCACCCCCCCTTCCCCCCTTCCCCCCCCCCAAGCCCCTGAAGGGTTTGGTTGTAGGCATCAACTGTTTGCCGATCTCCCCGTAACGGTTATCTTTCTGTAAACTCTGTGTGTGTGGGTTGGGGTGTGGGGGAAAGTTGATTCTTGTTTCAGTTGTCCTAGTACTTGAAAACACTTCATTTTTTTGCCCAATGTTTGAATTTTCCTGCTAACACAAAAAAAAAAAGTCTCATTGCGCCCCCGGGAAGCAATGTAAAAAGGGGGGGAAAATTCAAATAAGGCTGTACCCTGTTGAATTGCGGCATTCGTTCAAATGGCTCATTTAAGGACCAGTTTGAATCATCGGAGGTAAAAGAGAGCGGTGAGAGAAAAAGGGGAGGGGGGGGGGGAGCGGGGATGTTTGGGACAAGTTTTAAAAAAACAGTTGTTTTATTGTTTGTGTTGTCCAGTAAAACATTCAGCGGCGTTTGTTTTGGGCCCCGAAGCGTGGCGTTTTCATTGGTTTGGCAAGAACGCCCCCTGTTGGGTCCCCAGCTAACTCTTGCATTGGGATGCGCCATACCTCCCTCCCCCCCCACCCCCCGCACCCTACCACCCCAAATGTACCGTGCCCAGGCAGCCGTGTGCGGGGCCGATTATGAGCCTTCTTTGCGGGATACGAATATTTTGTGCAAAAAAGTTATTTCTTCGCAGACTCTATCAACCCAGAGGTGGAAAGAGTGAATGGCTTGTGTGGCCTCCCCCCTCCCTGTCCATGGGAAACTGGGTGACTGGGGGAAAGGGGGGGGGGTGGGGAAAGGGGAGGAAAAGAGAAGGAGAGAGGAGAGAGAGAGAGAGGGGGGGGGGGCACTGAAATACTTCCCTTTCCCAGCTTTCAATGCTTTCTGTTTGGGGGTTTTGTGTGGCACTTGGGTTCTTGGGAGTTGCCCCCTCCCCCCCGTTGCAGGTCGGGCAGTTGTGGGCGGAGGTGGGTGGGAAAATTTCCCGGTGTGGGGCAGGGTTTGGTTTGACAGTCCCCAGTTCCCCCCGTGCTCTTGCCTCGGTTGGCTGTTTTACTCTCTGCCTGTGTGGGTGGTTTTACTCTCTGCCTCGTGTGGTGTTTCCCTCTTGCCCAGTGTGGTGTTTCCCCCTCTGCTCGTGTGGGTGTTTCCCCCTCTGCCTCAGTGTGGGGGTTTCCCCCCTTTTTGCTCATTTTTTGGGTGTTTCCCCCTCTGCCTAGTGTGGCTGTTTACTCTGCCTCAGTGTGGGTGTTTCCCTCTCTGCCTCAGGTGGGTGTTTCCTCTCTGCCGGTGGCTGTTTATCTGCTCGTGTGGGGGTTTCTCTTGCTTTGTTTTTTTTGGGTTCACTCTCGCCTAGTGTGGGTGTTTTAAATCTTGCCCCGTGTGGGTGTTTATCTTGCCCCGTGGGGTGTTTCCTCTTGCCTCAGTGTGGGTGTTTCCCCCTTGCCCCAGTTTTGGGTTTCCCCTTGCCCCAGTGTGGGGGTTTCACCTTGCCTCAGGTGGGTGTTCACCTCTGCCTCAGTGGGCTGTTTCCCTCTCGCCTAGTGTGGGTGTTTCCCCCTGCCTCAGTGTGGGGGTTTCACTCTTGCCTCGGTGGGTGTTTTTCTCTGCTCAGTGTGGCTGTTTTTACTCTCTGCCCCAGTGTGGGTGTTTCACTTCTGCCCCATGGGGTGTTTCATTTTGCTCAGTGTGGCATTTTTTCCCCGCTCGGTGGGGTTTCACTCTTGCCCCAGTGTGGGTGTTTCACCTTTCCCCCCCGTGTGGGGTTTCCCCCTTGCCGTGTGGGTGTTTCATCTTGCCCCCGTGTGGCTGTTTCACTCTCTGCTCAGTGTGGGTGTTTCACTTCTGCCCCAGTGTGGGTGTTTCCTCTCTGCCCCGTGTGGCGTTTCCCCCTCGCCTCAGTGGGGTGTTTCCTTTGCCCAGTGTGGGGGTTTCCCCCCCCGCCTCAGTGTGGGTGTTTCACTCTTGCCTCAGTGTGGGTGTTTCACTCTCTGCTCAGTGTGGGTGTTTCACTCTCTGCCCCGTGTGGGTGTTTCACTCTCTGTCAGTGTGGGTGTTTCACTTTGCCTCGTGTGGTGTTTTCCCCCTCTCCTCAGTGTGGCTGTTTCCCTCTCTGCTCAGTGTGGCTGTTTCCCCTCTGCCTCGTGTGAGTTTCACCCTGCCCGTGTGGGGGGTTTTCCCCTCTGCCTCAGTGGGGGTTTCCCCTCTGCCCCAGGTGGGTGTTTTCCCCCTTTGCCCCAGTGTGGGTGTTTCCCCCTTTTGCCCGTGTGGCTGTTTCACTCTCTGCCTTAGTGTGGTGTTTACTCTCTGCCTAGTGTGGCTGTTTCCTTCTGCTCGTGTGGGGGGTTTCCCCCCTGCCCCGTTGGCTGTTTGGGTCTCGTCTCAGTGTGGCTGTTTCCCCCTTGCTCAGTTGGCGTTTTTCTCCCCGTGTGGGGTTTCCTCTCTGCTCAGTGTGGGTGTTTTTACTTCTGCCTCAGTGGGCTGTTTTCCCTTTGCCCCAGTGTGGTGTTTCCCTTCTGCCTCAGTGTGGCTGTTTCCCCCTCTGCTCAGTGTGGCTGTTTTCCCCCTTGCCTCGTGTGGGTGTTTCCTCTCTGCTCGTGTGGGTGTTCCCTCTCTGCCCCAGTGGGGTTTCCTCTCTGCCCGTGTGGGTGTTTCCCCCTCTGCCGGTGTGGGTGTTTCACTCTCTGCCTCGGTGTGGGTGTTTCACTCTTGCCCCGGTGTGGGGGGTTTCATTCTGCCTCATGTGGGTGTTTATCTCTGCCCCGGTGTGGGGGTTTCATCTTGCCCCGGGGGTTTGGGGTTTCCTCTCTGTTCGGGGGTGGCTGTTTCTTCTGCCTCAGTGTGGCGTTTGATCTCTGTTCAGTGTGGTGTTTCCCTCTTGCTCAGTGGGGGTTTCCTCTTGCTCAGTGGGGCTGTTTTTCTTGCTCATTGGCTGTTTTCCCTCTTGCCCCGTGTGGTGTTTCACTCTTGCTCAGTGTGGGTGTTTCACTTCTGCCCAGTTGGGTGTTTCACCCCTGCCTAGTGTGGGGGTTTTTCCCCCTCTGCCTCAGTTGGTGTTTCCCCCTTGCTCAGTGTGGCTGTTTCCTCTTTCCTCGGTTGGGTGTTTCCTCTCTGTCAGTGTGGTGTTTCCTCCTGCCCCGTGTGGGCTGTTTCACTTGCTCAGTGTGGGTGTTTCCCCCTTGCCTCAGTGGGGTGTTTCCCCCTTGCCTCCGTGGGGTGTTTCACTTCTGCCTCGTGTGGCTTTTCACTCTGCCTCAGTGTGGGGGTTTCACTTCTGCCCCAGTGGGTGTTTATCTCTCCTCAGTGTGGTGTTTCCCCCTTGCCTCTTTTGGGTTTTTCACTCTTGCCCAGGTGGCTGTTTCCTCTCTGTCAGTGTGGGTGTTTCCTCTCTGCCTCAGTGTGGTTTTCCCCCTTGCTCAGTGGGTGTTTCCCTCTCTGCCCCAGGTGGGTGTTTCCTCTCTGCCTCAGTGTGGTGTTTCCCCCTCTGCCCCGGTGTGGTGTTTCCCCCTCGCCTCGGGTGGGTGTTTCCTCCTGCCTCGGTGTGGGTTTTCACTCTTGCCTAGTTGGGTGTTTCACTTCTGCTTCGTGGGGGTTTCCTCTTGCCCCCAGTGTGGGTGTTCCCCCTCTGCCCCAGGTGGTGTTTCCCTCCTGCCTCAGTGTGGGGTTTCCCTCCTGCCTCGTTGGGTGTTTCACTTCTGCCTCGGTGGCTGTTTCCCTCTCTGCCCCAGTGTGGTGTTTCACTCTTGCCTCGTTGGTGTTTATCTTGCCCCAGTGTGGCTGTTTCCTCTCTGCTCAGTGGGGTGTTTCACTTCTGCCCCAGTGGGGTGTTTCCTCTTGCCTCAGTGTGGGTGTTTTACTCTTGCCTCAGTTGGGTGTTTTTCTCTGCCTCGTGTGGGTTTTCCCTCTCTGCCCCGTGTGGCTGTTTCACTCTCTTCCCCGTTGGCTGTTTCCCTCTCTGCCTCAGTGTGGGTGTTTCACTCTCTGTCGTGTGGGTGTTTCACTCGCCCAATGTGGGTGTTTCCTTCGCCTCAGGTGGTTTTTTCACTCTCTGCCCCAGTGTGGGGTTTCCCCCTCTGCCTCAGTGTGGTGTTTCACTCCTGCCCAGTGTGGGTGTTTCCTTCCCCAGGTGGCTGTTTCCCTCTTGCCTAGTGTGGGTGTTTACTTCTGCCTCAGTGTGGGTGTTTACCTTGCCTCGTGTGGGGTTTCCCCCTGCCTCGTGTGGTGTTTCCCTCTTGCCTCAGTGTTGGTGTTTCCCCTTGCCTCGTGTGGGGTGTTTCCCCCCTGCCTCAGTGTGGGTTGTCCTTTGGTCAGTGTGGGGGTTTTTTACTCTCTGCCCCAGTGTGGGTGTTTCATCCGCCTCAGTGGGGGTTTCACTCTTGCCTCAGGTGGGTGTTTTATCTTGCCCCAGGTGGGTGTTTCCTTCTGCCCCGTGTGGCTGTTTCACTCTCTTTCCCCAGTGTGGCTGTTTCCCCTCTGCCTTTAGTGTGGTGTTTCACTTCGCTCGTGTGGGTGTTTCACTCTCTGCCTCAATGTGGGTTTCCTCTCTGCCTCAGTGTGGGGTTTCATCTTGCCTCAGTGTGGGTGTTTCCCCCCTGCCTCAGTGTGGCTGTTTCACTCTCTGCCTCGGTGGGTTTCCTCTCTGCCTCAGTGGGGTGTTTTCCCCTCTCCCGTGTGGTGTTTCACTCTCACCTCAGTGTGGGGTTTCCCCCGCCTCATGTGGCTGTTTCCCTCTTTGTCAGTGTGGGTTTTTCCTCTTGCCTCGTGTGGGTGTTTCACTCTCTGCCCCATGTGGGTGTTTCCTCTGCCTCAGGTGGCTGTTTCCCCCTTGCCCCCGTGGGCTGTTTCCCTCCCCTGCCCAGTGTGGGTGTTTCCTCTGCCTAGTGTGGGTGTTTTCCCCCTTTGCGTCGTGTGGGGGTTTCACTCTCGCCTCAGTGTGGGTGTTTCCCCTTTTGCCCCAGGGGCTGTTTCACTTCTGCCTCAGTGGGGTTTTTCCCTTTTGCCTAGTGTGGCTGTTTTTACTCCTGCCTCGTGTGGGTGTTTTCCCCTCTGCCCAGTGTGGGTGTTTTCCCCCTCTGCTCAGTGTGGGTGTTTCACTCTCGCCTCAGTGTGGGTGTTTCCTCTTGCCCAGGTGGTGTTTACTCTCTCCCCGTGTGGGTGTTTCATCTTCCTCAGTGTGGGTGTTTCCCTCTTGCCTCAGTGGGGGTTTGCCCCTTTTTGTCAGTGGGGCTGTTTCACTTTGCCTCAGTGTGGGTTTTCACTCTCTGCCCCGTGTGGGTGTTTCACTCCTTCCTCGTGTGGGGGTTTTAAGCTCGTCTGACTGGACGAAATTGTGGCTGAAAGATGTTGGTGTGATGAAGTCCCTTTTCTTTGCTCTGAAAAAATTGTAGCTGGGGGGAAAACGCGTTGGGCGTAGCGGACATCGGAAACGCGCCCTCTTTTTGGGGTGACCCCCTCCCTTCATCCCCCGGGGAAAGATAGATGCAGATGCGCATGGTTTGGTTGTTCAAATGGGGTACAAGTTGTGTATGTCTTACTAGTGGCTACGTCCCCGGGCTAAACGGATTCAACAAAATTTGAAGGCAAACAAACAAAAAAAAATTATTCTGTTTGAAAAAGAATTTATGTGGTGCGTGATTGGGGGTGGGGGGGGGGGAAAGGGGGGCCCCCATACATTTTTCAAGCGTCCATTTTCATACCACCCTCTGTCTGTCTGCTCCCTGTCTCTGTCTCTGCTCTCTCTCTCTCCTCTCTCTCTCTCTCTCTCTCCTTCTCTCTGCCCACCCTAAATTCACCAGATGAACGCGATACCACGCGATAAAATCCGTGGTCGTGGCGTGCTTACACACGCAGGCGCGCACACATAAAACCACGCACACCACTCAACAAAGTACGCCACACCACACCACCACAAAACACAAAAACCGCACGACGCACGCCGCAGCACGCACGCCCCTTTGGGGGTGCGGCACCATACACAACAACACAAAACACCAACCACACACACACAACAACCAACCACGCCGCTTGTGTGTGTGTGGGTGGGGGGTGTGTGTGTGGTTTGACGTATCCCTCCCCTATGCTAGAATGACCCAAAAGAGGGAATGTGGTTTCGGCCCAGTAGCGAGCGACTCGGCTCTATCTACCTTCTTTGGGGTTTGGCCCCGGTTTGTCCCCCCCCCCCCCCCCCCCCCCCCCCCCCCCCCCTTTTTTTTTTTTTGCTTGCACCCACTGACTGTCTTTGCTTAGCACTCCGTGGCCTGCAGACTGGGGCGTCGGGTGTTAGAGTGAACTGGTTGGTGGTGGTGGTGGTGGCTACACTGGCCCCTCTCCTTCTGATGCTCATTTCACAGCCTCTCTCTCTCTTCTTCTTCTTCTTCTTCTTCTTTTTTCTCTGTCTCTGTCTCTCTGTCTTGTGACTGTCACCACCCCTCTCTCTCTCTGTCACTTGTGACTGTTTCCTCTCCCACTCTCTTCACATTTCGTACTCTCTGTCTCTCTCTCACTCCCTCCGTCCCTCCCTCCCCCCCCCCCCTCTCTCTCTCTCTCCCTCCCTCCCTCTCTATGTGTCTGTCCATTGTGACTGTCTCCTCTCTCTCTCACTCCCTCCCTCCCCCCTCTCTCTCTCCCTCCCTCCCTCTGTGTCTATTGTGACTGTCTCCTCTCTCTCTCTCTCTCTCTCTCTCTCTCTCTCTCTCTCTCTCTCTCTCTCTCTCTCTCTCTCACTTCACATTTTGTACTCTCTCTCCGTCTCTCTCCCCTTCCCCCCTCTCTCTTGTGACTCTCCTCTGTCTCTGTTCTGTCTGTCTGTCTGTCTGTCTGTCTGTCTGTCTCTCTCTCTCTCTCTCTCTCTCTCTCTCTCTCTCTCTCTCTCTCTCTCTCTCTCTCTCTCTCTCTCTCTCCACATTTTGTACTGTCTGTCTGTCCCTCTTTCTCATCTCTCGTGACTGTCTCCTCTCTCTCTGTGTTTCTGTCGCTCTCTTTTGTGACTGTCCCTCCCTCTGTCTTGTGACTGTATTCCCACCACACTCTCTTTCTCTCTCTGCCTAGTTGTCTTTCTTCCCTCCCCCTCTCTCCCTCTCATTCCCATGCCAATAACTTCATCCAAGGCTCCTCTCTCTCTTGCCTAGTTGTCTTTCTTCCCTCCCCCTCTCTCCCTCTCTTTCCCATGCCAATAACTTCATCCAAGGCTCCTCTCTCTCTCTCTGTCTAGTTGTCTTTCTTCCTCCCCCTCTCTCCGTCTCTTTCCCATGCCAATAACTTCATCCAAGGCTCCTCTCTCTCTGTGTCTAGTTGTCTTTCTTCCCTCCCCCTCTCTCTCCGTCTCTTTCCCATGCCAATAACTTCATCCAAGGCTCCTCTCTCTCTGTGTCTAGTTGTCTTTCTTCCCTCCCCCTCTCTCCGTCTCTTTCCCATGCCAATAACTTCATCCAAGGCTCCTTGCCTTTAGCTAGATTGCGCACGGTTGGATTTACACCCCCCCCCCCCCCCCCCCCACACACACACACACACACACACTCACACTCACCCACACCCACAGACCTCTTCACCCCCTCCCTCCCGCCACCACATACCATCATCACCACCTGCCACCACTTTCTTGCACCCCCCCCCCCCTTCCCGCCCCGCCCCTCCCCTCCCCTCCCCATCCAGCCTGTGTCTCTGGTAAAGTTAGGTTCTGTCTTATCTGCGTGCCGTTGTTGAAGAATCCGTCCCACTGCCCGCCGACGTACAGGTCGTTCGGCACAGTGGGGAACAGGCACCAAAGCATTGTACACTCTAATAATGCAAGTCTTGTGAGGCATAGCATGAATCTGAGCGACAGTTTAATGTCAGTTTGATCACAGATCGTATGAACCACCTCCACCCTCCCCTCCATCATGTCACTTGTTCCTAAGTAGTGCTGACGATGACGTCATTCATAATGTAGTCAAAGGTGAGCAACCCCCCCCCAGCTGACGTCACATTTCAGGCCTCCACGCTCACTCGCGACAGTATCTTGGCACCATCTGATGGTCCCATCCCTTCCATGTTGATCTGTCTGCCTGGAAACGCCTAGCATGTCTGCTGATGGGTTTAATAAGGAAGAAAAGGAGGAGAATGGACTTTCAGACGATGAAATTCCTGGGAACAATGTAAATATTCCACTCCCTAAGCAAGGCCTTGACACATTCATTGTGAGTGTGCGGCCACAATGTAAATATTCCACTCCCTAAGCAAGGCCTTGACACATTCATTGTGAGTGTGCGGCCACAATGTAAATATTCCACTCCCTAAGCAAGGCCTTGACCCATTCATTGTGAGTGTGCGGCCACAATGTAAATATTCCACTCCCTAAGCAAGGCCTTGACCCATTCATTGTGAGTGTGCGGCCACAATGTAAATATTCCACTCCCTAAGCAAGGCCTTGACCCATTCATTGTGAGTGTGCGGCCACAATGTAAATATTCCACTCCCTGAGCAAGGCCTTGACACATTCATTGTGAGTGTGCGGCCACAATGTAAATATTCCACTCCCTAAGCAAGGCCTTGACACATTCATTGTGAGTGTGCGGCCACAAGGAACTAGGGAGAGGAGAAAAAGACGTGTGCAAGCCAGTGGACGTTATATGTTACGTTACATGTGTAGAAACCAGTGTTTTCTTGCTTGCGTTTGCCTCTGTGTGTGTGTGTGTGTGTGTGTGTGTGGGGGGGGGGGGGGGGGGGGGGGGTACTATGAATGCTCACTACAACATATAAATGCAACACAGGCGATTGAAGGCGTGCATACACAGACTTTCTCTGTCACCAGGTCTCTTGCTCCTCCCCCCCCGTCTTTGTCTTTGCCTCTCCGTGTGAACATGATACACGAGCACATGTTTGTATGTATGCACACACAGCTGAGCACCACATGCATGCATGTTTGCCAGCACACACACTTGCACTTGCATACACACGTATGCATGCGCGTGTGCATGCGCACGCACACACGCACGCACGCACACGCTCACTCACACTCGCACACGCACACATGCATGCACACACACACACACACACACACACACGCACACACACCACACACACACACAGAGTGGAGGAGGGAGTGTTTTGGAGTTGGTGTGCCTGTGTGTGTACTCAAAGTGGTATTTTTTGCAAAATTGAAGTCTGTCTGCCTGTGTGTGTGTGTATACTGACAAAAGTATATGCATAATTCAGTCTTTTGATTGAAAGACGACCTGACCACCTTAACTGGGCCGTGAATGGTGGTGGCTGGTTTCTAGGGCCGTTAAATTGGCTGGGGTGATTAGCCCCACAGTTTTTTTGTTTTTTTTTGCATGATCGATTTTTCTGATCCAAAACTGATGGGTCGGCAGTGTGATGGAATCCAGGGTGAAATAACTGAAATCAGCTTTGAATCCGAGGTGGAAGAAGCAACATCAGGAGTGATTCCACAGCAAACAACAGTATGGTTGAACTTAAAGGCAAGGTGAATTAACCAAAAGTATGGTTTATTGCAAGGTGAAGGAATCAAAAGTATGGTTTAATGCAAGGTGAAGGAATCAAAAGTATGGTTTAATGCAAGGTGAGGGAATCAAAAGTATGGTTTAATGCAAGGTGAAGGAATCAAAAGTATGGTTTATTGCAAGGTGAGGGAATCAAAAGTGTGGTTTAATGCAAGGTGAGGGAATCAAAAGTATGGTTTAATGCAAGGTGAGGGAATCAAAAGTAGGGTTGAATGCAAGGTGAGGGAATCAAAAGTATGGTTTAATGCAAGGTGAGGGAATCCAAAGTAGGGCTGAATGCAAGGTGAAAGAATCCAAAGTAGGGTGAATGCATGGTGAAAGAATCAAAAGTAGGCTGAATGCATGGTGAAAGAATCAAAAGTAGGCTGAATGCATGGTGAAAGAATCAAAAGTAGGCTGAATGCATGGTGAAAGAATCCAAAGTAGGGCTGAATGCAAGGAGAAAGAATCCAAAGTAGGGCTGAATGCAAGGAGAAAGAATCCAAAGTAGGGCTGAATGCAAGGAGAAAGAATCCAAAGTAGGGCTGAATGCAAGGAGAAAGAATCCAAAGTAGGGCTGAATGCAAGGAGAAAGAATCCAAAGTAGGGTGAATGCAAGGAGAAAGAATCCAAAGTAGGTGAATGCAAGGAGAAAGAATCCAAAGTAGGGTGAATGCAAGGAGAAAGAATCCAAAGTAGGGTGAATGCAAGGAGAAAGAATCCAAAGTAGGGTGAATGCATGGTGAAAGAATCCAAAGTAGGGTGAATGCACGGTGAAAGAATCAAAATGTATGGCAAGATAGAATTACAACAAAATGACAGCTGAATCCAAGGAAGCAGGAATGACAAAATGTGGACAGATCTGTAGCTAGAAATGCAGAGTATTCCCTAACAAGGCATTAGTTTGCAGCTCTACCTACTGCTCCTAAACCACTGTTCCCAGTGTGTTCATGTTCTGCGGGGGAAAAGTTGTGATGGCCTTGTTGACGGGAATCTTGCTGTAGATCAGCACCGCAGACCCTGATAGAGTTCAAGGGCTTTGCCCTTGAGTGGCATTCCAGCTTGCCGCAGAGTTTTGTTGAACCTGGTCGAGTGGTTTGGTGTCATTTTGCTGAGAGACACAACAAACTAACAAACAAACCAACAACACGTGAGTGAAAGTAGATTCTGTTTGGCGGAAGTACTGGAACTGCAAATTTTTCTTTTTTTTTAAAAGTTTCGGTTATTTATTACTTATTCTTTTGATTTTCAAGTTTTGTTTGTTTTTTTTTTTTTTTTTCTTGTGTACCTCATTGTTGTTTCTGATGTCGTGTTGGTGTCTGTTGCTAAAGGGTCTTTTGACAGCCCAGGTGAGTACATGACGATGAGATTGCAGTGCCTTGCCTTGCTTTGCCTCGACTTGCCTTTGACCAGTGTGTTGGTCTGTGTGTGTGCAGGGCTGTCTCAGGCATGGAGCCAGTTGGGAAAAGTGCGGAGAGAGGTAAGATTGTCGTGGTTTGTGTCCAGCTGTGGTGTTGTGTGTGTTGCATGCATGCTGATAGGCACCACACTCACAAATTCCTGCTCACGGCAAACTAATATGAGGCACACTCATGTACATGCACATGTATGCACGCCTGAACATGCGTAGTGTACACTTGTATTCATGCATTAATATTTGCAGGTGCGCTTACACACACACACACACATACACTCACGCCTGCTAGCGCGCACACACACACGCACACACGCATGCATGCACGCAAGCACGCACTCACGCATGCACACACTTTCAGAATCAGTAGCACACAGTGACAAGATATAGACACACAACTGCACAAACCCAACCCAAATGCATACATACATGCACGCACAAACATAAACTGAAGTTACACAGATATGGATGCAGCCATGCACAGTCTCAAAGTTACACAGATATGGATGCAGCCATGCACAGTCTCAAGCATGCACCCTCACATGTGCGTGCATATACTCATGCAGTCAGTAGTTCTCATGCATGCGCATGCACGTACACACGTGTAGGTTGATGCACATAGCCATGCGCATGTGAGCGCACACTAGCACACACACACACACACACACCTCTCTCTCTCTCTCTCTCTCTCTCTCTCTCTCTCTCTCTCTCCGGCGGCAAGCGAAACCTGGGCAAGTCAACTAACCGGCGCTAATTATTGATGTCACCCGCCGAGTCTCCTTATTTCCAATTCATGGTGGGTTGGCAATGATGTAGGGGCAGTCTCCTTATTTCCAATTCATGGTGGGTTGGCAAGGATGTAGGGGCAGTCTCCTTATTTCCAATTCATGGTGGGTTGGCAATGATGTAGGGGCAGTCTCCTTATTTCCAATTCATGGTGGGTTGGCAATGATGTAGGGGCAGTCTCCTTATTTCCAATTCATGGTGGGTTGGCAATGATGTAGGGGCAGTCTCCTTATTTCCAATTCATGGTGGGTTGGCAGTGATGTAGGGGCAGTCTCCTTATTTCCAATTCATGGTGGGTTGGCAATGATGTAGGGGCTGTCTGTCCAGACAAGGACACCCTAGACAAAGGGACTGCTTTCTCCCTTTTCGTCAACACTGGCGTCAGGAATGGGTGGATGAGGCAGGGTGGGGGTGGAGTTCGTCAACACTGGCGTCAGGAATGGGTGGATGAGGCAGGGTGGGGGTGGAGTTCGTCAACACTGGCGTCAGGAATGGGTGGATGAGGCAGGGTGGGGGTGGAGTTCGTCAACACTGGCGTCAGGAATGGGTGGATGAGGCAGGGTGGGGGTGGAGTTCGTCAACACTGGCGTCAGGAATGGGTGGATGAGGCAGGGTGGGGGGGAGTGGGGTGGGGGTTGGGATAGGGGGTAGGGGTGCCAGGATGGGGTGGCGGGGACGGGAATCGGTTCCAGAGATAGAGAGGGAAGGGTTTTTTTGCCCTCTCATCATCTTTTGTTTGGGCTATAAGCAACATTATCATATCTTGTCTGGATCTTTCTGTCTGTTGCTTCCTTTGTCTGTCTGTCTGTCTGTCTGTCTCACTGTCTCTGTTTCTCTTTCCGTCTGTGTGTGCATGTGTCTTTGCATCTAAACGACGACTGAGAGTTAATGTCTGTCTCCCTCTGTCTTTTGTCTGGTCTTTCTCTGTCTCTGTCTGTCTGTGTATCTCTCTTTCTTCTGGTGCCTTTGTATATAAACATACAACAGAAAGACTTGAGTCTGTCTGTCTGTCTGTCTGTCTCTCTCTCTCTCCATCCATCCGTCTGTCCGTCCATCCGTCTGTCTGCATCGTGTGTGTGTGTGTGTGTGTGTGTGTGTGTGTGTGTGAATGAGGTTTATAACAGTGTGCTGTTAGTCATTTGTATATCTGTCCCAGCCTGTCTCTCTGTCTTTGTCTCTGTCTGTCTGTCTGTCAGTCTCCATGTGTGTCATAGTCAGGCGATTTACGTTTAAACCTGCATTCCAAATGAATGGTTGGAACCGTTTAAGTATTAGAACTGTTTATGAGCGCTTTGGCCCGTTTCCACTGGCTAGACAGGAGAGCACGGCCACTTTCTCCATGGCAAGACTGACCTGTGTAAGTGCAGGTCAATGCTCCCTTTGTCTGTCTGTCTGTCTCACTGTCTCTGTTTCTCTATCAGTCAATGCAGCAGCGAAGTAGGCAGCTGTTTATTTCAGGGAAAGGGCAGCGCCAAAGGCACACCATGCTGGCCTTGTTTCTTTACACGTGGCCGTTTCCAGTCACACCATGCTGGCCTTGTTTCTTTACACGTGGCCATTTCCAGTCACACCATGCTGGCCTTGTTTCTTTACACGTGGCCGTTTCCAGTCACACCATGCTGGCCTTGTTTCTTTACACGTGGCCGTTTCCAGTCATACCATGCTGGCCTTGTTTCTTTACACGTGGCCGTTTCCAGTCACACCATGCTGGCCTTGTTTCTTTACATGTGGCCGTTTCCAGTCACACCATGCTGGCCTTGTTTCTTTACATGTGGCCGTTTCCAGTCACACCATGCTGGCCTTGTTTCTTTACACGTGGCCGTTTCCAGTCGAAGAATTCAGACAAGGCAGCGATATGAAGAAGACATGCGCATGTAAAGTTCGCCAAGGCAGAAGGAGTTTCTCAGTGTCTTTGGAGTGGATAGTTGGGTCCTAACTGGAGTAGAAAGTTTTCCTTTGCCTTTGCTCAAGGTAGCAGCCACTGTGCCATTTTCAGTGTCTTTGGAGTGGATAGTTGGGTCCAGACTGGAGTAAGAAGTTTTGCTTTGCTCTAGGTAGCAGCCATTATACCTTTTTCAGCGTCTTTGGAGTGGATAGTTGGATCCAAACTGGAGTAAGAAGTTTTGCTTTGCCTTCACTCTAGGTAGCAGCCATTATGTCTAGTGGCAGCACGCCACTTGGGCGCAGGTTTGCGGAAAACTTGCTGATGGCCGTGAGAAAGTAAATTCCAGACAGATTCCAGACTTGGTAGCACCGCCTGGCTAGAACACAAACCACATCGGGCCTCATGGCAAAGGCCCAAAACGTTCCGCATGAGTTGGTTTGTAGTGTAAGTGCATGAAAATGGCTTGAGAACCGTTCAGACCTGTATGTTTTGTTGCCATGGGCAAATCGCCTGTGTGTGTGTGTGTGAATCATAAATGTATGGAATTCTGTTAGACGTTAAAGAATATTTACTTTTTTTTTTTCTTTCATTTTTTTTACAAGAGAAAACGCGATTCGTTTTGACCTCTTTGATCTTCATCAGGCAAGATAGATACATTTCAGGACAATGAAAACAAAGAACGAGCAATCACTTTTCTCCTCAAATGCAATTCGGTCTTTGAACGGGCTGTGTTGTTGTAGAATGGCGTTCAGTTAGGCATGAATTTTGATTTGGAATGCCCATCTCTGTTCTTTGCTGGTTTTGTTGTTTTTGTTGCTTTTTTTCTTTTCTTTTCTTTTCTTTTCTTGTTGTTGTTGTCATCTCACTTCTCGTTGTTTTGACTTATGATTTTTTTCTCCCATCTCATTTTTTGCCTTCAGTCTTCTTGTTGTCATTGACTTTGCATTCCTTAGTTTTGTTTTTCTTCTTTCAAATTTTTTTTTGTTTTTGTTTTTTGTGTGTTTTGTTTTAAGGCATGGCATCAAAGTTTACCAAGGTAATTTAACAACATCAGAATCTGACACTGTGGCAGATGACTGTGATGTTGGGACTGAACTTAAAAACATTCATCGACTTTCAAACATTTCACCGAACACGAAACTGTAGTCTAGCGTCTGACAAGCTAGATCAGTATCCCCTCTCAAGCTAGATCAGTACCCCTCTCAAGCTAGATCAGTACCCCCTCTCAAGCTAGATCAGTACCCCCTCTCAAGCCAGATCATGCCAAGGTGACTGTCACTGGGCACGCCCAGTTGAAATGTGCTGTGCTCAAGGTCCACATGGTTCTTTGCCGCGCAGATTGCATTGGATGTTTTGCTGTGGGATTGCTCACGCTGTACTGCTGGTGCCTGTGTAGGAGGCCAGCAGGGGGCCCATGAAATGAAGCCCAGTCCTTGCCAGGAAAAGCATCCTAATTATATGCTCATGGGTGCTGATTTCTGATACCCGTGCTCCCGGAACAAAGAAAAAAAAAGACCCCTCGAAAAAGAAAGAAAGACCCCCCAAAAACAAAAACAAAACAAAAAAAGAAAGAAAAAGAAATTTTTTTTTCAAAAATTAGATTCTAAAACCGTTAGTTAAAACATTCAGCAAACGTGAAGTCGAACTAAAAGTGAGCGTGTGAGCAGGCGAAGGCAGTTGCTGGCTGTGACAGGAAGATAACTCTTGTCTGACCTATCCACCACATACAACTCTTGTCTGACCTATCCACCACATACAACTCTTGTCTGACCTATCCACCACATACAACTCTTGTCTGACCTATCCACCACATGCAACTCTTGTCTGACCTATCCACCACATACAACTCTTGTCTGACCTATCCACCCCATACAACTCTTGTCTGACCTATCCACCACATACAACTCTTGTCTGACCTATCCACCACATACAACTCTTGTCTGACTTATCCCACATACAACTCTTGTCTGACTTATCCCACATACAACTCTTGTCTGACTTATCCCACATACAACTCTGTCTGACCTATCCACCACATACAACTCTTGTCTGACCTATCCACCACATACAACTCTGACCTATCCACCACATAGTCATACAACCACATACAACTCTGACCTATCCACCACATAGTCATACAACTCTTGTCTGACCTATCCACCACACACAACTCTTGTCTGACGTATCCACCACATACAACTCTTGTGTGACGTATCCACCACATACATAGTTCACTGCACATAGGGGACAGGTGAAAACTTCCCTACCCTGCGCCTTGGATGGGTCAGAAAGAGAGATATTGTCCTGCCCTGTTACAGGTTCATACGTAGGCTGGAGTTGGTGATATATCCTCCTTCCCTGTTACAGGTTCATGCATAGGCCGGAGTTGGTGATATATCATCCTGCCCTGTTACAGGTTCATGCATAGGCCGGAGTTGGTGATATATCATCTCTTCCCTGTTACAGGTTCATACGTAGGCTGGAGTTGGTGATATATCCTATCCTCCTTCCCTGTTACAGGTTCATGCATAGGCCGGAGTTTGTGATATATCATCCTGCCCTGTTACAGGTTCTTGCATAGGCCGGAGTTGGTGATATATCATCTCTTCCCTGTTACGGGTTCATACGTAGGCCGGAGTTGGTCTTCCCACCGAGTTTTATGTAGAAATCACTTCGACAGTTTCCCTGTAACTATCTTGCTTAAAGGCAGACAGACTTAAAGACGGACAAAACCTACAGACATGGTGCAAAACCTCATTGGCGGGAGTAAGTGAATTGTTGACAGACTACCAGTGGGACGTACAGCTTTGGATGAACTTAAAGACAGACAGAATCTCATTGGCGAGGTATTGTTGACAGACTACCAGCAGGATGTGGCAGCTTTGGATGAACTTAAAAGACAGACAGAACTTCATTGGCGAGGTATTGTTGACAGACTATCAGTGGACGGGACAGCTTTGGATGAACTTAAAGACAGACAAAACTTCATTGACAAAACTTCATTGGTGGGAATTGTTGACAGACTATCAGCGGGATGTGACAGTTTTGGATGAACTTAAACCTCATTGGCGGGTAAGTGAATTGTTGACAGACCACCAGCGGGACGGGACAGCTTTGGATGAACTTAAAGACAGACAAAACCTACAGACATGGTTAAAAAAAACCCTCATTGGCGGGTATTGTTGACAGTCAGCGGGACGTGACAGCTTTGGATGTGACTTGGTGGGAAGGCTCATGTGGCCATGACAGGAAGATGGTCTTGCCTACCGTTGCAGTTTTTTGTTTTTTAAAGAAAAATCATGATTTAATCCGCCAGATTAAGGGAACAAACAAGTTACAAGACAAAACATGACGCGTTTCAACCTCTTTGGCCTTGTTCAGGCAAGAGAAACACCATTCAGGACAAGAAAATCGGAAAACGAACAATCACGTATCTTCTCGAATTTGTTGCAGGATGGGCGTTGAATGAAAATGAGGCTGTTGGAAGGAAACGATGCGAGTGAAAATGATAACGATGATGGTAATAACAATGATAATGATAGCAATATAAGGGAAACGATGCGAGTTAGAATGATAACGATGATGGTAATAACAATGATAGTGATAGCAATATGAAGGAAACGATGCGAGTTAGAATGATAACGATGATGGTAATAACAATGATAGTGATAGCAATATGAAGGAAACGATGCGAGTTAGACTGATAACGATGATGGTAATAACAATGATAATGATAGCAATATGAAGGAAACGATGCGAGTTAGAATGATAACGATGATGGTAATAACAATGATAATGATAGCAATATGAAGGAAACGATGCGAGTTAGAATGATAACGATGATGGTAATAACAATGATAGTGATAGCAATATGAAGGAAACGATGCGAGTTAGAATGATAACGATGATGGTAATAACAATGATAATGATAGCAATATGAAGGAAACGATGCGAGTTAGAATGATAACGATGATGGTAATAACAATGATAGTGATAGCAATATGAAGGAAACGATGCGAGTTAGAATGATAACGATGATGTTAATAACAATGATAGTGATAGCAATATGAAGGAAACGATGCGAGTTAGAATGATAACGATGATGGTAATAACAATGATAATGATAGCAATGGTAGTAATGATGACATGACACGGCATCGTTTTCATTCAACGCTCAACTTTCGCCGAATTCTAGAAGAGAAGTGACTGTTGGTTCTTCGTTTTCATTGTCCTGAATGTTGTTTATCTTGCCTGAAGAAGAGCTAAGAGGTGGAAAGGCGTGGTGCGTTGTCTTGTGATTTGGTTGTCCCTGTTGTCTGGCGGATTCACAAACAAATTCTTTTTAAGATGTTTCAGTTTCTGGCTGCAGTCACCTCACATTGAACTAACTGCAATCACTTTGACAGTTCCCTGTCATCTTGCTTTAAGACAGACAAACTTAGAGATAGACACACTCAAAGACAGACAAACGTAGAGACAGACAAACCAACAAACACCAATGAAAACCCCGTTGGTGGGGGTAAGTGAAACCTTGTTCAGAGATGTCCCACCTGATGTGATCTTTGACTTTCTGAAAGAGATCAACATTTTTCATCTGATCTCAGATTTTCACGGAAGAAAGATTTTTAACTAAATTTCCGGGGGTATGATTTCAGGTGCATTTTAAAGGGTTGTGTGAATGAGGGTTTTTTTTTTCTCTTTTTCTTTTTCTTTTTTTTTTTTCTTAGATAAGACTTGTGAGTTGACTTCAACGCAGTGACAGCCCTGATATGGCCCTTTGCAGGTGGCTGGGCTATAAGCAACATTACCTTACCGTTCGATCGTCGGCCAGTACTTCACAGACTACAAAATTATCCCCCATGAATGGCAGCTGTGCCTCGAGTCAGGCAAAAAATGTTCCTAGCTGCGCATTGGACAGCTCCGAAATAGAAACAGTGTTCTACGCTGCGTTATCGTGGCTTTATTCCCTAGGCCACTTTTTGTGGGGTTTGGATCTTTCCACCGAGTGTTATGGAAACCACCAAGACAGTTTCAGTGTCATCTTGCTGAAAAAGACAGACCGACTTCAAGGCCGACAAACCAACGGACACTGTGTAAAACCCCATTGGCTAATAGTCGACAGATGACCAGTGGGACAGCGACAGCTTTGGGCCGTGACTTGATTGGGCAGACTGATGTGGCCCCAGACAG
>CM031618.1:2029045-2031545 GCA_018398815.1 Conus ventricosus | reverse complement strand
CTTTGTACAGACGTAGTTGAGGCCTAGATGAATGACGCCGATATCCCAGCCACTTGGGATAGTGCTGAAGTTCTTTCTTTCAGGACAAAAATGCGGTGGAAAAAATGTGTATGGGCCATATATATACTACGGTATTGCACACCAACCTTTTCTGGGATTGTATTCTTCTTAAAATTGAAAAGGCAGAGGAGTCAAATTACCACTTTCCGCGGTCACTGAGGAGAAACCACCAAGTTTCGAAATATCGGTATATGACCAGGAGTTATATGTTAGTGAGTTTCCCTCCCTATTGGAGGATGTCTCCCCCTTGGAGAATATAAGCTTGCTGAAGGCTCATTTTGAGAAGCATTTGTTTTATTTTCCCCATTCACCCACTCAAGCACATACTGTTAGTTAGGCAGAATCATCTACCACTGCAGATATGAATGCGTATCTCCCCCTATTTCTTCAATCTAAGACATAAGAGCAAGCTTTGTTTATAATTCAATATTTCTTGCAGTCATTGCAACACCAAGCTGCTCTCTAAGTTGCTGGAACGGTGCGGTACTTATCCTTGGAATTTATTAGTTTGTTGTATATATATATATATATATATATATATATATATATATATATATATAATTTTTTTTTTTTTTTTTAAAGTATTGTGTGCGTGTTTTGTGTGTGTTGCTGGCACGTTAGTTTGACTGTTTTTTTCTTTTAAGTAATCTACCCAGGTGTTTCTGACGATGGAGAGAGGATGACAACTCATATATTTGAAAAGCGTTATGGCTGTCCTATCTTTTATTTGACTATTTATCTGTTTATCTATTCATTTATCTTACACTCCACTACTGATACATTTGATGTCACATCAGATATAAAAGCGGCATTTTCTCGGAAGGAAAAACAAGTCCATATTGACTGTGAATCATTAATAGATATGCAAGGTCGAGTCCTAGTTGCAAACTGATGTAATTGATATCATTGAATGGCTCTATATGTGGGGCTTTTTATGTAAGCAATTGACGCACAGTAAGTGTGTCTTTCACGCGTATATTTTAAGTGCGTATTTTCCATGTGTGTGATGGTGGGAAATTGGTAGGAACAGTCCGTAGTCACAGGAGCCTTTCTGGAGCCGGTTGTTGTGAAGAATAAACAGTCCGTAGTCACAGGAGCCTTTCTGGAGCCGGTTGTTGTGAAGAATAAACAGTCCGTAGTCACAGGAGCCTTTCTGGAGCTGGTTGTTGTGAAGAATAAACAGTCCGTAGTCACAGGACTTTCTGGAGCCGGTTGTTGTGAAGAATTGGGCGCTGAGGCAAAGACCAAAGGGGAATCTCGGTGGTAGAACCAGGCTGGCAATGCAACCACACCATTCCAGACTGACTTCATCATCTGTGACCCCCTACGTGAGTGGGAAGGATGGCAGACAACAGCTTAGAATCCTTTGAACACAACTTGAGCATCGTCAACGTAACCTCCACTCCCTCTCCCCCTCCTTTTATTTGTTTACTTTTTAACCGTCAAAAACATGGAGAGAGAAAAAAAAGAAACTTTTCATAGATTTATGTACTACATTTTAGCAGCGCTTTTGCTTTTTTAGTCTGCAGAAAAGAAGCGTCGGCTAGCGGACCTACTCTGGAAGAACGGCGATGGGATTTATTGTGTGTGCAGCATGATGTGCGTGCATTCCCACTCGGAAGCTAGGTTTATAGTCTCATTCAAAGGACTCCTGGAAACGGACGAAGACAGAACCAATGTTAACTCCGACACGGGGGGGGGGGGGGGGGGGGGGGGGGGGGGGGGGTCCCCCCTTGTCCCTGGCGGAGATTCAAACCCGCGACCCCAGGATCACTAGAATTGCAAGGCCAGCGCTCTACCATTTGAGCTATTCTGGGCCCCCAACGCTTACAGTTCCCCCCCCCCCCCCCCCCCCCCCCCCCCCCCCCTGGTATTTGAGATAAGATTTCATTTTCGCCCACCCACTTCCCACGAATCCTCATAGAAGTCTGTGGCACCACCCCCTACATTGTACAGCACCCCCCTACATTGTACAGCAACCCCTACATTGTACAGCACCCCCCTACATTGTACAGCACCCCCATGCATTGTACAGCACGTGGGTCGGTCGTGTCCACGTTGTGGACGAGTGCCAGTGACTTGTTGTTACACTGACGGATAGAGTGAATAGATGAATGACTTGCGCGGGGTAAACAGAGCTGTAAACTGGCACACTTTGGGACTTTTTTTTTTTTTTTTATAATGTGAATCACTTGGTAAGAATGTTTTTGATGATCTGCTCGACGGGGATAAAAATGAGCAGGAGTGGTGTGTAAGGAATACACCAGTAAAGTGAATACCAACCTTTCTTTCTTTCTGTTCTTTTTCCTTTGTGTTTCTGTCTGTCTTTCTGTCTGTCTTTCTTTCTCTCTCTCTTTCTTTCTTTCTCTCTTTTTTTCTCTCTTTCTTTCGTTTTCCTCTTTTCTTCTTCTTCTTCAATACAGTTTTGTTTCCACGGTGA
>CM031618.1:2014045-2016545 GCA_018398815.1 Conus ventricosus | reverse complement strand
GTGCTGAGAGAAGGGGAGGGAGGGAGGGGGAGGGGAGAACTGCTCAACAGAACCCTAGATTGAGTGAAGCACAGGTGTAGATGAGGGAGTGCTGAGAGAAGGGGAGGGAGGGGGGGGGGGGGGAGAAACTGCTCAACAGAACCCTAGATTGAGTGAAGCACAGGTGTAGATGAGGGAGTGCTGAGAGAAGGGGAGGGAGGGGGGGGGGGGGAGAGAACTGCTCAACAGAACCCTAGATTGAGTGAGCACAGGTGTAGATGAGGGAGTGCTGAGAGAAGGGGAGGGAGGGGGGGGGGGGGGAGAAACTGCTCAACAGAACCCTAGATTGAGTGAGCACAGGTGTAGATGAGGGAGTGCTGAGAGAAGGGGAGGGGGGGGGGGCGGGAGAATGCTCACAGAACCTAGATTGAGTGAAGCAAGGTGTAGATGAGGAGTGCTGAGAGAAGGGGAGGGAGGGGGGGGGAGAGAACTGCTCAACAGAACCCTAGATTGAGTGAAGCACAGGTGTAGATGAGGGAGTGCTGAGATGAAGGGGAGGGAGGGGGGGGGGAGAGAACTGCTCAACAGAACCCTAGATTGAGTGAAGCACAGGTGTAGATGAGGGAGTGCTGAGAGAAGGGGAGGGGGGGGGGGGAGAAACTGCTCAACAGAACCTAGATTGAGTGAAGCACAGGTGTAGATGAGGGAGTGCTGAAAGAAGGGGAGGGAGGGGGGGGGGGGAGGAGAATGTCAACAGAACCTAGATTGAGTGAAGCACAGGTGTAGTGAGGGAGTGCTGAGAGAAGGGAGAGGGGGGGGGGGGGGGAGAACTGCTCAACAGAACCCTAGATTGAGTGAAGCACAGGTGTAGATGAGGGAGTGTGAGAGAAGGGGAGGGGGGAGGGGGGGGGAGAGAACCTAACTGAGAAACCCTAGATTGAGTGAAGCACAGAGTGTAGATGAGGGAGGCTGGGAAGGAAGGGGAGGCAGGGGGGGGAGAGACTGCTCACAGAACCCTAGATTGAGGAAGCACAGGGTAGATGAGGGTGCTGAAATAGATGGAGTGGAGGAGGGGGGAGAGGGAGAACTGCTAAAGAACCCTAGATTGAGTGGGAAGCAAGGGAGAGGTGGGGGGGGACTGACGAAGAAGCGAGAGGGGGGGGGGGGGAAGTGCTCAACAGAACTAGATTGAGTGAAGCAAGGTGTGGAGGGGGGAGACTGCAAGAAGAGATGAGGGAGAAAGAGGTGAACCATCCTGGGGAAGAGGGTGGGGGGTCGAGGGGAAACACTCCTGGGAAGGGGTAGGGAGGTGTAGAGGGGGTGTAAATGACCATTGGTGGAGCGGGTGAAGTGGTCGAGGTGGAAAACTCCCTGGGAAGGGGTAGAGGAAGGGTGGGGGAGGGGTGTAGAACTAGTAACTCACATTGGGTGAGGGGTGTGAGAGTGGGCGAGGTGGAAAAGGGCCTGGGCAAGGGGTAGGGATGTTGAGGAGCGGGGTGTAGTAGAGTTAGCCCATGGGGGGGGGTGGAGGTGGTAGAGGTGGAAACAGACCCCTGGGACGGTGAAGTAGGGGTTGGAGGTGGGGGGGTTTAAGAGCTCCATGGGTGAGGGTTGGGTTGTTAGGAACGTGATTGAAAGACTCCATGGGGCAAGGGGGTAGGGAGTTGCTAGGGGGAAAGACTCATGGGGCAGAGGTAGAGTTGTAGAAGGTAAAAGACTCCATGGGGCAAGGGGTAGAGTTGTTAGAGGTAAAAGACTGCCATTGAGGGCAAGGGGTAGAGTGTGAGAGTAAAGACTCCATGGGGCAAGGGGGTAGGGTTGTTAGGGTAAAAGACTCCAGGGGAAGGGGTAGAGTTGTTAGAGGTAAAAGACTCAGGGGCAGGGGTGAGGTTGTAGAGGTAAAAGACTCCATGGGGCAAGGGGGTAGGTTGTTGAGGTAAAAGACCCATGGGACAAGGGGGTAGAGTTGTTAGGGGTGTAAAAGACTCCATGGGGCAAGGGGTAGGTTGTGGGGGTGAAAGACTCCCTGGGGCAAGGGGTAGAGTTTTAGAAGTAAAAGACTCAGGGGCAAGGGTGTAGGGTTGTTAGGAGGTAAAAGACTCCATGGGAAGGGGTAGGTTGTTAGGGTAAAAGATCAGGGGCAAGGGGGTGAGTTGTAGAGGTAAAAGACTCCATGGGGCAAGGGGTAGGGTTGTTGAGGTATAAAGGGCTCCTGGGACAAGGGGGTAGAGTTGTTAGAGGTAAAAGACTCTGGGCAAGGGGTAGAGTTGTTAGGGGTAAAGACTCCAGGGGAAGGGGTAGAGTTGTTAGAGGTAAAGACTCCATGGGACAAGGGGTAGAGTTGTTAGGGTAAAGACTCCAGGGGCAAGGGTAGGTGTTAGAGGTAAAAGACTCCATGGGGCAAGGAGAGGTTGTTAGAGGTAAAAGACTCCGTGGGGCAAGGGTGGTATAGAGTTGTTAGAGGTAAAAGACTCCATGGGGCAAGGGGTAGAGTTGTTAGAGGTAAAAGACTCCAGGGGAC
>CM031618.1:1996545-2006545 GCA_018398815.1 Conus ventricosus | reverse complement strand
TCTTGAACGTGACAAGTCAAGGTGAGTGGTGACAACACCAACGTCTTGAACGTGACAAGTCAAGGTGAGTGGTGACAACACCAACGTCTTGAACGTGACAAGTCAAGGTGAGTGGTGACAACACCAACGTCTTGAACGTGGACAAGTCAAGGTAGTGGTGACAACACCAACTTCTTGCAACGTGAAAGGCCAGGTGAGTGGTGACAACACCAACGTCTTGAACGTGACAAGTTCAGGGTGAGTGGTGACAACACCAACGTTGACAAGGCAAGGTGAGTGGTGACAACACCAACGTTTTGAAGTGGACAAAGTCAGGGGAGTGGTGACAACATCTACGTCTTAGAACGTGACAAGGCAAGGTGAAAGTGGTGACATCACCAAACGTGACAAGGCAAGGTGAGTGGTGACAACACCAACGTGGACAAAGTCAAGGTGTGTGGTGACAACACCAAACGTCTTGAACGTGGACAAGGCAAGGTGAGTGTGACACACCATCATGACAACCGGCATGGTGAGGTGACAAACACCACGTGACAAGCAAGATGAGTGGTGATACAAACTTGACAAGGCAAGGTGAGTGGTGTACAACACCAACGTGACAAGCAAGGCGAATGGGACAACACCAAACGTGCAAGGCAAGGTTGAAGTGGTGACAACGCCCGTGACAAGGCAAGGTGAGTGGGTGGACAACGCAACGTGACAAGGCAAGGTGAGTGGTGACAACACCACGTGGACAAGGGCCAAGGTGAGTTGTGACAACCACCACGTGACAAGGCAAGGTGAGTGGTGGGACAACGCCAACGTGACAAGGCAAGGTAGAGGGGTGACAACACCAACGAGACAGCAAGGTGAGTGGTGACAACACCAATCGTGACAAGGCAAGGTGAGTGGGTGGACAACAGGCTAGCGTGACAAGGCAAGGTGAGTGGTGACAACAGCAGGTGACAGGCAAGGTGAGTGGTGGACAAACAGCAGCGTGAAAGGCAAGCGATGTGGACGACGTGCCGATGAGTGGTTAGGCAAAGGTAATGTAGCTTTTTTCGCCAGCCCGCCGCACAGGGCCATCCATATCAGGGCTGTCACCACGTTGAAGTCAAGTGACAAGTCGGATGGGGGTGGAGGGTGGGGGGGGGGGGGGTTTGTAGTGGTGTGTTGTGATCGTTGGGAAGGATGATGACGAATGGGGTAAGAGGGTTGAGGGGAGGGGGGGCGGGTGGTAGTGGTGTGTTATAATCGTTGGGAAAGGATTGAAGGGATGGTGGTAAAGTAGGGATGGGGTGGATGGGGGGGGGGGGGGGGTTGGTAGTGGTGTGTTGATGATCGTTTTGGGAAGGAATGATGGTGATGGTGTAAGAGGGGAGGGGGGTTGTAGTGGTGTGTTCATGATCGTTGGGAAGGATGAAGTTGGATAAAGGGGATTGAGTGGGTGTTTGATTATCGGACCTCTTCGACCCCCCGACCCTGTTCCATTCTCCGCCCTCTCTCACCAGCCTACTAACAAGTTTGAGGAAGGCGGATAAAGGTGGGGGTGGTGGGGGGGGGTGGGGTTTGGACTTTGGGCATTGCTAATCGGTGGTTGTTGGATTAACGCCACACTATTTCGTACACACCCGAGAATTTAGCGACAGGTGAAGAGCTGGAGAGGGTAGAGGCAGGTGGGTGTTTTATTCACCAGTGGACGGAGCTCCACCCCACCCCCATCTCCACCCACCCCACCTAATGAGCGGGACGAAGACGAGAGGAGAGAAGAGATGGGCCGGTGTTTATGACCGGTGTCGGTTCTTGTCCCCGATCCAGGGTGAATGCCGAGCTGAGAAACTGAAGGTTTAGGGGGTGGAGGGGAGGGGTGTAAGGGGCGGGGGGAGGGGTGGGAGGGAGCACACAGGGTGAGGTAGCTTTGATTGGGAGAGGTGGTGAGAGTATTTACAGGGGACAAGGAGGAGGTGTGTGTCGTGTGAGGGGGGGGGGGGGGGGGTTAGTGACGTTGAACGTTTTCAAGAGGCATTACGAAATTCTTCCACACCATCATAATATGCCCACCTGGGAACCTGATGAGTTAGTTACAGAGAGGGAGGAGGTGGGGGTGGGGGGCAGAATAGAGTTTTTACTACGGGTATTTACCTACCTACAATCTGGGGGACGTCATGTTGAACTGAGTTCAGTCAGGGGACGTCATGTTGACCTGCGTCTAATCAGGGGACGGACTGTTTGACCTGTGTCCAAACAGGGGATGTTACTGTTTACCTGTGTCATCTGGGAACGTCACTGTTGACCTGTGTCCAATCAGGGGATGTTACTTGTTTACCTTCGTCTAATCAGGGGACGTTACTGGTCTTCTTATAAACACGGGACGTTTCTCTTCACTCTCTCTCTCCTCTCTCTCGCTCTCTTTGTGTGTGTTTGCTTGTTTGTTTGTTTCTTTTTTTTTTCACTTGTATATTGACTTTCTAATTGCTGTATCCTGCAAACTGATTTTGCGTTGCATTGTAATTATTGAAGGTTTAAAGTGGGGTTTTTGTTTTTGTTTTGTTTTTGTTTGGTTTTTTGTTTTTGTTGTTGTTTTTTCCTTGTAAAATAAGTGGCAAATAATCCCAGGACGAGAGTAGTATGAATGGCTAACCAACTTTTCAGGATTCAAAATGGCTATTAAAGGCATGTCATGTGTTAAACAATTATGTGATTTTCTTCTATTTTATCTAATGCTTAACAGTGTTTTCATGTTTTTGTTTCCCCTTGACTTCGGTTATTAAATTTCGTCTCAGACGATTTAGTATTGATTCAGGTTACAATTTTATTAGAGAGACTATACATACTAAGCTAGAACAGGTTCTCTGGTGTTTGTACATCACTCAATGAACTAAAAAACTGATCCATCCTTTTGATAAACATAATATGAATGCATTGGATAGAGTTTCGTTTTAAAAGGGACTAAACCTGATTTTAGTAGGCTTTTTATAATAGAACCCTGATGAACGCGTGGTATGGTATGATTGATTCGATGCAATGATGGAAGATGTCTCAGTTTATTCAGCAGATGTTGTGTTTGCTTGGTGACTTTAACATTGATTTACTTAAAACCTATGATAAATGGAAAAAACATATTTTTGAATCATTATAACTTAACACAACTGTAGACACGCCAAAAGAATAACGCTACGTCTGAACACTCATGATCTTTTATTCGTAAACAATCCAACAAATATACAGGGAACTTCCGTACAGTTTATGGTCTCAGTGATCATTTTCCCGTTATGCTTAACTTGGTCCAAAAAGGTGTAAAAATTCCCTTGATGTAGCCACAAATGCATTCTTTCCGTAGTTATAAACCTTTAATTCTGTCGATTTTCTTCATGATTTATGTACAGCAGACTTTTTCAGTGTTTTTCAGGAGATGATCCAGACCATAGCTCTCGAAGCTTGGTAAACTTATTTGTCCATAATTACGACAAACATGTCCCAACTAAGATCAAACGTGTCTAAACCCAATGGAAATCCACGTGGTTAAATGACTGAATTCAATGTGCTATTAAAATTCGTGAAACGTTGTCACAGTCAAACAGTGAAAAGATTGCAAAGTTTAAAAAACAGCGTAACACAGTTACAGCTATGAAAGGGGTCTGCTCGGAAAAACATTTTAGCGACCTTATTTCATCGATAAAGATTCAAAAAGCGATCATGGAAAGCCATTAATCAATTATTGGTAAATCGCCCTAAACAAACAGCATCCAATCTCTTTAATTCTGTCTGCAGATAAATCTCATAATCACTTCTCTACACCATAGCGAAAAAAGACTTTAAAATGATTGTACTAATATAATGAAAACTGTTGTACTAAGAGAATTTTGTGTACTAGACAAAATAGGGTCCAGACTTGATTTTCAGTTTATCAGTGTACACGAGGTGTGTAGAGAGGTGTGTAGAGAGACCCTCCGGGGGGTTGCGACCTTGTCGTGGTCGGAGGGTTTGCGTGGTCCAGTGATCCCTTAGGCTTTGCTGGCGGGGGCATCAATACTTGGAGATAGGCTGTTTTTTCACACTGCTTCTAGGCCTGAGAGGTGCAGATGCTGTTTGGCTAAGCGTAAGTGGTAAGGAGTTAAATCCCCCTGGTGGGGTTTCCCCATGTCAGATAGGCTAAGGGTGAGGATCCTGACTAAGAGTAACCCGCCTTTCTCCTTTTCTTTTTTTCTGCCTCCCTTATTTGGCCCTTTTCAATCTTCGCCCCCCCCTTCAAGTCTTTTTTTCCCACACTCCTTTCTCTCTGTGGTCCCCTTTAAGATCCGCCGCGTTTGCGGGCGGGGGCGACCTGTGTCGGAGGGAATGAGATCTGGTGATTGAGAGGGCCAGCGCTCTCAACAAAATCACTTTGGCTCGGACCTCTCCTAGACAGGGAGTACACTTTGGCCCGGGTGTACTAATCGGCTCCCCTTCTTGGGGTTGGGTCAAGACGGGCAGTTCCCCAGCTGGCCAAGTAAACCCCTGCAGTGCTCAGCTCTCTGTTCCCGGGAGTTGAGCTGATCAGGGGGGATAGGGTTGGTTGCTTCTGCTTGTCTTATGTCTCTCCCGAAGCCTGGAAGGGGTCAAGACATTGGTTTCTTGGCCCTGGCCCCTTATGGACTCCAAGGTGGGTGGGTAAGGGAGGGATGAAATATACTAAAATACACATGGCTTTTCAAAACACATCCCCCCAAAAAAGAGGAAGGCAGCATCCCTATTTCGGGGGATTTCGATTTGACAGCGATTCGGATATGGAGTTTCGACAGAAGACAGGTTTCTGGGCTTCCTGGCTCGTTATGGAAGGAACGGAGCAAGAAAGACCCCTTTCAGCTTTGAGCCCATTTGCTATCCAAAGGGCTTTCAAGGTATAGCAGGTGACCCTCGGTCCATCAAGGGGTTTGAGGAATGGTTCATTTTCTTATTCAATGCAAGTCACAAAAAACAATCTAAAAACAGCTGCAGAAGGCAAAAAAGTTTTGTGGATGGGGAGATCAGGTGACTCCCCATAAGCAATTAAATTCATCCAAAGGTGTGATTAGATGCAGAGATCTGGGGGTGTTTCAGAGGGGAAATAAAAACGGAGCTGGCGTCCCGGTGTGACGGGGTGCGCAGGGTGACGGTAAAGAAGGGTTCAGAGAGAGTGGCCCACCAAACCTCTTTCTGACCTTCTGCAACCCTGTGCTGCCTCCGTCATCAAGGTTGGTTACTAAATGTTCATGTTCAGCTCTATGTGCCGCCCATTGAGGTGTTCAGGTGCCAGAGGTTTGGCATGTCAGGGACCGCTGTTCTGGGCGGGAGGTGTGTGGTATTGCTGCAAGGCAACTCATGATGGGCCTGTCATGACCCGGGCACATTGTGTAACTGCGGTGGCGACCATCCCTCCTTTCCCCGAAACTGTCCCCTTTGGATTCAAGAATCTGTATACAACGAGTTAAACGGAAAAGAAGATCTCATTTTTTGAACCCCGGAACAGGTTGTGGGCAGTCAGACGCCGACAGCTTCTTCCTATGCTTCGGCTGTCAAGAAAGCTCCCATAGTTCCTACTCGTCAGTCTGCTCCCAGACTGACGAATTCATTTTTTCGAAGACATTGCAAGTAAGATCTGTCAGTTTGGTGGTAGCAGTCCACCCCCTTCCAAACCAAAAGTGACTGCCCCTGGTGGAGGCAAAAAATCCGCCACCCCTCAGACTGCCCAGCAGTCTACAACATCTGCGCTGGGCAGATTAAAAAACCACACCCTACCTCGAACTCCCCTGTCCAGTCCCCGTGCGGGCAAGGGAGTTCAACCTAGTGTGGAGATGGTGGAGTTGAGGAAGAAACCTCACCGTCTCCCAAACCCAGCCCTACTTCCCCTGTTGGCAAGTCCCAGCAGGTCTGCAGATAGTCCAGTGAAATTAAGCAAAAAATTTTAAACGCTTAGCAGCAGATGGTTGAGGAGGAGATGACCTGATCTCTCTCCTTTTCCCCCTCTGCACCATGGATAATACAATATTCCATGGAATATCCGTGGTCTAAATTCCAACTTCGAGGAGCTGCAGCTTCTGTGTCAGTCTCTAAAACCTTCTGTCGTGGTCTTCAAGAAACTCAACTTCAAAGCCAGAAGACCTTTACTCTTTCTGGCTTTAATATTCTTTCGAAACCTGCACAACATCCACTTTTGGGACTGTCGGGCGGTGTTGCCCTTCTCCTACACAAAACTTGTTGTATAGTCCTGTCACTCTTTTCACCTCCCTTCAGGCTGTAGCTGCGAGAGTCACTCTCCACAAGACTGTGACAATCTGTTCTCTTTATCTCTCACCTTCTGTCCCGGTTTGTCGTCGGACCTTGTCAGTCTGATAGAGGAAATCCCCTCGACCTTTTTTGCTGTTGGGTGACTTTACGGTCACAACCCTCTTTGGGGTAGTACCGGTTCGTCCATCCAGAGGTCTGTGATTGAGGATGTCCTTTCGGATTTGGTTTTTGTGTTGTCTGAACGACGGATCTGCAACTTATCCCCATTCTTCCACAGGTTCACTTTGTGTTTAGATTTGTGGGTTTGTGATCCTCGCTGGTCTGGACTATGAGTGGTCTGTCCATGACGATCTGCAGGGAAGTGACCATTTCCCTGTCCTTCTACAACCTGTAATAACTGAACACGTCTCTGTCTCTCAGCATTTAAATTATAAGAAAGAAAAACTGGGATCTATTTGCAGCCACTGTTTCTAAGGAGTTCCAGGACACTGATTTTTTTTCAGATTCCTGACCAGCTGAATCACGGGACTAACACTATGATTAAATGTGCAAAAAGGACCTGTTTTCCAGTGTCTTCCAATAAACTTCAAATGCCAAAAACACCCTGGTTCGATTTAGAATGCCAACAAAATTTCCCAAAATTAGAAAACGGGCTCAGCGTCAGGTATACCCAAAGACCCTTTGGGTCCAACGTCGAACCCATCAAAAACTCCGTGCCAAAACAAGACACACTTTTAAAATTAGTAAACGTCGGTCCTGGAGAAGTTCTGCTCCAGGCTGACATTTAAAAACTTCTAAGAAAAAAGTGGTGGGAAAATCTTAAGAAAATCAAAGGGAAGAAACCTGTCCCACTGTGAAACCATCTCAAGTTTTTGGATCTTTAATAACAGAGAAGAAAGCAGTTGCTAATCTGCTTGCTTCAAAACCCTGAAAAGAATTCCTCCTTTCTAATAATCAGTCAACTTTTGTCAAAAACAAGCCCAAAAGAAAAATCGCCCTGCAACTTTTATCCGACAACATGGAAGACTACAATCTTCCTTTCACATTAAACGAGCTGAAATCTGCCTTATCTCTTGCAGCGATTCCTCTCCGGTAAGAGACATACATTATCAACTATTGAAACATCTTTCCCCAAGAAGGTCTGAACATCCGTTACAGGTATTTCAACCACGTGTTTGGGACTACAGGTTGCTTTCCACCCTCTTGGCGGACAGCCCTCATTATTCCCACCCCAAACCTGGAAAAGATCGTCTAATCCATCAACTACCGTCCATAGCTTTGACCAGCGTGTCTGTAAATTGATGGAAAAAAAGGTCAATGCTAGGTCAGGTGGAAACTCGAAACCGATGGCCTTTTGGCGAAAGAACCCGTGTGGTTTCCGCAAACATGTAGTACAGTTGACATTTGATTCGTCTGGAATCTACACTTAGGAACGCTTTTTTGAACAGACAGCATGCAGTGGCAATTTTCTTCGACTTGGAGAAGGCCCACGATACCACCTGGAAGTCGGGGATACTTCATGATCTCCACGATCTGGGTTTTCGAGGTCATCTTCCTCATTTATCAAAATTTTTTGGGCAGAACGACAGTTTCAGGTCCGGGTTGGCACCACTCTCTCTGATGTCCACGAGCAGGATTTGGGTGTTCCACAGGGGACATTCCTGTCTCTGCCCTCTTTAGTATTAAAATCAACAAAAATTGTTAAATCAGTTCAGCAGGGTTCGACTGCTCATTTTTGTGGATGATTTTGCTGTTACGCAACTGGAAACCTGTACCCCAGTGTCCACGCAGGCTCCCGCTTTGCGTAGATAAAATCCATCGGTGGGCGGATTTAAAACGGTTTCACCTTTTCTGCTACAAAAAACCAGGGTATTCACTTCCATAATTTCCGTAATTTTTTCCAGATCCGGGAACTTCAAGTAGGGAAAATTTCCCCTTCCAGCTGTTAAAGAGGCCAAATTTTGGGAGTCATTTTTGACCAAAAACTTAACTTTCTCAGCCAATTAAAAACCTCAAACTGTTGCCAAAAGGCACTGAATATTCTGCGGGTCGTAGCACACACCGAAATGGGGCGCTGATAAGAAAACTTTGTTGCACCTCTACAGAGCCCCCCGGTCCGTTCCAAATGGACTACGGTTGTGCTGTGTACGGCTCCCCAAGATCATTTACCTCAAACTCTTGGACCCTATCCACCATCAAGGGCTTCGTCTCTGTCTTGGGGCGTTCCGCACCACCCCTGTGTACAGCCTGTACCGAGGCAGGTGAACCTTCACGTCCAACGCAGGCGAAACTGTCTTTGAATTATTACATCCGACTGTTCTCAGAACCGCAGAATCCTGCTATGAAATGTGTTTTTGACCCTCCGTTCCCAAAATAAGTTTGAAACAACCCGAAATGTATTCCGCCGTTTGGGTTCGTATGCAGCCTCACTGCGGAATGCAGTATAGACCTGGGAGTAGTTTCCGATTTTTCCAAGTTTCCGGATTTAACCCCCATGGACCTTTTCACACCAGAGATTCGTTTTGATCTCGCGCTTTCCGTAAGGAGTTCACCAGCTCTCTGGCGTACAAGGCTTTGTATGCGAGCTCTGTTCCAAAAATTTCCCATCCTATCAAAAAGTTTTCACTGACGGTTCCAAGTCTGAGGATGGAGTGGCCTGTGCAGCCTACTGCCCTGGGGCTCCTTCTCAGATATTGTTGGAACATATACATTCAGATGCTTCTGTCTATTCTGCTGAACTTACTGGCTCTAGTACTAGCTTTGAAGATAATCTCCATTCTTCGAGGAGGGACTTTCTGGTTCTGTCGGATTCGCTGTCCCGCTTTGGAGGCCATAGCTGGCCGCAACTTTAGCATCCAGAACTTTTACTTTTTTTTGAACTTTTTAGCAAGTTGAAGGCGGACGGTTACAACATTACTCTTGCTTGGGGTTTCCCTGGCATGTTGGCATCGGGGGGAACGAAATGGTTGATGTTTAGCCAAGAACGCCCAAGGGGAGAAACTGTCCAAACTTATATCCCTGCCAGATGTGAAACCCAAAAATTAACAAATTATGTGAGAGCCCTCTGGCAGGAGGATTGGAAACACACAGAGAATAACAAACTCTTTCAGATCCGTCCAAACCTTAAAGACTTCCCCCCATCTACGTCGGGTGGTCGTAAAGAGGAAACGGTTCTGTGCCGGCTGCACACCGGCCATTCGTATTTTACCCTTTGCCTACCTTTTAAAGAGTGAAGAGCTCCGTGGTGATTCCATGTCATGCCCCACTCACAATGAAACATGTTCTTTTAGAGTGTTGGGACTTGCACGATTTTGAGACACAACTTTTACGGCGGAGTCCATGAATCCTGTTCAGGATGCCCCGCCTGATGTGACCCTTGAGTTTTTGAGAGAGATTAACTTTTTTCATTGATTTAAGATTTTACGGAAAGAAAGATTTTTAACGAAGTTTTGGTACGTTTCTAGACGATATCATTTAAGAGATGTGTGAAAGTTTTTTTTTTTTTTTTTTTTTTTTAATGACTGGTGAGTTGATTTTAAAGTGGTGACAGCCCTGAGTGGCCCTTTGCGGTCGGCTGGCTATAAGCAACATTATCTTATCTTATCTTATCGTGTGTAGAGAACTTAAATTTATTGAAGGAATCTAAGAGCCGGGGATTGGATAATATAGATAGCAAATTTTAAAAATTTCCGCACCTATTATCTTGATAGCTTATATTATACCTTTGTATTCAGAAATGCTTTATCCACAAAATTATAAAGAAGCTAAAAATTTT
>CM031618.1:1989045-1991545 GCA_018398815.1 Conus ventricosus | reverse complement strand
TCTTTTCTTTCTTTTTTTTTTTTTTTCTCCAAACTTCAGCTGTTTGCCCGCTTGGCTACCTACCCCCGAATCGGCAACTTTGGGGGGGAGGGGGGGGGGGGGGGGGTGCTTGTTGCCTCAGGTTTGCTCGTGTCGTAATGGCCTCCGCCATGAAGGCTTAAGGTTTTTTTCATCACCCACCTCTGTCTGTCTGGGAAGATGACGCGTAAACTGTTGAAGCCATTTTGTCCAGCTGGTGTGGAAAAGATGGAATCTGGTCCACAGACGAGCTCCTTCCGTTGTCAGGCAGGTCAGAGGGATAGGGAGTGGTTCAGGGCTTACTTCTGTTGGCTTGTTTTAATGAACATTGCCATGTGTAGGACTGGGGCCTTTTTGTTGTTGACTTATTTTTGTTGTTCATGAATTTGTCAAGAAATAGTGTATGGACCTTAATGGGGAAAATTCACAAGAAATAGCGTATGGGTCTCAATGAGGAAAAATTCACAAGAAATAGCGTATGGGTCTTAATGGGAACAGTTCACAAGAATAGCGTATGGCTTTTGATTGGGGAAAAATCACAAGAAAAAGCATATGGATCTTAATTGGGGGAAAATAATCACAAAGTAGCTGTGGATCTTTATTGCAGGGTAAAATCACAAGAAGTAGCCTGTGGATCTTAATTGGGGACAATTCACAAGAAATAGCATTAAGGATCTTGATTGGGGAAAACTCACAAGAAATAGCGTCTGGATCTTAATTGAGGTGAAATCACAAGAGAGAGCATATGGATCCTAATGAGGAAAATACACTAGAATAGCGTGTGGATCTTAATTGAGGCAAAATCACAAGAGGAGAGCATGTGGATCCTAATGCGGAAAATACACTAGAAATAGCGTGTGGATCTTATTGAGGCAAAATCACAAGAGAGAGCATGTGGATCCTAATGCGGAAAATACACTAGAAATAGCGTGTGGATCTTAGGGGTGGGGTGTGGGGGGGGAGGGAGTAGGCTTATGAGAGATACTGATATCAATGGAGCTTGTAAGGTTCAGCTTCAGATCCGCATCGGGACCTGGAGACAGTGAGCAAAGTGACGTTGATGTGGGGTGGTGGGTGGATGGGGTGGAGACAGTGAGCAAAGTGACGTTGATGTGGGGTGGTGGGTGGATGGGGTGGAGACAGTGAGCAAAGTGACGTTGATGTGAGGTGGTGGGTGGATGGGGTGGAGACAGTGAGCAAAGTGACGTTGATGTGAGGTGGTGGGTGGATGGGGTGGAGACAGTGAGCAAAGTGACGTTGATGTGAGGTGGTGGGTGGATGGGGTGGAGACAGTGAGCAAAGTGACGTTGATGTGAGGTGGTGGGTGGATGGGGTGGAGACAGTGAGCAAAGTGACGTTGATGTGAGGTGGTGGGTGGATGGGGTGGAGACAGTGAGCAAAGTGACGTTGATGTGGGGTGGTGGGTGGATGGGGTGGTCAGTGAGGTCAGTGTGAGAGGTCTATTGACAGATAGTGTGAGAGGTCTATTGACAGATAGTGTGAGAGGTCTATTGACAGTGTGAGATGTCTATTGACAGATAGTGTGAGAGGTCTATTGACAGTGTGAGAGGTCTATTGACAGGTAGTGTGAGAGGTCTATTGACAGGTAGTGTGAGAGGTCTATTGACAGGTAGTGTGAGAGGTCTAGTGTGAGAGGTCTATTGACAGGTAGTGTGAGAGGTCTATTGACAGTGTGAGAGGTCTATTGACAGATAGTGTGAGGTCTATTGACAGATAGTGTGAGAGGTCTATTGACAGATAGGTGAGAGGTCTATTGACAGACAGTGTGAGAGGTCTATTGACAGATAGTGTGAGAGGTCTATTGACAGATAGTGTGAGAGGTATATTGACAGATAGTGTGAGAGGTCTATTGACAGTGTGAGAGGTCTATTGACAGATAGTGTGAGAGGTCTATTGACAGATAGTGTGACAGGTATATTGACAGGTAGTGTGAGAGGTCTATTGACAGTGTGAGAGGTCTGTTGACAGATAGTGTGAGAGGTCTATTGACAGTGTGAGGTCTATTGACAGTGTGAGAGGTCTATTGACAGATAGTGTGAGAGGTCTATTGACAGATAGTGTGAGAGGTCTATTTACAGATAGTGTGAGAGGTCTATTGACAGTGTGAGAGGTCTATTGACAGATAGTGTGAGAGGTCTATTGACAGATAGTGTGAGAGGTCTATTGACAGTGTGAGAGGTATATTGACAGATAGTGTGAGAGGTATATTGACAGATAGTGTGAGGTCTATTGACAGGTAGTGTGAGAGGTCTATTGACAGATAGTGTGAGAAGTCTATTGACAGGTAGTGTGAGAGGTCTATTTACAGATAGTGTGAGAGGTCTATTGACAGATAGTGTGAGGGGTCTATTGACAGACAGTGTGAGAGGTCGACCAAGAGATGTACGGTGTGGGTTGGGGTTGGCATGAGTTGAAGCTAACGAGTGCTGCTGTGGTGGGGTCTGTGTTTTCCCCTGTATCC
>CM031618.1:1969045-1984045 GCA_018398815.1 Conus ventricosus | reverse complement strand
GATTTCTTTATCTGTAGGTCTGAGCAGTGTCTGTGTATGGTCTGTGTGAGTGATTTCTTTGTCTGTAGATCTGTACAGTGTCTGTGTATGGTTTGCTGGTGTCTGTGTTTTAAGATCTGTTCAGTGTATAGTATGTATGTATACCATACGTTATTGTTCTGGCGTCAGTACAGTGTCTTTGTATAGTTTTTATATCTGACTTTTCTTTCTGGACGTCTGTGCAGTGTGTGTACATGGTGGTGTGTATGGTCTGTGTGACTGATGTCTTTGTCAGGTCTGTACATGATGGTGTGTATGGTCTGTGTGACTGATGTCTTTGTCAGGTCTGTACATGGTGGTGTGTATGGTCTGTGTGACTGATGTCTTTGTCAGGTCTGTACATGGTGGTGTGTATGGTCTGTGTGACTGATGTCTTTGTCAGGTCTGTACATGGTGGTGTGTATGGTCTGTGTGACTGATGTCTTTGTCAGGTCTGTACATGGTGGTGTGTGTGTAAGGTCTGTGTGACTGATGTCTTTGTCAGGAGGTCTGTACATGATGGTGTGTATGGTCTGTGTGACTGGTATCTTTGTCAGGAGCTCTGTGCAGTGTGTGTACATGGTGGTGTGTATGGTCTGTGTGACTGATGTCTTTGTCAGGAGGTCTGTACATGACGGTGTGTGTGTGACTGGTATCTTTGTCAGGAGCTCTGTGCAGTGTGTGTACATGGTGGTGTGTATGGTCTGTGTGACTGATGTCTTTGTCAGGAGGTCTGTACATGACGGTGTGTGTATGGTCTGTGTGACTGATGTCTTTGTCAGGAGCTCTGTGCAGTGTGTGTACATGGTGGTGTGTGTGGTCTGTGTGACTGATTTTTTTTTTTACAAGAGGTCTGTACAGTGTCTGTATATGGTCTCCATGATTGGTGTCTGGAGGTCTGCACAGTGTGCGTGATCTGTATGATTATGGTCTGTATGGTTAGTGTCTTATCTGGAGGTCTGCACAGTGTGCGTGGTCTGTATGACTGGAGTCTTTGTCTGGAGGTCTGGAAAAGGTGTGAGGAGGTAGAACAGGGCTGGAGACAGTGGAGAAGGGTGTGGTGAAGACGTGGAGAAAGATGGGAGCATGCAGACAATGGTAGGAGGTAGTAGAAGAGTGTGTGAAGACGTGGAGAAAGATGGGAGCATGGAGACAATGGTAGGAGGTAGTAGAAGAGTGTGTGAGGACGTGGAGAAAGATGGGAGCATGCAGACAATGGTAGGAGGTAGTAGAAGAGTGTGTGAGGACATGCAGAAAGATGGGAGGACACAGACCAGGATGTGAAGACGTAGAGGAACGATGAAGTAGAACAGAGTGCGAGGAAGCAGGAAAGTGAAGGAAGACATAGAGCAGGAGGTGGGGGGCGTGCAAAAGGGTCAGAGATCAAAGGGTCAGAGATCTAGACAGGGGTCTGAGGAAGGAAGAAAACTTACAAGGAAGTAGAAAATCCAAATGGGCACGAAGAAGTAGGAAAGGAGCATGAGGAAGTATGAGAACATGAGGTTTGAAAAGGGTGTAAGGAGGATATCAGGAAGTTAGAAAAGGGTGTGAGGAAGTTTGAAAAGGTGTGAGGAAGTTTGAAAAGGGCATGAGGAAGTTTGAAAAGGGCGTGAGGAAGTTTGAAAAGGGCATGAGGAAGTTTGAAAAGGGTGTGAGGAAGTTTGAAAAGGGCGTGAGGAAGTTTGAAAAGGGCATGAGGAAGTTTGAAAAGGGTGTGAGGAAGTTTGAAAAGGGTGTGAGGAAGTTTGAAAAGGGTGTGAGGAAGTTTGAAAAGGGTGTGAGGAAGTTTGAAAAGGGTGTGAGGAAGTTTGAAAAGGGTGTGAGGAAGTTTGAAAAGGGTATGAGGAAGTTTGAAAAGGGTGGGAGGAAGTTTGAAAAGGTGTGAGGAAGTTTGAAAAGGGTGTGAGGAAGTTTGAAAAGGGTATGTGGAAGTTTGAAAAGGGTGGGAGGAAGTTTGAAAAGGGTGTGAGGAAGTTTGAAAAGGGTATGAGGAAGTTTGAAAACGGCATGAGGAAGTTTGAAAAGGGTGGGAGGAAGTTTGAAAAGGGTGGGAGGAAGTTTGAAAAGGTGTGAGGAAGTTTGAAAAAGGGGGTGGGGGAGTTTGAAAAAGGGGGGGAGGAAGTTTGAAAAGGTGATAGGAAGTTTGAAAAGGGCATGAGGAAGTTTGAAAAGGGTGGGAGGAAGTTTTTAAAAGGTGTGAGGAAGTTTGAAAGGCGTGAGGAAGTTTGAAAAGGGCGTGAGGAAGTTTGAAAAGGGCGTGCGGAAGTTTGAAAAGGGCGTTTAGGAAGTTGAAAAGTGTATGAGGAAGTTTGAAAGGGCATGAGGAAGTTTGGGAAAAAAGTGGAGGAAGTTTTAAAAGGTGTGGGAAGTTTGAAAAGGGCATGAGGAAGTTTGAAAAGGGTGTGAGGAAGTTTGAAAAGGGTGTGAAGTTTGAAAAGGGTGTGAGGGAAATTTGAAAGGGTTGTGAGGAATTTTAAAAGGGTGTGAGGAAGTTTGAAAGGGCATGAGGAAGTTTGAAAAGGGTGTGAGGAAGTTTGAAAGGGTGTGAGGAAATGTAAAAAGGGTGTGAGGAAGTTTGAAAAGGGTGTGAGGAAGTTTGAAAAGGGTGGAGGAAGTTTGAAAAGGGTGTGAGGAAGTTTGAAGAGGAGGTTTGAAATGGGTGTGAGGGAAATTTGAAAAGGGTGTGAGGAAGTTTGAAAAAGGGTGGAGGAAGTTTGAAAAGGCATGAGGGAAATTTTAAAAGGGTGTGGGGGAAGTTTGAAAGGGTGTGAGGAAGTTTGAAAAGGGGATAAGTAAGTTTGAAAAGGGTGTGAGGAAGTTTGAAAAGGGCATGAGGAAGTTTTAAAAGGGTATGAGGAAGTTTGAAAAGGGTGGGAGGAAGTTTGAAAAGGGTATGAGGAAGTTTGAAAAGGTGGGAGGAAGTTTGAAAAGGGTGTGAGGAAGTTAGAAAAGGGTATGTGGAAGTTTGGAAAGGATGTGGGCGTATGAAAAGGGAGAGGAAGTTTGAAAAGATTAAGAGGAAGTTTGAAGAGGACAAGGGAATTTGAAAAGGGTGTGAGGAAGTTTGGAAAGGGTGTGAGGAAGTTGAAAGGGGTGAGGAAGTTGAAAAGGGTGGGAGGAAGTTTGAAAAGGGCATGAGGAAGTTTGAAAAGGGTGTGAGGAAGTTTGAAAGGGCGTGAGGAAGTTTGAAAAGGGCATGGAGGAAGTTGAAAAGGGGTGAGGAAGTTTGAAAAAGGGCGTGAGGAAGCTTGAAAAGGGATGAGGAGTTGAAAGGGATGAGAAGTTTGAAAAGGGTGTGAGGAAGTTTGAAAAGGGCGTGAGGAAGTAAGGGTGTGAAGAAGTTTGAAAAGGGGTGAGGAAGTTTTGAAAAAGGGTGTGAGGAAGTTTGGAAAGGGTGTGAGGAAGTTGGAAAGGGTGTGAGGAAGTTTGAAAAGGGATGAGGAAGTTTGGAAAGGGTGTGAGGAAGTTTGAAAAGGGTGTGAGGAAGTTTGAAAAGGGTGTGAGGAAGTTTGAAAAGGGCGGAGGAAGTTTGAAAAGGGCGTGAGGAAGTTTGAAAAGGGTGAGGAAGTTTGGAAAGGGCGTGAGGAAGTTTGGAAAGGGTGTGAGGAAGTTTGGAAAAGGTGTGAGGAAGTTTGGAAAGGGTGTGAGGAAGTTTGAAAAGGGCATGAGGAAGTTTGAAAAGGGTGGGAGGAAGTTTGAAAAGGGGGAGGAAGTTTGAAAAGGGTATGAGGAAGTTTGAAAAGGTGTGAGGAAGTTTGAAAAGGGTATGAGGAAGTTTGAAAAGGTGTGAGGAAGTTTGAAAAGGGTATGAGGAAGTAAGAAAAGGTGTGAGGAAATTTGAAAAGGGTATGAGTAAATTTGAAAAGGTGTGAGGAAGTTTGAAAAGGGTATGTGGAAGTTTGGAAAGGATGTGAGGACGTATGAAAAGGCACGAGGAAGTTTGAAAAGAGTAAGAGGAAGTTTGAAGAGGGTACAAGGAAATTTGAAAAAGTGTGAGGAAGTTTGAAAAGGGTATGAGGAAGTTTGAATAGAGCAGGAGGAAGTTTGGAAAGGGTATGAAGAAGGCTGAAAAGGGTTGGAGGAGGTTTGAAAAGGGTATGAGGAAGTGTGAAAAGCGTATCAAGAAGTTCGAAAAGCTTATGAGGAAGTCTGAAAAGGTTATGAGGAAGTTTGAAATGTGTGTGAGGAAGTCTGAAAAGGGCAATAAAAAGTTTGAAAAGAGCAGGAGGAAGTTTGGAAAGGGTAGGAGGAAGTCTGAAAAGGGCATGAGGAAAAAAAGAGAAAGGTAGAGGGTGGTAGAAACAAGGGACATGAGGACGTGAAAAGGGGGGTGGGAGGGGGGGGGGGGGGGAGGAACTAGGAAGAATGGTAAGCAAACAGAAAAAACCATGGTAGGATGTGGTGGAAAAGAAGGTGAGGAAGTTCAACAACAAAAAAAGAAAAGAAAGAAATTGGGGTGGGGGGGGGGGGGGGGGGGGTAGGAAATGGTAAAGAGGACAAGAGGGCGTTGGGTTTAAGGAGAAAAAAAGAGGGGGGGGGGGGGGGTGTGAGAGTCAGAAATGGCAGTGCTGGGTGGGCTGAATGCCTCATTGGGATTCGAACCGCAAGAGTCACGTCCACCGGGCCTGTCTGTAAACCCATTGAGTCACCACCGCCGCTGGAAGGTAGCTGAGCAAGGACTAAGGGGGATGGGGAAATGCTGGACACCTGGGAGCAAGGCACCAGCCAGCACAGTGGCTAGCTAGCGAGCAAGGTCTGTGCCCAGCAGACCGAAGGGCGGGGTTGGGGGGTGGGGGTGGAGAGGGCAGGTGTGCAGGTCAGCGGCTAATCGTCCTGCAGAACCATGCAGCGGAACCAGCCGCCTGGAAGAGAACACTGACCGCTCAGAGCCTGCTGCACGGATTAGCGCGCCCCCCCCCCCCCCACCACCACCCCATCCCTCCCTCCCTCTCTCTCTCTCTCTCTCTCTTTCTCTCTTTCTCTGTTCCCCTTCCCGTGTCAGAGAGAATGTTGCTGGCTAATCAGTTCTGGACACTCAATATTTCCGTTCGTTGCAGAGAGCGTCAGGACATTCGATCGGCCAGGCTGCCACAGTGGGAGGCTGTGCTTTGGGGAAACGCTTGGGGAGAATGATGATGATGATAATCTTTATTTCCAAGGGTAACAGATAAGCAAACACGTGCTTTTTTTCATCCGGCCCTTGCCCCGTTAAGGGACTAAGTATGACTAGCGACTAAGACTTACAAAACTTTTAACAAACACACATATCTTCATAACATTAAAAAGTTCATCCATTAACAGTTAAGGCGTAGATGACTTTATAAGGAAAAAAGAGAGAGAATGAAGAAAGGGAGGGGGGTGGGGAAGGTTAGGATAGGGTAACAGAATCATCGTCTCCTGATTTTTGAAGAGAAATCATAATTGATCCGCTAGACAACAGGGACAAACATCACAAGACAAAACACGACGCGTTTCGACCTCTTTGGTCTTGTTAAATTCAGCGCAAGATGACGATGAAGAGAAGAACGAGCGATCACTTTGTCTTGGCGCAAGATGGACGTCCGTCTGGCGCCGAATTGAAGAACAGATGTGATGACTCGTTCTTCGATTTCATTGTCCTGAATGTTGTTTGTTTTGCCTGAAGAAGACCTGAGAGGTCCAAAACATGTCATGCATGTTTTGTCTTGTCATTTGTTTGTCCTTTTTGTCTGTTGAAAAGAAAAGAGAAACAAATGAATTGTCTTATATAAACTTTAAAAAAAAAGTAAACATGTTCATCTAAAGAATATTCATTTGAATCATTTTCCCTCTATTTTCTTTTCAGCACATCTCTCCTTGGGGTTTGCTGAGCTGAACATAGGCCTTTCGTGGCCTTTACCGCACATTGAGTTTAGACACCTGCCGTGTCGTGTTTAAAAGAAAAAATGAAAAGAAAGCACCTCTCCTTCTCTCTCCAACGTTGTCGACCAGTTTTGTCCTCTTGATTGAGCTGTCTGTCCTACAAGTGGTAAACCGATCACTCCATGTATAGGGCACGATTTCCATGATTTGAAGGGCCAAAGCATGACTCTTTAAAATTATTCCCCCTTTTTTTTTTCTTCTCTCCCACGAAAGGTTGCACAAACAATCTGTTTTTCCTCGCCGACCTCTGTCCACCAATAAACACACACATGACAGCACCGGCAACTAGGGCACCGTTCCTCACACTGCAGCTCTCACCTCTCAGCCTCTTGTTGATGATAGTGTGTGTGTTGTGTGTTGTGTGTGTTGTGTGGTGTGTGTGTGTGTGTGTGTGGTGTGTGTGTGTGTGTGTGTTGTGTGTGTGTGTGTCGGTGCGTGTGTGTGTGTGTGTGTCTGTGAGAGAGAGAGAGAGAGAGAGAGAGAGAGAGAGAGTGTTGTGTGTGTGTGTGAGAGAGAGAGAGATGTGTGTGTGTGTGTGAGAGAGAGAGAGGTTGATCGATCAGGAAGAATATGAAACACTCGATGTCTGTCACCCTCTCTCTCTCTCTCTCCCCTCCCTGTCTCTGTCTCTCTCACCTCTAAACCTCTCGCTCATAGTTTGTGTGTATATTTGTGTGTGCGCATGTGTGTATGTGTGTGTGCGTGCGTACATGCGTGCACATGTGTTTGTGTGTATCAAGGAGATAGAGAAATGGGGTGTGGAAGGGGGGTTGGGTGGGATGTCTACAAAAGATTTATCGATCAGGAATGGAATGGTATTGATCTGTCACCTATGCTGGAGGGGGAGGGGGGAGAGGAGGGGGAGAGAGAGAGGTGGGAGTGGAGTGGGAATGGCATGAGTTGGCAGTTGATATTCAATTTGATTAGATTTAGGTTTAACGTCTAACCCATCAAAGATGACACCGCAGATGGATCGCCATTCCTGGAGTGTGAGGAATGGAGAGGGGGTGGTCTGGGGAGGTGTTGGGTGTATAGTGGGGGCCAGGAAGGTGTATGTGGGGGTGGGGTCTGACACTGTGTGAGTCATCTGCAGGGACAACAGCATGTCAGACAGGGATAAGAAGTGGCGGTTTCACATGTCAGGCGCCAGCGGAATTGGAACCCACAAACGTCTTGTCTACACACTCGGTGCTACTCCACTGAGCATGCCATGCTGCCCTGGGCTGATGGTGGGCACCCTAGCTTCTGCCTGTCGGCCCACTCTAAGAAGGGGCCCAGTGACGGTGAGGAAGGACCCTCTGACCACAGGGAAAGCCCTGTTGACAACGGCAAAGACTAACCCGGGATTCTCGCCAGAGGGCATGTAAGACCTCATGGCTGAAGCTTGGCCATGTCTGGAGTTGTACTGTCTTCACCTGTCAGCGGAACAGCAACGAGTGAGCAACCATGTGCTTGCCTGCACCCTGTGTGAACACAGTGCAGGCTTCCGAGTGTTGTGCAGGATTGCCCCCAGCTGGTTTGTTCGGCAAGGTGAGGACAGTACTTCTCTGGGTCCCACCCAGACCTTCGGCTGTGTCTTTTTCTTCATGTAGGAACACGGACAACTACAGCCTTGCACTAGCTGTGCCGTGGGTAGTCTGAAGCACCAGGGTTGTCACCCCTGCACAACATCACCAGTCACCGAGAGGTGGCGTGGCAGCAGGTGCCGAGAAAGAGAGAGAGAGAGAGAGAGAGAGAGAGAGAGAGAGAGCATATCTCTCTTAGGGTGTTAAGGCACAGACACCTTCCGGCCACTATGGAGAGATGGCTGTCGGATATGGAGCGCTGCCAGACTGCAATAACCGAAGCTTAGTGAAGCCATGTTCCAGGTCGGCAATGGTGGGCACCTCTTTTGGCCTGGGAGTTAGGCTGAAGAATTGCCGCCTGGCCATAGTGAATGAGAAGGAAATCATGCAGTGCCTCAGCAAGGTCCGTCCTGCTTCCTTCTGGAGGTGGCCTCATGTGGCACAGGACTGTCAGTGTCACCACTCAAGCTTGAAAAAGGCTACCCGGTAGACAGCCCTGAAGTCAGACCCGATGTCCACCATCGGCAGACTAACACCCCGTCATGAACACCTGTTCAGAAGGAAACCAGAACCACGTGTTGGTGCGAGACCAGCTGCCGTGGCAAAGTGGTTTAGGTTAGTGTCTTGGACTTCCGGCTGGGAAGTCTTGGGTTCGATTCCCATCAGAGCCATGTAGGGTTTTTTTTCTGCCCTAACCAGCTCTTATTCAGTATTGAGTTTGCTGCAGGCTCAGTTGGGAAGACTGAGACCATGCCAGAGAATTTTATCCACTAAATGGATGCGTCTCTCAAAGTGTTGCTCAGATTTCCTTACCAACACTGCAGTGTCTGTATCTCTTGGGCCTGGTGGACGCCGGGACATAGTATGAAAGGAAGCGTAGAGTACAGCCCTGTCATACAGTCTCAGACCAGAATGGAAATCCCAGGCATCTTCTTCATCATCCTCATTCTTATCGATCAGGATTAAAATACAGAAAGGCTCATATTCATGCCCTGCTCTCATGGTCACCTCGGTTTCGATATCCTCTCCTCGTCCATGGCCTCAGTTTGATACTGACGGGGTAACGGGTATTGGCAAGTTCATGGGGGCAGTCGTTGGACGGACGGGATTGCGCCCTCTGGAGGGAGAGCTCTTTCATGCTGACTCCATGACTTAGCAATTTTTGTCGTCAGTAGGGGGCTTAGTAGATGGTGACCTGCGTATGTTGCATCAGAACAAGCACAACTAAACATCACCGGTGTCTCGGCAGCAGCGCAGTGTCTCCTCCGGTGGGTTGGCTCTTGACGACTTGACACTGACTGCTCCCTGTGGATTGCCGGTGCCGAGGTTGTGGCGGGACTGACCGGGCTGTGGCTGTGGACGGGAGGGTCGGAATGAGTGGCGTGGGTGCAATGCCACTGAGGTGGCGGAGAAAATGGGACAGCAAAAGAAGAAAAAAAAGTGTTGGATACGAGATCAGAAGGAACTAAGATCCGGACTGGAAACTGGGGCCGCATCTCCAGCATGACAGGACCACCCCGTCTGGAACCATCCTACCGCCAAGAATAGCAGGCTTCCTATTCAGTCTGGCACACCATGGCCCTCAGGGCCTAGGGCGAATAGGACGTTGAACTCACCAATCAAGACCCCAGCCTTGGCGGGGTGTGTGCACTTTTCCCCTGAGCCGCTGTGTGAATACCTCGCTGGTCAACATGTCGCCCCACATTGCCACCCCGTGTAACAATGACCGGTCTGCGTGTGGTCAAGCTTTGTTCGCCCATTTCCATTGAAAGGATTGTCAGCCTTCCTGCCCCCATCCTCCTCCATTCCCTCCATACCTCCCCTCTCCCCTCTCCCTCTCCCTGCCGGCTTTTAAGGTGGCCGGGAGGTGCATTGTGTGTGAGTGTTGTGTAAGAGATCCGCCTGGCGCTGGCTTTCTCCTCTCCGGGAGGTGCATTGTGTGTGAGTGTTGTGTAAGAGATCCGCCTGGCGCTGGCTTTCTCCTCCCCGGGAGGTACATTGTGTGTGAGTGTTGTGTAAGAGATCCGCCTGGCGCTGGCTTTCTCCTCTCCGGGAGGTGCATTGTGTGTGAGTGTTGTGTAAGAGATCCGCCTGCCGCTGGCTTTCTCCTCTCCGGGAGGTGCATTGTGTGTGAGTGTTGTGTAAGAGATCCGCCTGGCGCTGGCTTTCTCCTCCCCGGGAGGTGCATTGTGTGTGAGTGTTGTGTAAGAGATCCGCCTGGCGCTGGCTTTCTCCTCTCCGGGAGGTGCATTGTGTGTGAGTGTTGTGTAAGAGATCCGCCTGGCGCTGGCTTTCTCCTCCCCGGGAGGTGCATTGTGTGTGAGTGTTGTGTAAGAGATCCGCCTGGCGCTGGCTTTCTCCTCCCCGGGAGGTGCATTGTGTGTGAGTGTTGTGTAAGAGATCCGCCTGGCACTGGCTTTCTCCTCTCCGGGAGGTGCATTGTGTGTGAGTGTTGTGTAAGAGATCCGCCTGCCGCTGGCTTTCTCCTCTCCGGGAGGTGCATTGTGTGTGAGTGTTGTGTAAGAGATCCGCCTGCTGCTGGCTTTCTCCTCTCCGGGAGGTGCATTGTGTGTGAGTGTTGTGTAAGAGATCCGCCTGCTGCTGGCTTTCTCTCTCCGGGAGGTGCATTGTGTGTGAGTGTTGTGTAAGAGATCCGCCTGCTGCTGGCTTTCTCCTCTCCGGGAGGTGCATTGTGTGTGAGTGTTGTGTAAGAGATCCGCCTGCTGCTGGCTTTCTCCTCTCCGGGAGGTGCATTGTGTGTGAGTGTTGTGTAAGAGATCTGCCTGCCACTGGCTTTGTCCTGCCCGGGAGGATGGCCAGAGCCTTTTTTCAGTTCTGACGCTGTCCCCGCCTGCTGGATATTAGCTGCTGCCAGTGTTCATCTCTCTGTCTCTGTCTGTCTGTCTGTCTCTGTCTGTCTCTCTGTCTGTTTGTCTCTCTCTGTCTCTCTCTCTCTCTCTCTCTCTCTCTCTCTCTCTCTCTCTCTCTCTCTCTCTCTCTCTCTCTCTCTCAGTTTTGCGGTCGGCTAGGCTATAAGCATCTCTCTCTCTCTCTCTCTCTCTCTCTCTCTCTCTCTCTCTCTCTCTCTCTCTGCCTTTTTCGTTTTACGTTGTTTTGGACTTTGTGTCTTTTTTTCTGCCTTGGGGCCTGTTTTCCTGATATCGTTTTTCCAGAAAGTCTTTGAACTTGTTGTTGTTGTTGTTCTTCTTCTTCTTCTTCTTCGTCTTCTTCTTCGTCTTCTTCTTTCTTTCTTTCTTTCTTTTTCTTCGTCTCCTTGTAATCTTCAAACAATTTTAACAGGAATGCGGGCAAAGTGTGGAGGGAAAGCACGCAATTATATGAAGAAGGTACAGGGTCAAAGAATGGGATATGAAGAGTGGTCAACGGCGACACAGACTGTCTGTGTCCAGGGGAATGTTGAGTGTCTGGGAGTGGGCGTTCACAGCAGGCTGCAGACACTGCCCTCTGGATGCTGTGTGTCCCGCCCAAGCTGGCTGCGTCTGTGAGTACATGGAGTCATGGTCTTGTGTCTCACATTGTGACATGGAGTCATGGTCTGGTGTCTGACATGGAGTCATGGTCTGGTGTCTGACATGGAGTCATGGTCTAGTGTCTCACATGGAGTCATGGTCTGGTGTCTCACATGGAGTCATGGTCTGGTGCCTCACATGGAGTCATGGTCTGGTGTCTCACATTGTGACATGGAGTCATGGTCTGGTGTCTCACATTCTGACATGGAGTCATGGTCTGGTGTCTGACATGGAGTCTTGGTCTGTTGTCTCACATTCTGACATGGAGTCATGGTCTGGTGTCTCACATTCTGACATGGAGTCTTGGTCTGGTGTCTCACATTGTCACATGGAGTCATGGTCTGGTGTCTCACATTCTGACATGGAGTCATGGTCTGGTGTCTCACATTCTGACATGGAGTCTTGGTCTGGTGTCTCACATTGTGACATGGAGTCTTGGTCTGGTGTCTGACATTCTGACATGGAGTCATGGTCTGGTGTCTCACATTCTGACATGGAGTCTTGGTCTGGTGTCTCACATTGTCACATGGAGTCCTGGTCTGGTGTCTCACATTCTGACATGGAGTCATGGTCTGGTGTCTCACATTCTGACATGGAGTCATGGTCTGGTGTCTCACATTCTGACATGGAGTCTTGATCTCAGTGTGCTGCTTTCTTACACAGAGTCTTGATCTCAGTGTGCTGCTTTCTTACACAGAGTCTTGATCTCAGTGTGCCAGTTTCTTACATGGGGTCTTGATCTCAGTGTGCCGCTTTCTTACATGGGGTCTTGATCTCAGTGTGCCGTTTTCTTACATGGGGTCTTGATCTCAGTGTGCCGCTTTCTTACATGGGGTCTTGATCTCAGTGTGCCGCTTTCTTACATGGGGTCTTGATCTCAGTGTGCCGCTTTCTTACATGGGGTCTTGATCTCAGTGTGCCGCTTTCTTACATGTATGGAGTCGTGATGCAGTGTGCCACATTATGTACACAAAGTCTAGGTCCGGTGTGCAACATTCTTATATATGAGTGCATGGAGTCTAAGTCCGGTGTGCCACATTGATATATATGAGTGCATGGAGTCTAGGTCCGGTGTGCCACATTGTTATATATGAGTGCATGGAATCTTGGTCCGGTGTGCCACATTCTTATATACGAGTGCATGGAATCTAGGTCCGGTGTGCCACATTCTTATATATGAGTGCATGGAATCTAGGTCCGGTGTGCCACATTCTTATATATGAGTGCATGGAATCTTGGTCCGGTGTGTCACATTCTTATATGAGTGCATCACCGGCCATTCGTATTTTACCCATTCATACCTTTTAAAGAGTGAAGAAGCTCCGTGGTGCATTCCATGTCATGTGCCAATCACAATGAAACATGTTTTTTTTTAGAGTGTTGGGACTTGCATGATGCGAGGCACAAACATTTTACAGCAGATTCCATGAAAACCTTGTTCAGAGACTTTTCGCCTGACACGATCTTTGAGTTCTTGAAAGAGATTTAACATTTTTCATCGGATCTGAGATTTTACAGTGAAAAGATTTTTAACAAACTTTCGGATGGGTTTTTCGATGTATTTTAAAGAATTGTGTGAATGAATGACTTGTGAGTTGATTTTAACGTGGTGACAGCCCTGATATGGCCCTTTGCGGTCGGCTGGGCTATAAGCAACATTATCTTATCTTATATGAGTGCATGGAGTCTAGGTATGGTGTGCCACATTGTTATATGAGTGCATGGAGTCTAGGTCCAGTGTGCCACATTCTGATATGAGTGCATGGAGTCTAGGTCCAGTGTGCCACATTGTTATATGAGTGCATGGAGTCTAGGTCCAGTGTGCCACATTTGTATATGAGTGCATGGAGTCTAGGTCCAGTGTGCCACATTGTTATATGAGTGCATGGAGTCTAGGTCCAGTGTGCCACATTCGTATATGAGTGCATGGAGTCTAGGTATGGTGTGCCACATTGTTATATGAGTGCATGGAGTCTAGGTCCAGTGTGCCACATTCGTATATGAGTGCATGGAGTCTAGGTCCAGTGTGCCACATTGTTATATGAGTGCATGGAGTCTAGGTCGGGTGTGCCACATTCTTATATGAGTGCATGGAGTCTAGGTCAGTGTGCCACATTCTTATATGAGTGCATGAAGTCTAGGTATGGTGTGCCACATTGTTATATATGAGTGCATGGAGTCTAGAGTCCGGTGTGCCACATTGTTATATATGAGTGCATGGAGTCTAGGTCCAGTGTGCCACATGTTATATAGAGGAGTGCATGGAGTCTAGGTCCGGTGTGCCACATTCGTATATATATGAGTGCATGGAGTCTAGGTCCGGTGTGCCACATTGTTATACGAGTGCATGGAGTCTAGGTCCGGTGTGCCACATTGTTATATATGAGTGCATGGAGTCTAGGTCCGGTGTGCCACATTGTTATACGAGTGCATGGAGTCTAGGTCCGGTGTGCCACATTGTTATATATGAGTGCATGGAGTCTTGGTCCGGTGTGCCACATTCGTATATGAGTGCATGGAGTCTAGGTCCGGTGTGCCACATTCTTATATATGAGTGCATGGAGTCTAGGTCCGGTGTTCCACATTCTGATATGAGTGCATGGAGTCTAGGTCCGGTGTGCCACATTGTTATACGAGTGCATGGAGTCTAGGTCCGGTATGCCACATTGTTATATGAGTGCATGGAGTCTAGGTCCGGTGTGCCACATTGTTATATGAGTGCATGAAGTCTAGGTCTGGTGTGTCACATTGTTATATGAGCGCATGGAATCTTGGTCCGGTGTGTCACATTGTTATATGAGCGCATGGAATCTTGGTCTGGTGTGCCACATTGTTATATGAGCGCATGGAATCTTGGTCTGGTGTGCCACATTGTTATATGAGCGCATGGAATCTTGGTCTGGTGTGCCACATTGTTATATGAGCGCATGGAATCTTGGTCCGGTGTGTCACATTGTTATATGAGCGCATGGAATCTTGGTCTGGTGTGCCACATTGTTATATGAGTGCATGGAGTCTAGGTCTGGTGTGCCACATTGTTATATGAGTGCATGGAATATTGGTCTGGTGTGCCACATTCTTATATGAGTGCATGGAGTCTTGATCCGGTTTCGCGGGTGGGGGCCATATTTTTACATCAGGGGGAGAGAGAGAGAGAGGGTGTGGAGGGTGGGGGGGTGGGGAGGGTTTAAGCGAGTACGCTTGGTTTAGCTCTTTTTGTGAAGAGCTGAAATCCGCTGTGGAATGACAAACGGGTGAAGATGACAGCGTTTCTAGAATTAGAGAGATGCGTCAAGATTGGAGTTTGGGTTTGAAGGCTGGAGAGAGAGTGCCATTTATTACCCTAGTTTGTTCTCAGTTTGCTTTAGTTTCAAAGCGTCTCGTTCACTTGAGATGACAAGAATGGTGAGATAAAGTTCAGTTGATCGATGACCTGGCCTTTTTTTTTTTTTGTGGGGGTGGGGTTTGGGAGACATGTTAAGTTCAACGACAACCAGCGTAAGTGTTTAGCTTAAAGAGGTGTTGTAAATCTCCCAAATGGGCATCAGCCCAACAGATACCATGAGGCTCTGTGTGTGTGTGTGTGTGTGTGTGTGTGTGTGTGTGTGTGTGTGTGTGTGTGTGTGTGCTTGTGTGCGTGCATGTGTGTGTGTGTGTGTGTGTGTGTGTGTGTGTGTGTGTGTGTGTGTGTGTGTGTGTGTGAGTTATACGTTGACGTGAAAATGTGAAGACAGTTTTGAAGCAAACCTACAGTTTAGTTGGCGAGAGTGTTCTTTCAGATCCCATGTAGTTAGACACGGCGTGGAAAACCTACTGTTGGCTTCATGATATAGCTGATGACCCCCCCAGTTTTTTCCTCTCCTGTGTGGCTGTTCAGAATGAGTCCCCAAGGGATCTTTTTGCCTCTGACTAACTAAATGCAGAGAAAGCGTATCTCGGTCAGTCATGGGAACTAACCGGGACCGTTCCCACTGGTCGGTAGCGAA
>CM031618.1:1954045-1964045 GCA_018398815.1 Conus ventricosus | reverse complement strand
GGGGGCCTGGTGTGGAGAGGTAAAGGAGTGGAGGTTGGAGGGGGGTGGGGGCCTGGTGTGGAGAGGTAAAGGGGTGGAGGGGGGGGGGGCCTGGTGTGGAGAGGTAAAGGAGTGGAGGGGGTGGGGGGCCTGGTGTGGAGAGGTAAAGGGTGGAGGGGGGTGGGGGGCGTGGTGTGGAGAGGTAAAGGGGTGGAGGGGGTGGGGGCGCGTGGTGTGGAGAGGTGGAGGGGGGTGGGGGGCGTGGTGTGGAGAGGTAAAGGGGTGGGGGGCGTGGTGTGGAGAGGTAAAGGGGTGGAGGGGGTGGGGGGCCTGGTGTGGAGAGGTAAAGGGGTGGAGGGGGGTGGGGGGGCTGGTGTGGAGAGGTAAAGGGGTGGAGGGGGTGGGGGGCGTGGTGTGGAGAGGTGGAGGGGGTGGGGGGCGTGGTGTGGAGAAGGTAAAGGGGGGGAGGGGGGTGGGGGGCGTGGTGTGGAGAGGTTTAAAGGGGTGGAGGGGGTGGGGGGCCTGGTGTGGAGAGGTAAAGGGTGGAGGGGGTGGGGGGCCTGGTGTGGAGAGGTAAAGGAGTGGGGGCGTGGTGTGGAGAGGTAAAGGGGTGGAGAGGGTGGGGCCTGGTGTGGAGAGGTAAAGGGTTGGAGGGGGTGGGGGCTGGTGTGGAGAGGTAAAGGGTTGGAGGGGGGTGGGGGCCTGGTGTGGAGAGGTAAAGGAGTGGAGGGGGTGGGGGGCCTGGTGTGGAGAGGTAAAGGGTGGAGGAAGGTGGGGGGCCTGGTGTGGAGAGGTAAAGGGTGGAGGTTGGGGGGTGGGGGGCCTGGTGTGGAGAGGTAAAGGAGTGGAGGGGGTGGGGGGCCTGGTGTGGAGTGTTAAAGGAGTGGAGGGGGGTGGGGGGCCTGGTGTGGAGTGTTAAAGGAGTGGAGGGGGGTGGGGGGCCTGGTGTGGAGTGTTAAAGGAGTGGGGGGGGGTGGGGGGCCTGGTTGGGAGAGGTGGAGGGGGTGGGGCCTGGTGTGGAGAGGTAAAGGGGTTGAGGGGGGTGGGGGGCCTGGTGTGGAGTGTTAAAGGAGTGGAGGGGGGTGGGGGGCCTGGTGTGGAGAGGTAAGGGGTGGAGGGGGGGGGCGCCTGGTGTGGAGTGTTAAGGAGTGGAGGGGGGTGGGGGCCTGGTGTGGAGTGTTAAAGGAGTGGAGGGGGGTGGGGGGCCTGGTGTGGAGAGGTAAAGGGGTGGAGGGGGTGGGGCGCCTGGTGTGGAGTGTTAAAGGAGTGGAGGGGGGTGGGGGCCTGGTGTGGAGTGTTAAAGGAGTGGAGGGGGGTGGGGCCTGGTGTGGAGAGGTAAAGGGTGGAGGGGGTGGGGGGCCAGGTGTGGAGAGGTAAAGGGTTGGAGGGGGTGGGGGCGTGGTGTGAGAGGTAAAGGGTGGAGGGGGTGGGGGGCCTGGTGTGGAGAGGTAAAGGGGTGGAGGGGGGTGGGGGCCTGGTGTGGAGAGGTAAAGGGGTTGAGGGGGTGGGGGGCCTGGTGTGGAGAGGTAAAGGGGTGGAGGGGGGTGGGGGGCCCGGTGTGGAGAGGTAAATGGGTGGAGGGGGGTGGGGGGCTGGTGTGGAGAGGTAAAGGGGTGGAGTGGGGTGGGGGCCTGGTGTGGAGAGGTAAAGGGGTGGAGGGGGGTGGGGGGCCTGGTGTGGAGAGGTAAAGGGGTGGAGGGGGGTGGGGGGGGCTAGTGTGGAGAGGTAAAGGGGTGGAGGGGGGTGGGGGGGCCTGGTGTGGAGAGGTAAAGGGGTGGAGGGGGGGGGGGGGGCTGGTGTGGAGAGGTAAAGGGTGGGGGGGGGGTGGGGGGGGCTGGTGTGGAGAGGTAAAGGGATGGAGGGGGGTGGGGGCCTGGTGTGGAGAGGTAAAGGGTGGAGGGGGTGGGGCCTGGTGTGGAGAGGTAAAGGGTGGGGGGCCTGGTGTGGAGAGGTAAAGGGGTGGAGGGGGTGGGGGGCCTGGTGTGGAGAGGTAAAGGGGTGGAGGGGGGGGGGCGGCCTGGTGTGTAGAGGTAAAGGGGTGGCGGGGGGGGGGGGGGGGGGGGGCTGGTGTGGAGAGGTAAAGGGGTGGAGGATGGAGGGGTGGGGGGCCTGGTGTGGAGAGGTGGAGGAGGGGTGGGGGCCTGGTGTGGAGAGGTAAAGGGGTGGAAGGGGGTGGGGGGCCTGGTGTGGAGAGGTAAAGGGTGGAGGGGGGGGGGGGCGTGGTGTGGAGAGGTAAAGGGTGGAGGGGGGTGGGGGCCTGGTGTGGAGAGGTAAAGGGGTGGAGGGGGGTGGGGGCCTGGTGTGGAGAGGTAAAGGGGTGGAGGGGGGTGGGGGCCTGGTGTGGAGAGGTAAAGGGGTGGAGTGGGTGATGGGCCTGATGTGGAGAGGTAAAGGGTGGATGGGGGTGGGGGGCCTGGTGTGGAGAGGTAAAGGGGTGGATGGGGGTGGGGGGCCTGGTGTGGAGAGGTAAAGGGGTGGAGGTTGGAGGGGGTTGGGGGCTGGTGTGGAGAGGTAAAGGGGTGGAGGGGGGGGGGGGCTGGTGTGGAGAGGTAAAGGGGTGAGGGGGGTGGGGCTGGTGTGGAGAGGTAAAGGGGTGGGGGGGGGTGGGGGCTGGTGTGGAGAGGTAAAGGGGTGGAGGATGGGGGTGTGGGGGGCCTGTGTGGAGAGGTAAGGGGTGGAGGGGTGGGGGGCTGGTGTGGAGAGGTAAAGGGGTGGAGGGGGTGGGGGGCGTGGTGTGGAGAGGTAAAGGGGTGGAGGGGGTGGGGGCCTGGTGTGGAGAGGTAAAGGAGTGGAGGGGGGTGGGGGCCTGGTGTGGAGAGGTAAAGGAGTGGAGGGGGTGGGGGGGCTGGTGTGGAGAGGTAAAGGGGTGGAGGGGGTGGGGGCCTGGTGTGGAGAGGTAAAGGGGTGGAGGGGGGTGGGGGGCCTGGTGTGGAGAAAGGGAAAGGGGTGGAGGGGGTGGGGGCCTGGTGTGGAGAGGTAAAGGGTTGGAGGGGTGGGGGGCCTGGTGTGGAGAGGTAAAGGGGTGGAGGGGGTGGGGGGCTGGTGTGGAGAGGTAAAGGGTGGAGGGGGGTGGGGGCCTGGTGTGGAGAGGTAAAGGGTGGAGGGGTGGGGGGCCTGGTGTGGAGAGGTAAAGGGGTGGAGGGGGGTGGGGGCCTGGTGTGGAGAGGTAAAGGGGTGGAGGGGGGTGGGGGCCTGGTGTGGAGAGGTAAAGGGGTGGAGGGGGTGGGGGGCCTGGTGTGGAGAGGTAAAGGGGTGGGGGGGGGTGGGGGGCCTGGGGTGGAGAGGTAAAGGGGTGGAGGGGTGGGGGGCCTGGTGTGGAGAGGTAAAGGAGTGGAGGGGGGGTGGGGGGCCTGGTGTGGAGAGGTAAAGGGTGGAGGGGGTGGGGGCCTGGTGTGGAGAGGTAAGGGGTGGAGGGGGTGGGGGGGCCCGGTGTGGAGAGGTAAAGGGGTGGAGGGGGTGGGGGCCTGGTGTGGAGAGGTAAAGGGGTGGAGGGGGTGGGGGGCCTGGTGTGGAGAGGTAAAGGGGTGGAGGGGGGTGGGGGCCTGGTGTGGAAGGTAAAGGAGTGGAGGGGGTGGGGGCCTGGTGTGGAGAGGTAAAGGGGTGGAGGGGGGTGGGGGGCCTGGTGTGGAGAGGTAAAGGAGTGGAGGGGGGTGGGGGCCTGGTGTGGAGAGGTAAAGGAGTGGGGGGGGTGGGGGGCCTGGTGTGGAGAGGTAAAGGGGTGGAGGGGGGTGGGGCCTGGTGTGGAGAGGTAAAGGAGTGGAGGGGGGTGGGGGCCTGGTGTGGAGAGGTAAAGGGGTGGAGGGGGGTGGGGGCCTGGTGTGGAGAGGTAAAGGGGTGGAGGGGGGTGGGGGCCTGGTGTGGAGAGGTAAAGGAGTGGAGGGGGGTGGGGGGGCGTGGTGTGGAGAGGTAAAGGGGTGGAAGGGGGTGGGGGGCGTGGTGTGGAGAGGTAAAGGGGTGGAAGGGGGTGGGGGGCGTGGTGTGGAGAGGTAAAGGGGTGGAGGGGGGTGGGGGCCTGGTGTGGAGAGGTAAAGGGGTGGAGGGAGGTGGGGCTGGTGTGGAGAGGTAAAGGGGTGGAGGGAGGTGGGGGGCCTGGTGTGGAGAGGTAAAGGGGTGGAGGGAGGTGGGGGCTGGTGTGGAGAGGTAAAGGGGGGGAGGGAGGTGGGGGGCCGGGGTGAGAGGTAAAGGGGTGGAGGGAGGTGGGGGGCCTGGTGTGGAGAGGTAAAGGGGTGGAGGGAGGTGGGGCCTGGTGTGGAGAGGTAAAGGGGTGGAGGAGGTGGGGGGCGTGGTGTGGAGAGGTAAAAGGGGTGGAGGGAGGTGGGGGGCCTGGTGTGGAGAGGTAAAGGGGTGGAGGGAGGTGGGGGCTGGTGTGGAGAGGTAAAGGGGTGGAGGGAGGTGGGGGGCCTGGTGTGTGGGGAGGTAAAGGGGTTGAGGGGGTGGGGGCCTGATGTGGAGAGGTTAAAGGGTGGAGGATGGAGGGTCGGGGGTCAAGGTGAGGAGAGGGCTGTAGAGGTAAAGGACTGGGGTGGGAGGTTGGTGGGGGGTGAGGGTTATAACGGTAAATTGCTGTGACAGCCTTCTCGACGACGAAAAGTAGCATTCCATTGAGTTTGACATTCTCTGTCTTTGTTCTCTGTCTCTCTCTCTCTCTCTCTATCTGTCTCTCTCTCTCTGTCTCTCTCTCTCTCTCTCTCTCTCTCTCTCTCTCTCTCTCTCTCTCTTCGTCTAATGTACATAATTATGTGAACAGACGTAAAACTGAAGTACTTACTAACACAACACACACAACACACACACACACACACACCACACACACACACATACATACATACATACATACGCGTGCGCGCGCGCATACGCACACACACGCACCAACCTTTCCCGGGTAGGTAGATGGTGAGCTTCACGTGCTATTAACCAACCAGACGCTTTTCGCTTTTACCAAGGACAAGACAGTAACCACCACCCCCCTCCCCTTCCCCCACACTCACCCACCTCCAGTCTCCCGCTTCCAGCCTGTTCTTTTATTTCGTTCCTTCCGTCTCTCTCCTTTCTTCCGTTCGTCGTTGTCCTAGGTTCTCTGCCTCCCCCCCCCCCCCCCCCCCCCCCCCTTTTTTTTTTTTTTTTTTTTTTTGAGTGGCAGGCTGGCTTTGACAGTTCCGTGATATTGGGGTGGATCCGGGTATAGTGGTGATGGTAGTGGTAGTGGTGGTGGTGGGGTGGTGGTAGCGGAGGTGGTGGTGGTGGTGGCGGCGGAGGTGGTGCTGGCGATGGTGGTGGTGAAGGTGGTGGTGTTGGAGGTGAAGGTGGTGCCGGCGATGATGATGGTGGTGGAGGTGGTGGTGCCGGCGATGGTAGTGGTGGTGGAGGTGGTGGTGCCGGCGATGGTGGCGGCGGTGGTGGTGGTGGGGGGGGGGGGGGGGTAGTGGTGGAGGGAGCGAAACCGGAGCACTCGTGGATTCGCCGTCGAGACAGGCGTGCGAGTCACCTTGTATGTAGGTTGATATCTTTAAATACAACTCTTTCACTGGCCAGATGGAGGGACGTGGAGGGGGGGGTGGGGGGGGGGGCGGAGAGTGAGAGGGGGGGGGAGTTGTGGCGAAGGGAGGTAGGGTAAGTGGTGGTGGGGGGGCGGGGGGTCGGGAAGAGGTGGAAGGGGGAGGAAGTAGGAGAAAGTTTGGCCCGCTGTGTGATTACAAGCGGCACACAAGAGAGAGGTGAGTTGGTTGCCTGCTCGTGGGTTGCTTTGGGGTGCTAGAGAGTTCTTGGAGTTCTGCAAGGCGGGTCGGTGGGTAGGTGACTTTGATTTGCCTCTGTGTGTGTGTGTGTGTGTGTGTGTGTGTGTGTGTGTGTGTGTGTGTGTATTCGCGCGCATGTTTTTGTTTTGTTTTTGTTTTTTGTCTGTGTCTCTCTGTCTGTGGAAGAGATCAGTAAGATACAATGTCATCATTCGATTGAGTGGATGGTCGAGTCAGTCTTACGTTTGTGGGGTGTGTGTGTGTTTTAAACTTTACTGCATTACTCCTGTGTGTGAGGACATAAGAAAATGTTACGATTTGTTTTTTTTGTTAACCTTTGATTTGATACACACTGGGAATAAGTGTGTACCATTTGTTTGCAAGGAAAGGAAGAGGGAAATGTTATTGCTCTGTTACTCCTCCCCCCTCGTCAAAAGACCTCTTTGGTAATGACAATAAAATATCAAAGTGTCTGTCTGTCTGTCTGTCTGTCTGCCTCTATGTCTGTCTGTCTGTGTCTCTCTCAAAAATCTCAACCCTTTATCGAATGAAAGTTTTCTGAGCTGTCTGTCTGTCTGTCTCTCTCTCTCTCTGTCTGTCTCTGTCTGTCTCTCTCTCTCTCTCTCTCTCTCTCTCTCTTCTCTCTCTCTTCTCTCTCTCTCTCTCTTTCTCTGTTTTTGTCTCTGTCTCTCTGTCTGCCTTCATTCGCCCTCCCTCCTCCCTCTGTCTCTCTCTCTCTCTCTGTGTTTTTTTCTGTCTGTATGTCTGCCGTCTGTCTGTTTGTCTGTCTCCCTTCTCCCTCCACCCCCCCCCCCCCCCCCTCCTTCTCTCTCTCTCTCTCTGCCTTATGTACTGTTGATAGTTTTTATCTTTGCTGAATGTGTACCCCTTCAGTTAGGGGATCTGGCCAAAACTGATTAAACTTAAGCATTCGCCTTCAATCCTCCCCTCTGTGTGTGTGTGTGTGTGCGTGTGCGTGTGTGTGTGTGTATGTGTGTGTGTGTGTGTGTGCGTGTGTGTGTGTGTGCGTGTGTGTGCTTGCGCGCTGAACCTCCTTTATACTCCCCCCAAACTCCTGTTTGCGTCTTCTGTGTTTAGTTATGGGTGTCGTGTTTTTGTTTGTTTCTTTCTTTTGGGGGAAGGAAGGGCTAGAAAGACAACAACAAAACTGAAAAAATTGAAACAACGACAGATTTCTATCTTTGCTTCGGAATGTCTGATTTTTTTTGGTCTCGTCTTCTTTTCTTTCTTTCTTTCTAAGTTTAAAAAGTCCTCTGTGTGTGTGTGTATGTGTGTGTGTGTGTGTGTGTGTGTGTGTGTGTGTGTGTGTGTGTGTGTGTGCACAGTTCGTGGATGCCAGCAGACCCACGTCCAGCCCTGGCAGGCTGGCAGCAGCAGGGAGTGGCGGCGGCAGCGGCACCAAGCGGAAAGTCAGCCGACTGGGTAGGTCTAGTGTCTGGGGGCTTCTTCAGCCAACACTGAGACTGTGGTTCTTCTGTATCGCACACTGGGGGTTGAAACGGGAATCTGTCTTTCTCTGTGTCTCTGTCTAATCATAACACTTTGTTTTTCTTTACTACTGCACGCTTGGGGGTGAGATAGAGGTCTCTGTCTCTGTCTCTCTATCTCAATCTTGCCTCAGGGAAAGAGAGAAAAACAAAGATAAAAAACAAAGAATAAAATGGACATACTCTACGACTCTTGTGAAATAGGATCCTGTGTCTGTCTCACATACTCTCTCTTTCCCTCTCTCTCTCTCTCTCTCTCTCTCTCTCTCTCTCTCTCCCCCTCCCAGTCCCGTTTGAGCCCCGCAAGCCTATGATATGATGCTTTTATAAATGGAAAAAGGAAAAGAAAACTGGGCTCATAAAGTAAAGAAAGTCCTTTCAGAACAAGGTTTGGGAATAGTGTGGATGACCCAGGAAGTAGGAAATGAGCAACAGTTCATTGCGGAATTTAAAGACAGGCTTATTTGTTCTTTTAACAAAATTGGCGCTCAGATATGGAAAGTAAAGAAAAATATCGCTGGTTTTTCTCATTTAAAAATGTGTTTCATTCTGAAAAGTTTCTCAATGTCTTAACAGATAAATGGCACAGAATAAATTACGAAAGATTTAAGTTGAGAACTTAAGGTTTTAATGCGAATAAAAGATGGTTTGAATGTGAAACATCCACAGATTCTCCTTGTCCTGCATGTAGATACACTTTCTGTTCCACAGTAGTGCTTATAATGAAGTGCGGACAAATTGTTCATTTTTCCAGTTAGATATAATGAAAAGACGAAATGTGGCTGTCGTGTTATCATCAGATGATGAACATGTAATTAAATCAGTTGCGAAATTCACCGCAGAAGCATTGAAAATTAGACAGATGAAGGATAATGAAATTTAAAATCATGCATTATAAGAGATATCTGAATGAATATTATCATTCATCGCATGTGGAAGAGATCAGTAAGATACAATGTCATCATTTGATTGAGTGGATGGTCGAGTCAGTCTTAAGATTTTTTTGTTTGTTTTGCTTTAACCTTACTGCATTACTCCTGTGCGTGAGGACATAAGGAAATGTTAGGAATCTATTTGTGTTTGTTAACCTTTGATTTGATGCACACTAGGAATGAATGTGTACTATTTGTTTGCAGAAAGGAGAGGGAAATGTTATTGTTCTGTTACCCCACCCCCCTTGTCAAAAGACCTCTTTGGTCATGACAATAAATATCAAAGTGTCTCTCAGCAGTAAAACGCTGTACGAAATGGCTTTCGCCTTTCAGATTAAAATCTTGTACATTGAGACACTTGTCCGTTCTCTCCCGTCCCCATCCTTTTTTTCTCGGGTTGATTGGTCTTAACAACCTGCTGCAAACATATTGTCTTTTAAGAGTGAGTGGATTCAGTGTTCTCTGCGCCCTTTTCTGGCATGTCAAGGCTATACACACAGACGCTGTGTTGTGCTGCCGGCTAGTCTTGGACCTGTGGGGACAGAAGAGAGCGGTCTGGTCAGAGTCGCACATCACAGACACGGGAGGGGGGGGGGGGGGGGGGGTAGAGGTTTAGAAGGTTGCGAAAACAAAATGTTCACGACGCTAGCCTTTAAGAGACAAGTTGTTGAACTGCAGTAATATGAGAATTCTCCAAGAATAAAATGTTTAAAGTTGTAACATTTTAACTGACAGTTTAGTTCGATTGTGTATGAACATTTAGCTACAAGACTTGCGGCAGATCTTTCTAGTAGACAGTATTTGCGATAGAATTCTGCACAAGAAATTTAAACTAAAATGAAGTAAATAAATGAATAGATAAATTGGTAATAAAGTAAATGAAATGTTTATGGTACGAAACTCAAACAGACGTTTCTTGGGTGATGGTTGGAGAATTCCGTTAACAACTAGATATTCATTGCACAAAGCTGAGCAAGACTGTTGTTGACTTCTGTTATTATTTTTCTTCATGCTCAGAATATGTTCGTGGCACAGAACTTTATCAGGCAGTTTTTTTTTTTCCAGTTGGTACTGATAAGGAGAAGGCTTAAGGAGAAAAAAAACAGAATGCTCAGGACATAAACTTAACCAGACAGATACCAGCATGCGTTTGCACAAATGGAACGTCAGTGGCACAACACTTTAGCTAGTAGTTTCTGAGCTGTTGTAGAATTCTTTAAAGACCAATGGTTTGGTTCGTGATAGGAGAATTCTGCGAAAACTAACTTGTTTATTACTCCAGACTGTAGGAGGCTGCAAAAACACGATACAGTTATTGGGTTGTTTGGGGGAGGGGGGGGGGGGGGGGGGGGAATTCTAACAAAAACAATAACGAAAGAAACAAAAACAAACAAAAATCTCAAAAAGGGAAGAAAGAAAAAGTTCTTGACGCAAAACTGCAGAAAGCAGTTGTTTTTTTGTGTGTGTGTGTTTTTTTTTTTGCCGAAGAAGGCTACAAAAATTAATGTTCGTGGCATCAAGCTTCAGCAGACAGTCGTTGCAATATGATTGAAGACTGAGAAAAGAATGGAACGTTTGCGACGGAGAACTTGGGGGCTGAGAGTTGGCGGAATTGTGTGAAGAGAAGATCGCGAACATAAAATGCTCATGGCGCCAGACTTCAGGGACAACTTGTAGAGTTGGTAAGGAAAAGGCTGGGGACACGTTGCACATAACAAAAGTTTAGTTGGCGGCTCCCCTCTCTCTCTCTCTCTCTCTCTCTCTCTCTCTCCCTCCCTCCCTCCCTCCCTCCCTCCTTCCCCCCCCCCCCCCCCCCCCCCCCCCCCCCCCCCCCCCCCCCCCCCCC
>CM031618.1:1911630-1953945 GCA_018398815.1 Conus ventricosus | reverse complement strand
ACAAGAAGAAGAAGAAGAAGAAGAAGAAAGAGATGATGATGATGATGATGATGATGATGATGATGATGATTTGCATCCAGCATTTTGTCACAATGCCAACAGGCAGTCCATTGTGAATGTCGTCTGCTGGGTGATCTTCCAAACATTCCTGACGATCATTTCTTTTATCCCCGCCCCCCCCCCCCCTCCCCCCGCCCCCTTCTCGCACATGGAGATTATTTTTACACCCGCATCTATTTGTTTGTTTGTCAATCTGTTTTGTCTGCAAGAAGACGCCAAACAAACAAAAACAAAAAAACAAAAACAAACCAAAAAAAATTTCATGGTTTTGTGGAAATGTGGAAGGTGGGGCCTCCTTAGTAGTAGGGTAAGGGACGTTTCATGCCCTTTTTGTGGACCTCGGCGTGGACCTCCCCCAGTGTTGCGCATGCGCGGCAGGTGGCGGCGCGGCAGGTGGCGGCAGGTGACGTCGGGGTCAAGGTCACGTGGTTTTGTTTTTGTTTTTGTTTTCTTGTCACGATCGATAATAAAAAAAAGTTTTTCTTGTTTGCTGACGTAATGGTTTAAAAATAGATGGGGGTGTGTCGTGTTGCTACGCGCGCGCGCGGATCGATGTGGTTTTGTTTTTGCGTGCGTGGTACGTAGACGTAGGCGTGTTAGACAGAGACGGCGGTGATGAGCTTAGGATGATGATGATGGTGACAGGGAATCCGTAGACCAGGAATAAAAAAGAATGTCAATGCGGGACGCTAACAGAAGAAGCTATGGATCCAAGGTGGAAACATCCCTTTACCTGTGTGATTGCTGGTCCAACAGGAAGTGGAAAAAACTGTTTGGGTCAACAAGTTTATAAATCACATCCATGAAGTAATGACACCACCTCCCGATGAGATTGTGTGGTGTTACGGAGAGTGGCAGTCTGGATATCATCTTTTGAAAGGAGTCACTTTTATCGAAGGACTACCCAAAAGTAGAAGAATGGGATGTTCAGAAACGACGTTGGTGGTGATGGATGACTTGATGAGCGAAACGGATAACAGGGTGACAAAATTATTTACGAAAGGTAGTCATCATCGCAACATGAGTGTCATGTACATCGTGCAGAATCTGTTTGGGAAAAACAAAGAACAACGGACCATCAGCTTGAACAGTCATTATCTGGTGGTATTCAAGAACCCAAGAGACACCTCACAGATCACCCATTTAGCTAAACAGATGTATCCGGAAGATTGAAGTACGTTCAGGAAGCTTTTAAAGAGGCGACATCCAAACCCCACGGTTATTTGTTGTTTGACCTTCGTCAGGAGACACCCGATCATCTCCGTCTGAGAACACATATTATACCCCCGACCCATCAAGTCGTGTATGTGCAGAAATGATTTTCGTCTTCCAATATGTCATGTTTTACCTGCAACGATATTTTTCTTTTTGGTGGAGAAAGGGAGAGAAGGATGTGTGGAGATTGTATAACACACTGTGAAGTCTTTGATACAGTGTACGCTGGAGTAACCCCTCTCCGTTTCGTGGTGGTAGTCCTTCAGTGAGACTTTGTGGGTCTTTAAAAGCGAGCGCCCATCTACACACGCGGTTATTTGCGATCGGAACATTGACTCTTCACCACCATGTCGGCGCGTATGAGAAGGAATCTACCCATGTTGCAGTTGTTGTGTGGTGCCAAGCCTGCTGTTATTAAGGCGGCCCTGAAAGGGGCCTCGCCAGATTTGATCAACGCCCTGAGTGAATGTTCCCTCAACATTTTAAAAAGGCCACGTGAGACTGACTCCTGCCCAGAAGAAACAGTTGTGCAGATACAAACAGAGCTTACGCTCCCTGGCGAAGAAAGGAACATCCAGCAAGAGAAAGAAGCAGATCTTGCAGAAGGGGGGATTTCTCGGTGCCCTCATCAAACCTGTCCTGGGGGTGCTCGGAGGATTACTGGGGGGATTGTAACCACATCATGGAGCATACGAAGAAAATGATTTTAGTGGATCCTCGTGTGCTAGACTCTGTTCGCGGACCTCCAGTTCCTGATGCCACATCTGACAGTCTTAGGGACATGGATCAGCAGATGCGTGATATATTAGAGAACAATGATACAAGCGCCGAAGACAAGGCTAATTGTATCATCAGACCCTTTGGAAATATTTGAAACGTTTTGATCAGTTTAAGGAAAAACCACTGGGAGTAGTGACTGTTCAAGACTCACCACCCGCTCAACCAACCCGAATCAGAAAACAGAGACTGTTGATGACGCGTCAACTCCCACGTGGACGAGCGTGGAGAAGGATGTTGCGGAGAGTGTACCCAAAACGATGAAAAGCAAAGCGGAGCGACTTTTAAACCGCGTTCAGAATCACCCAGATCTGAAATGGAACCAGCGAGGGGAAATCATGTGGCGAGGACAGCTGATTAAAAACTCGAACCTCGTTGATTTGGTCAATGATGTGCTGAGAAACGACGCCACTTCCAACCTATTGGGTGGAAATCCTTTGCCGCTGCTCTCAGTGATGCCAACATCCCCCAAGATTTAGTTGGAAACCCCGACCGTTGGAAGTTTATGACAACCACAAATACCCGGCACCCTGTCCTATTCTTCACAGTCTACGGAAGGACCTGTCCGTGTGGGTTCCTCTTCCCCTCAACCCGCGTTTTCCACACCATCCATGCCAACACCCCCACCCATCACTGAGAAACGTCGCCTTATCATCTATCAGGAAGCCACGAGGTACAGAAGACTCTGACCCGTTGGAAGGGGAGACACCTTATAGGAGAAAGACACACAGACGGAACCGGAAACAACAGAGATTAAGCAAGACGGCGCCTTTGATGACTTGGGAGTCCTACTGACTACACCCGAAATGGCTCCGCGGAAAAATAAGAAAAAAATATCGAAACAGAACAGAATGTTGGCGCAGGCTTACTACACACCACAACGCCCTGGATCTTTTGGTGGTGTTCACGCCTTGAAACGTATAACGAAGGCAAAAGAGTCTGTGCTCAAAGAATGGTTGAGTCACGAAGATGCTTATACTCTTCATAAACCTGTGCGACACAAGTTTGAGAGGAGGCGCGTTGTTGTAGGAGGAATGGACCATCAATGGCAAGCTGATCTGATTAACGTCCAACGCCTGAAGAAAAACAATGATGGTTTTAGCTATCTGCTGACAGTCATCGATGTCTTGTCTAAATATGCTTGGGTCGTTCCTTTGAAAAACAAGACAGGCCCTGTGATGGTCGAGGCCTTTGAACGCATCCTTGAACAGGGTCGGAAACCCCTCAAACTCCAAACAGACAAAGGGGCAGAGTTTCTGAACAAAACATTTCAAACGTTTTTGAAGGAAAGAAGATACACTTTTTTGTGACAGAAAACGAGGATACGAAAGCCTCTGTGGTAGAGAGACTGAATCGCACTTTGAAAGAGAAGCTCTGGCGCTACTTTACCAGAAAAAATACTTTGAGATTTGTGGAAGTTTTACCACAGTTGGTAAAGGCATACAACCATTCGTTTCACCGCAGCATCCAGCGTGCTCCCGCAGAAGTGACAACACACAACCAAGAAAATGTATGGCAGACTCTGTACAACAGCGACCAGCCTACGTCTCCTCTCCTCACCCTAAACTGAAACTAGGAGATCGTGTACGCATCAGTAAAACGAGGAAGACATTTAAAAAAGGTTATTTGCCATCTTGGTCTGAAGAACTTTTCACAGTCAGTCGAATAAAAAAGACCATCCCAGTGACTTACATCCTCAAGACGATCATGGAGAAGAGCTTCAAGGAACGTTTTATGACCAGGAGATACAGAAAGTGGGGGAGAAACAGATTTATCGTATTGAAGCGATCTTGAAGCAACGCAAAAAACGTAATGGACAGCGTGAATATTTTAATCAAATGGTATGGCTACGACTCTTCATTCAATTCATGGATTCCTCAGTCAGCACTGACCACCTACGCGCACTGACCATGCCTGATCAGAACCAAGTAGAAGCAGCTCTGACTCATGATGATGATGAAACCGTCACTCTACGCGGGACCAGAAAATCTGCGCTGTGGCGTGTGTTTGGACGACGAGTTCCTCGCGGTGAAATTGTTTTCGGTTGTCAGACGCTCCTGGTTTATGTGGTGGTAGGTGTGTCTCTATTTAATCTGAGTCGCGGTCAAGGAGTGGACAATTTGTGGGTGGCTCTTCTTGGGAGTTGTCTCGGGTACATCCTTCCAAATCCTACCATCGACCCACGGCCAACGACCCACTGAAACCAGTATGTTCTACTTGACGCTACCCAGCAACAGCTCCATGTCGTACTACCCCGATAACAACGCCAGTCACTTTTTCACCAAACTGCCTCAACCGTGTGACTTGAAACGGAGATTTACGAAGTGGGCCTGTCTGAAATTCTGTTCAGCAACACGTACTTTAACATTGAAGAACAAGAATTTTGGATTCATTTTCGCCCCGATGGAGAGTCAGATCAACAGTCGAAACAACTACCTGCGGGGTTGTATGAATCAGCAGAATTTTTGACTCATACTTTAAACCAAGTTTATCGACGGTCTGTGAAGAAAGAAAAAGAAGGCAACATCAAACTGTATTATAATCGTGCTACCCGAAAAGTGACAGTTAGACTGTATGAGGCTGATAGCGTTCTCCAGATCAGCCCAGCGTTAAGAGATATCTTGGGTCTGGAGAGAGACATTATGTTTGGGAAAGGTGTCTATGAAAGTAAAAACCAAGTACATCTCCAACGAGGGTTTGAGGGTGTCTATGTCTACTGCGACTTGGTGCAACCACGTCCTGTTGGTGATGTGATGGTTCCCTTGCTCCGAATTGTCCCGACTGGGAATCAGAGCAATGAAGTCGTACATCATATTTTTGAAAAACCCAACTATATTCCTCTGAGTAGGTTCCAGTTCAACACAGTGGAAATCCTTTTAACCAAAGACACGGGCAAACCTCTGTCATTTGACAAAGGGAAAACCATCGTGACGCTTCACTTTCGGCGCAGACGACCTGACGGCCTTTAAGAGATGGTGCGTCACGTTCCCTTGAACACCGATGGAAAAGCTTATGAAGACTATTACTGCGCCCAAGCTGGTCACGGCTCCCGGTGTTTATAGGGGGAAGAAATTACCGAGGGAGAGGACTTGGAAACCTTCTAGGAGGACTCGGGCGTACTCTCATCCCATTGTTAAAAAGTGGTGGAAAGGCTTTACTGAAGGAAGGGACTCGAACTGGCATGCAGCTCGCGCAAGATGTGCTGTCTGGGCAAAATGTGAAGTCCGCTCTCCAGCACCGGGGTAAGCAGGCTGGCAAACGATTGTTGCATCAAGCCGTGAGCAGAATCACCGGCCCTGCGACACCACCGGGGGAACCCGCTAGGAAGCGTATAAAATTAGCGTCCTCAACCAGCGTGGGTCACTCCAGACGCAACAAGGGGAAGAAAAAGAAGACCACCAGGATTCCTCGAGACATTTTTGGATAGACACCATGTCGTTGCTACACCAGCATTCGCGTGAAAGTGTAAATACTGGACTTGACTTGTTTTCTGTATGGGTCACTCAATCAGCGGTAGAAGAAGGTGCATTTGTAGAACATCATCCACTAGCAACCTTGGCCCATGGTGCACCCATTGAATTTCACATCAGCGGTGCCACCTCAGACTACGTGGATCTGAGCAATACCAATCTCCACATCCGCGCTAAAGTGACAAAAGCCGATGGTACAGCCCTTGACGCCGGCACTGACGTTGCCCCTGTCAACAACTGGCTCCATAGTCTGTTTTCTCAGGTGGATGTCCCTGAACGACACCCTGATTTCATCCAGCACCAACACTTACCCCTATCGAGCGTACATCGAGTCAACATTGAACTACGGCAAGGATGCGAAAGACAGTCATTTGACAAGTAGTCTGTATTTCTCTGACACACCCGGTCGTCTTGAGGACACCCAAGGGTGATAACAATGTCGGCCTGAAGATTCGACGTGAGCTGACAGCTGGGAGTGGAGAAGTGGATATGTTGGGACGCCTTCACACAGATATGATGCTCCAGGAACGCTACCTGATTCAACGGAGTGGACGTCAAACTCGACTCATCCCCTCCAAAAACGCCTTCAACCTCATGGCACATGATGGTGGTGCGGGTGCGCCCTATAAAAGTGTCATCACTCACGCTTCCCTGTTTGTTCGCAAAGTGAAACTGAATCCAGCCGTTTCCTTGGCTCACGAAAAGGCACTGGAAAGGGGTACGTGCAAGTACCCTCTAAAGAGAATCGTTCAAAAGACCTTCGCTATCCCCAAGGCAACTTCAGCGCCATCCAAGACAACCTCTTTCTCAGTCAGACCCCAAACAAGATCGTCGTCGCTCTTGTACACAGCGCGGCGTTCAATGGGCGGTACAACAGAAATCCATTCCACTTTCAACACGCCAACTTAAATTTCCTGTGTCTGTACATGACGGACGCCAGATTCCTGCCAAGGCCCTGACCCCGGATTTTGAACAGTGGCAGTTTGTGAGGGCCTACCACAGTCTGATGCTGGGCACGGGGGTGGTGGAACAGAGACGCTGGAAAACACCATCAAGTATCAAGATTATGATCGAGGATACACCCTGTATGCTTTTGATCTAACTCCGAGTTTGCTGGATGGAGACCAGCAGTTTGAACTAGTCAGGAGTGGCGCACTTCGTCTGGAAATGAAGTTCTCTCAAGCTCTGGCTGAACCTGTCCATGTGATTGTGTATGCGGAGTTGGACAGTATGATCGAAATCGATCGCGCTCGCCAAGTGCTGACAGACTTTTCAACATGAATAGTGTGGACATTGTCGCTGTGTTGACTAAAGACATTCACGCCCGACGTGTCTTTGGGGGAATATATGCAAGGAACAAGCTCCCTCTCTATTTTACCACCCAACGACCCGTCGCCTTGGTGATTAACACCGACCACAGCTCTGGACCCGGAGAACATTGGGTCAGTGTTTGGTTTGATGGTCGTGGTAAAGCAGAATATTTTGACAGTTTTGGTCTACCCCCTTCGTTGTATCCAGACATTGAAAAGTTTATGTTGAAACACAGTTTCAGTTATCGTTTTAACCAAAGACTTATTCAAGACTTGACCAGCTCAGCCTGTGGGTACTATGTGCTGTATTTCATTTTAAGAAAAAGTCGCGGTCACAGTCTTCCCCAAGTGTTGTCGGTGTTCCACCCCATACACTGAGGACCAATGATCAAAAAGTGAGATCATTTATTCATTCTGTTCACAGAAAAAGTCTTTTAAAAGCGTTGTAACGTAGGGAGTGTGTCAATACAACACACGTTTCACTGCGACTCACAATGGAACGGTTCTGGAGGAAGTTAAAGTTGGGATTGAAAAAATGAAAGCTCAGATGCGCTTGACTCTTATCCATGTGTTTGTCACAGAGTTGTTACCAATGTATCGCGCCGAGTTTGAGCAAAACTGTACAGAGTGCGGAAGGAGAATGTGTCACATGCTTCTTTCATACTCTTGGAGACCACTTGTGGTCGAGACTCGACAGAGATCGTCTTTCTTCCACATGGTCTCATCTTCTGTTATCGTATGAAGTACCAGAAAGTTTAAACTGGCTGAGTTTGAAGGCCGAAGCCTGGCATGATACAAAATCCCTAGAGTTTCAAACAAAGTCGTCAGTCTTATCGTTCATAAAATTTAAATCAAACACAACCAAAATCTTGAACTGTTGATTGGCTAACCGCTCGTTTTCCTGATTGGTTTGTTTGAATATCCAGTTTGAGGTGGTCTGAGCGGGTTTAAACCCAGTCTGTGTAAACGCATACACACACGAACTATATAAGAGAGGTCTCAACCATGTCGTTATTACCTTCTCTACGCCGCTCGCGCTGACAACAACGTCTTCACCGACCAGTACCATGAAGAACAAGGAGCCAGAGCCTACACTCTACCCGCTGGGACGCAACAATTTTGCCACCGTCAAAACGTGGCAAAGGTAGTCAGAATATATGTGCACCATTACAAGAGACCAACCAACACAAGGGTGGTCGTCTGGTCAGGGCGCAGCGAGGACTGTCACTGGGATTGCAAGAGTTTGAAAGACTGGTCAAACTGAAGAATAAACTGGTGGCGGACGTCAAATACCAAACATCAGTTCTGCCGGCGGACAATTCAAACGCAACTACCCCAAGAGCAGCAGCAGCAGTACCATCCTGTACTCCAGCTCGCCCTTCGACTCTAAGGACTCCTGCTGGATATCTCAGGCAGTGTGAACAACCTGATGACTTCCCACCAACCCCCACCCTGTTTGAGCAGCGCCCTGACAACGCGGGTGGTCTGGACATTCTGAAGACAGCCGCAGTCCAAGCTGGTGTTGTGGGACCCAAAACAAAAGGAAGGGGACGAAAGAAGACCCAACTGCCTTGGTGCCCGTCTCCCCCTGACGTTGGAACGATGGATGGTGTGATGGTGGAATCACACACCCCTGCGGCGGAGTCCTGCACCGCTGTGACAGAGCCACGCAGTCCCAGAACAGAACCCTACACTTCCCAGTGCCACTACTACTGCCCCAGCGAGGATCCCTACATCCTGGCCTTGAAGAAAGACTGATGGAGCGCGGTGTCTACTTTTGAATAATAGTGTGCAATGTTGTTGACTGTACAGACTTTGTATAACAGTTATATTGTGTTGTGAAAACAATATGTTCTTGTGTACTTTTGTTGTCGTTGTTAAAGTTTTTTTTTAAATGAATGTATTTTTTTTTTATGGATGTTGTCCTCCCTGAACTGTGTATGATCCAAAAAGAAAATAAAGGGCACAAGCCCAAATGGCATATCAGTCAGAGAGCGTCGTTCATATTTCATGGGCTCCTGTCTGATATACCGCTTGGCTCCCTGTCGTCAACGGATCACTGGACACAGTTCTTTGTGAAAAGCAACACGCGGAACCGACCTGGTATTTGTGTGTGTGTGCTCTCTCTCTCTCTCTCTCTCTCTCTCTCTGTCATTGTGGTTTGGTTCTCAGGACACAGCGCGCGCGTCCAGCTGTAAAAGGTCGACCAGCGTTGCTTCGTCCACCGGTGAAACGCGGGACGTTGACCACGGTCATCTATTGTTAACAGGGGACAAGGACATTCTCCTCTTTGTGGTTGTGAACACGCGTGTGTGTCGTGGTCGAGTGTGTGTGTGCCTTTGAGCGCGGCTTGACTCTTCGGACAACGAGTGGGGCAGAGACTGGCCAGGTGTGTTTCGAGTCTTTGTGGTGGTGTGAGCGTCGCCATTTGGTATGACCCGTCGAACAAGGAGAGACTGACCAGGTGTGTCTCCGAGTCTTTGTGGTGTGTTGATCGTGGCTGTTTGGATATTCACATAGCTTCGAAAATGGCGCTCATTGTGTGTGCTTGGTCCCTACTGTGGAGTCTGTTCTCTTTACTTGGTAGCAGATGTGCTGGTGCTTTTGTTTCTTTGTGTGTGTGTGTGGTGTGAGGGTTCCCGGCACGGAGTCTGTTCTCTTTGCTACGGATGGTGTGAAGAAAGAGATCAAAGGTAAGTCCCAACGCCATCGGGTGTGTGTGTGTGTGTGTATGTGTGTGTGTGTGTGTGTGTTGATTTATTTTAACTCTGTCTCAGCGCACTTGAAAACACATAGAAGGAAAAAAAAAAAACTCACTCTCATAGGCATTATTGGCTCGCCTGTCTGCTAACCTTTTGGGTAGTGCTGTGACTGAACCGCATCTGGAAAACAAAACAAAAAGTAAAATGAAACAGACAGCGTGAGTCGTGTTTTTCCCCCGTCCGCTGACCCTTAAAACTATGAGGCTGAAGAAAACTATGAACAAAGTATTCAACGTTAACTTTAATCAGCTCATAGTTTTAAGAATCACCCAGGAAACACCAACGAGGAGGTGGGGGAATGTTTCCCAAAAATTTGTTTAGACTGAACACCACAGCGTTATATCACTTGAAAAAATGAGTTTTCAAACAGCTATCAGATCATTTATAGAGACGACAGCATTGGAACGTTACCAGACATGGCTTTACACCGAGAATGCTAGACAGGGGTTGGAAAGGTGGAGATTCCGTCTGAAGCGACGATGCGTTTAATGTAGAAGAAGGAAAGAGACTTGCGATCTTGGGTGTAAGTGAACATAGCTTTTCCGTCTGTACGGAAGCCGGTGTTTGTACCACCGCCATTTTCTTGTGTAGTGAGCACTCGTTGATAAACATCTTTGGTGAGCGTGTTGTGATGATTGCTGAGTCCTTTGCAACTGAATTTGTTTTTTCTCTTGTCCGGAACAGAAATAGGTTTTTGAACACAGTCCCACAAACGAGTCTCCCGTGTATTCTGTTTTGAACAAACCCGGTGTTCGTTTGTCATATCGCACACGGTCAAAGCAGTCAGGACAGTGTGTGGGGTTCCACGCTAGCCCCGCGGTGCGTGTGTGTTGGAACAACGCTGTGTGTTGTGAGCACGCCTCAGCTGGAAACCACTGATGATACTCCTTGTAAAACTGTTGGCGCAAAGATGGTTGTATGACTTCGTCAAAACTCTCGCGACTAAGCGCCATGTAGAGTGAGTCTGTGTCCATCTCCAGCAGTTGAAAGTCTGACCTGTCCACGAATTTGTCCAGAAAATCGTAATAGAATTCTAACATTCGCAGTTTTGCGTACTGATAGACAAAGTATCCAATCTGCAAAGGGAGTGCCCAGTTGATTTTTTTCTTGCTCATTTCCACTTCTATGACATCACCTCCTAGCTCGGTCAGTGTTTGAAACCGACTTTCATTGACCAGTTTGGGTGCTTGGTCAGCTGTGACGTAGTGAATGTCCCTGTGTTTGGCGATGTTGGTCAGAGTTTTGCCGTAAGCGCTGTTACCGAGCAATTTGAACGTTTCAGCCAAGATGGATTGGAGAGAACTGTATTATGCCGCTTCTAACTCACTTCCGCCCCTCAAACCAGTTTTCGGCGAAAGTGACCTAGAAGCGGCATAATACAGTTCTCTGACAAGTAACACTTAATAACCAAAAAAAATCGATTATCTACAAACAAAACATACTGTTGCAATGTGTATATCCGTTTTTAATACTAATTTACTAAAGTTGTCAGAGAGGTAGCGTAGGGAGGAAAGTAGCAAGACGATCACACCTCCATGAGTAACATAGGGAAAAGCAGTTGTGGCTGAAACGCGCCAACGCCCCATAATACAACGTGGGGGTGCACCAGGCTATCCGAATACTTTCCGGTATGGTTTAATTACAGCGTGGGGAGAGCCCTGAACAAAACACGTTAAGGTTAAGTTGCCCTCAGAACAACAGACTGACAGACAGCCAAGAGAAAGAGAGAAGACAGACAGAGAGGGCGCCCAAGTCACACACCACACACACTAAGACACACACACACTAACACACACACAACAGCAACACAACACACTAACACACACAACACACACACACACCCACACACACACTATGTAAAAAAAAAAATGATGCCCTGGTTTACAGTAGCAACCCCCCCACCCCCCCCCCCCCCGCCTACGTGGGCGTGCTCCCTTTTACATTGCAGAGTGTATACAGGCCAAAAAATCAATATCTGACTGCCGCACTCCCAACCCTAAACCCCACTCCTTCCAGCCCAGCTTGCATGATCGCCCATATGACATCAGCCAACACTGCCCGCGTGGCGTCGCTGTCACAGCCTGGCCAAATCAGCGGGGCGCTCACATGACTAGGAAACCCACACATTCATTCGCTGACATGTGGACGAGCAGGACGGTTTACCTGTGCGGTGGGTGTGTTATTTTTAATAACCGTTTACAGAAGAACAGAATTTGTGTATCGTTAAAGGTTTGTGCAATGGTTGAAGACAATATTGTTGACATAGAGATACAGCTAGTTTTAATACGTGTTTGGCTATCCGATGAGATTGTTCGAAAGTCGGGGGCCGAAGTCAAAACAAAACCATCACGCGTTTAATGTTGGGACTGGCTGGGACAGCTAAAGAGTCAATTTTAAAAAACATGGCGTCATTTCTTAAGGCGGAGGATAAACACGGCAGATTCGTATTTGAAACATTTAGCTGTCCTCCCAAGTAAAAAAGTTCTCAGTTTGTATTAGACTTGATTGATTGTTTAACTACAGATTCAGTGTTTATGTGGCAAGCTGATCTGGTGTATAAGATTAGTATACTTTTCTACTTTTCTAATTCTAACCAGATCATTCTGCCTTCAGTGTGCCCCTTATGCAACTGAATGGCGGATTTCGAATGTTCTGGCAAACAAACTAGATAGGGTTAGGCATGACCATAAGTACATCTACTAGTATGGAGAGAGTAGTTTGTCTAGCTCTATCTTCACATAAATGCTTAACATATAACAATGCCGGATGTACTACTACTGGCGATTAGAGCTGCATAAAAGCTTGGCTACAGCAAATACAGCTGTAACCCAGTTGCAAGCCCGTTAGAAAAGAGGGCAAGGGGGGGGTGGGGGGGGGGGGGGACAGCAAACTAGGGCTAGCGATCAAGAACTAGACGGCTCCCCCCGCTAGAGCGGCCAAGTTAGGCAGTATCAAGCCGTTTCCAACGCCTCCATCCCTAGAGCGGGCCAAGGTTGCAGTAGCAGCCGTTTCTTCACTGACGTAAGATCTATTTTTAAGATACCGCCTCATGCAGGAGCGGAGCGAGGGCTGTTTAGAGTTGGCTGCTTTAGCAACAGTGCGCACGCGCAACTGTAAGACGGCTAGCCATCACCCAAGCAAAACTGGGTCAATCAGGCGAGCTCGCCTGTTTGACCTAGAAAGCGCACGAGCTACCACTGACGTAAGACTATTTTTAGAATACCCGCTCATCTAGGAGCCTGACGGGTTTTGTTAGCGAGTTGACTCCTTAAATTTCCACAAGGCACTTCATGACTTTGTATAAAAGGCTGTGATTACTGGCTTCACTGCTTCGCTTCACGTTCAGCTTCAACTTTTTTTGGCTGCTGCACCCACACGCACGTCCCTCCCCCCAGCCACCCACCCCACACAACGCACGTCCCGCCCCCCCCCACCCCCCCCCCCCACCCCACGCACGCACGTCCCCACCACCCCCCCGCCCCCACGCACGCACGTCCCCCACCCCCACCCCACTGCACGCACGTCCCTCCCACCCCACCCCCTGTGTACACCCACACACACTCCTACCCCCAAGTCGCCCCAAGTTCCTTAATTAAGTTTTTAATTAAGTTACCCAAGTTCTGAAAAATTAAGTTTTTAATTAAGTTACTTCAAGTTCCTAATAAGTTCTTGATCAAGTAACTTCTAAGTACTTGATAAGTTTTGATTAAGTCATCCTTTAATTACAACTAAGTTCTTATTAAGTTATCTTATAATATCAAAAAATCCAAGCTATGTTATATCTTAAAATAGTGAGATGTCTAAATATAGTACACACACCCTCAAAAAACGCGTCATCGTTGAGGATGTCTTGCTCAGCGTTCTCTCTCTGCATAGATCTTAATGAAGGTCTTACATCCGAAGCTACCGCATTGATTACAATTCGGGACTATGGAAAGGTCCTTTATAAGACTCCAGTCTATTATTTATTGACACCATCATTTTATAATACGCCATGGATCTATTTTTAATAAAAACTTTAAAATTTAAGGTATCCTTAAAAAATTATTCCATTAAAGAATGGATCAAATGAGTGCTTGTTATTGCGGTTGTTTGGCGGCAGTTGTGTTCGCTTCTGTATTTAGTGCTGGTAGAGATTGTTTGGCTCTTGTTTTTGCCAGCGTTGTTTATAATTTTATAACCGTAATAACCGCCCCCAGCAGCAGCAAGAGCACCAAAAATGGCAACAGTTTTAAGTTCAATATTCCATGGAAGACTTTTGGGCGCTGTAGTCTTTGAATCACATACTTTTTTAAAGGCTGGCATAGAAATCAACGTGTTCTGGCGCTGCGTGTGTTATGTATTCATGATGAGTTATATTCTGTAACATAATTTTTGGTGGGCTGTTTCCACATCTGCTAATGTTTCTTCGCTGCCTTCAACCTGCCAGATTTTTAATGGTCTCCACCTGATTCAACGTTTTCTGCTGATTTTCTGCTTGGTTACTTTCTCCACCTGATTCAGTGTTTTCTGATTCTGCTGATTTTCTAGCTCGTTCATTTTGAAAGGTGAAATAAAATCTATATGATTAAAGGGGAGTAATTAATCCCATGATTTCGCTGGGCGACAATAATGTTCCAAATCGTAATACAGATCAACCCTAGTGACTCTAATGACATTTTGTTAAAACATGGATCCTGCGTTAAAACATACTAAAATCCTGTACAGGAATCAAGGGCGCAAATGTACTGACTAGTCTTTTAGTGTAACAACTAAGAACCGTTTGCCCCACACTTTTCACCATTCTAGACCCCGCTGCGCTTCAATAACCTGTTATGATACTTTAATAAATTCCTTGCGGCGACAACTGTTGAATTTGTCATGCTGAATTCAGTATCCGATAAACTGTTTTGTTTTCCTACATGCTGCCAAAGATACAAGTGCTCTTCCTTTTTGGCATAATAGCTTGATCTCAACTTGGTCATTCATAAGATTCATGAAGGTTATAGGCCGCCCTGTAGCTGTAGTAGATCATCACAGTTCATTTTATTTAATAATAAAACTTATTTTATTTTCTAAAAATGAGCACTCGAAAACAATATATCTAGTACAGGCAAACCGGTCCAGACATGCCCCCCCAAATTCAGTGACTTTTATCACCACAGAAAAACAAAATGCAGAAATCGGTTTATGTCGTTGTATCCGTTGTGTATTTGTTGCACATAATATTGGCTGAAAAAAAATGAACAAAATCTATTATTCGCCAAAAGGATATTGGAAGGGAATAACAGCAATTAAAAAAGCTAAGCCAAGCAGCTGGTGTCAGTGAACAAACAGCAAAAGAATGGCTATCTAAACAAGCGATTTGGAAAATTTATTTACCAGCGCCTAGACGAATACAGAGACCACACTTTGTCAATACAACTCCAAACGACACCCATCAAATGGATCTTCTATATTTACCCTCTGATAGGATTAGACGAAAAAGATTTAAGTACGCACTTACAGTCATTGACATAGCTTCAAGATACAAAGATGGGGAACCATTAACGCAAAAGAGTGCTTCTGCTGTTGCTGTTGCCATACAACAATATATCAACGAGGCCCTTTAACTTATCCTCGCATGATTCAAGTCGATGATGGAAAAGAATTTAAAGGTCAAGTGAATCAATTATTGTTAAAACACAGAGTTACTATAGAAGAGGCATTCCGGAGTTCACAGATCACAGGCTTTAGTTGAAAACTTTAACAAACAGTTAGCCGAAAGACTTTTCTCCTACCAGTATCACAGAGAGCTTATTGACAATTCTCGCAACACAGAATGGGTTTAGAAGACTGCCCTCAGTTTTGGCGCGCAATGAAAATGAAGAATTTAAAGGGCTAAAGCCAGTACAAGCAATCAAAAGAAAAACAATAAATGTTGCTGAAGGAGAGTCTTCACCCAGCAAACTATTACCATTTGATTGAAAGTAAGGTACCTTTATTTACCGGGGAAGCAGAAGGGGACACATCGCATCAGGCAACCGATCCAATTTGGAGTGTTGATCCATATGAAATAAAAAGAATTGTAAAAAATGAATCCGCCCGTGTATTATTTACGAGAAACTGGCACAACAAAACAACCAGCTCCTCAAAGATCTTTTGTGAAAGAAGAACTGCAGATAATTCCGCCAGACACAGTTCCGCTGTAATTAATTTACGGTTCTCCAGTGCCCGATTGCATATGAAAACTCGGGATTAACAAACACCCGTTTTGTGTTTGTTCTATCTAATGACTTCTTTGTTACAACTGTTGTGTTGATCTCATGTAGATTAGATCGCAGTTTTACGTTGTCATGATGAAAAGTCTTATTGCCAAACAATGCTTCTTTGTAGTTTGTCATGTGATATGTTTGACTGCACAACGCTGCGAGATATTCCCTTTGCTTTCTTAATGATTTTCTCCTGGCTCGAAATACTGTACATTTTTGACCTTAAACCCCACATACTCCTTGATTACCTTTCCAGATAATTCATCCTTCATCTTTCCTAAAACCTCTTGTTGGGTAATTGAATGTAAAGGCGAGTCTTTAGGATAATCGGATGTATCATACCATCCACTCGCTCCTTTAGCCACTTCGATTTCCATGTCTTTATAGATTCTTCAGTAGGGATATCAATAACAAAACTATCTGTATCTGTGTAAAGTACTCTGGACTCAGGATACGAGGGCTTAAAGTAGTCATAAAGAAACTCTAACATCAAAAGCTTTGATAATTCTAAAACAGTAAACCCAATAAATACAGGTTTGTCCAATTTGACTTTCTTTTTTTCATCATTAAAGCCGAAAAGCTGATCATGAAATTTTCTGAAGTCCTGATAATTAGGTTTTGAAGTCAGCTTAATTGCTTCGTTCTCTTTGGTGACTAATCTGACATCTTTACGCTTTTGCGGATTCTCCATAGTCCTTTCCAAAACAGCTGTTGTTCATCAGCTTGAAAAAGTCTTTTTCTGAAGCATCTGTGGATTTGGTTCTGAGATCAGTGTTCTTCATGATGTATGGTTTCATGAACTTTCTTGATCAAAAGCAATTATGCGATGAACTGCTGTCAACTTCAACCCATGTCTTAAATAAAATTGTAGAAGTCTGTAATGACAGACATAATTTTTTTTGTCTCGAAGATTAGGCACAAGTTTAGGCGGTTCTCTTGGATCCATCTTAGACTTTCTGCTGCTAATGGGTAGTCATTATGCAGGTCATGGAGTTCAGAGGATATTCTAAATCAACTTCTAGAATGAAACCACGCTGCTGATCAGGCGTTAAACTGCCCAACCACTTTAATGCTTTTTGAATATTTTTTGGATCACCGCCTGTGTACATTTTGAAGTTGCGTAATGGAAGTGATTGCGCCATACCCAACCATACAGATTGTTTGCATCTAAAATACATAAGATAGTTAGACCTTTTACTGGGATCATAATCGTCCCCAAGTATTTGTTGTTTGCTTTACAGTAAATGATGCGATGCCATACTAATTCCTCCCCGCAATCCGTTTTCAATCATCTGAATCATTGGTAAATCCGACAATAAATCAATCTGTACTCCAGTAAACTTTAAGAAAGCGTCCCAACTCATCCCGGGCGCAGAAATGTAATGCGCGGGATCCAGGCTATAATGTTTTTATGCAGGTCTTTCTATAATTTTCAAAAAATATCCGCCAACAAACATACATCTGCCATTAAATAGGAGTCATGATAGTCTCCCATCGTTTTACAATCTAACTTTTGCCATGCTTCTTGAGCATGCTGGTAATCAAATCGCTGATGTCCTTTCCTCTAAGACTAGAAAAGAACGCGCCTTTAGGAGGAAGTGTATCTTCGTCAAACCTTTCCCAACTGTTCATGTATTCATAAGGGGAAACACCCTTTCTAACAAGAGCTGAGTCAAAATATTCTTCCGTTATTGGCAGGACTTTAAGGACATAGCCAGTGCCTCTAATGATCCCATCATGTGCTGCATAGAGTCATAAAAAGACATGTTATTTAAAGTGAAACACATGTACTTTTCTGATGACTGTGCAATGCATGACACCCTAAAAGCATCGTCCACTGCTTTCATTATAAATGAGAGTCGTAACCTCGCAAGTTATGAAAGAATACAGGCACTTCCATGTCTTAGATCAAACTTTAGTTGAAGATTGCATTTACCCGGCGCTGCTCGAGATGAAGGCGAGAGAAAAAGACATAACAAAGCTGTGGAGCACTAGCTGCAGCACAAGATAGCTAGAAAAGGCAGAGAATTGAGTCAGTTTAGATTTTATTAATAACCACTGAAAAAACAGGGACATGCAGCTTAACACATTAAGAAGGCTGTTGAACAAGCAACAAAAGAATATTAATCTTGTAACAGGCAAACCAATCGAGACTTACCCCCACCAAAATTTAGCGACTTTATCATCCATCAGAAAAACAAAAGATGCAAGAAATCGCGTTTATTGCCTTTGTATGAACGTCGAGTAATTTTGTTCGCGCATATATTGGCTGAAAAAAAATGAACAAAAATCTATTATTCGCCAAAGGCATCTTGGAAGGGGATCACAGCAATCAAAAGCTAAGCGAAGCAGCCCTGGAGTCAGTGGAACAAACAGCAAAAGAAGGTTATCTAAACAAGCGATTTGGCAATATATTACCTGGGCGCCTAAGGCGAACAGAGACCACACTTTGTGAACACAAATACCGAACGACACCCATCAAAATGGACCTTTATAATTACCCTCTGATAGATTAGACGATAAAGATTTAAGTCGCACTCACAGTCCATTGACCTGGCTTTCAAGATACACAGATGCAGAACATTAACACAAAAGAGTTCTTCTGCTGTTGCTGTTGCCATAGCGCCGCTGATAAACCAGCGAGGCCCCCGCTAACATAACCCACGCATGATTCAAGTTGATGCTGGGAAAGAATTTAAAGGCCAGTGAATCAATTATTGTTAAAACACAGAGTTACTATTAGAAGACGGCATTCCGGGAGTTCACAGAACACAGGCTTTAGTTGAAAACTTTAACAAACAGATAGAGCCAAAGACTTTTTTCCTACCATATCACAGCGAGCTTATTGACAATTCTCGCAACACGAATGGTTAGAATACTGCCCTCAGTTTTGCGCGCAATGAATAATAAGAATTTAAAGGGCTAAAGCCAGTACAAGCATCAAAAGAAAAACAATAAATGTTGCTGAAGAAGTCTTCATCCAGCAACTATTACCATTTGGATTGAAAGTAAGGTACCTTTCTTACCGGGGGAAGCAGAAGGGGACAGCTCGCATCAGGGCAACCCGATCCAATTTGGGAGTGTTGACCCGTACGAAATAAAAAGAATTGGAAAAAATGAATCCGCCCGTGTATATTTACGAGAAACTGACCACAACAAAACAACCAGCTCCTCAAAGACTTTTTTGTGAAAGAAGAACGCAGATAATTCCGCGCAGACACAGTTCCGCTTGTAATTAATTTACGGTTCACCAGTGCCCAATTCATATGAAACTCTGGATTAACAAACACTCCGTTTTGTGTTTTTTCAATCTAATGATTTCATTGTTACAACTGTTGTGTTTGAACTCATGTAGATTAGAATCGCAGTTTACTTGTACATGAGAAAAGCTTATTGCCAAACAATGCTTCCTTTGTATTGTCATGTGATAATTCTGACTGCACAACGCTGCCGAGATATCCCCGGTCGTTCTGTTATGATTTCTCCTGCTCGAAATACTGTACATTTTCGAGCTAATCCCCACATACTCCTTGGATCACCTTTCCAGATAATTCATCCTTCATTCTTTCCTAAAACCTTCTTATTAGTAATTAATGCAAAGGCGAATCTTTTAGGTAATCAGATAGTGACGTACCATCCTGCATGCCCTTTAGCCACTTCGGTTTTCCATGTCTTTATAGATGTCCTTTTCAGTAGGGATATCTATAACAAAACTATCTGTATCTTGTAATGTACTCTGGACTCAGATACGAGGGCTTAAAGTAGTCAATAAAGAAACCTAACATCAAAAGCTTTGAATAATTCTAAACAGTAAAACCCAATAAATACAGGTATGTTGTCCAATTTGACTTCTTTTCTTCATCATTATGCCAAACAGCTGATCATGAATCATCTAAAGCCTGATAATTAGTTTTGAAGTCAGCTAATTGCTTCTTCTCTCTGTGGACCAATCTAAGACATCTTTACGCTTGTGCGGATTCACCATAGTCCTTTTCCAAACAGCAGTTGTTCATCACATGAAAAGTCCTTTTCTGAAGCATCTGTGGATTTTGGTTCTGAGATCAGTGTTCTCATGATGTATGGTTTCAATAACTGTTCTTGATCGAAAGCAATTATGCGATGAAAAGCTGTTAACTTCAAACCATGTCTTAATAAAATTGTAGAAGTCTGTATATTAAAGACATAATTTTTTTGCCGCGAAGATTAGGCACAAGTTTAGTGGCTCTCTTTGGATCCATCTTTAACTTTCTGCTGCTAATGGATAGCATATGCAGGTCATGGAGTTCATGAATATTCTAAGTCACGTCTAGACTGAAGCCACGCTGCTGATCAGACGTTAAACTGTCAACAACTTAATGCCTTTGAATATTATTCGTACTGTGAATCATCTTGAAGTTTACGTAAAGGGAAATGAATTGCGCCATAGCCCAACCATACAGATTGTTGCATCTAAATACATGAGATAGTTAGACCTTTTACTCGGATCATAGTCGTCCAATATTTGTTTGTTTGCTTTACAGTAATGATGGCCGACGCCATACTAATTCCTCCTCCACGCAATCCGTTTTCAATCCATCTGAATCATTGGTAAAAATCTGACAAAAATCATCTGTACTCCAGTAACTTTAAGAAGCGTCCCACTCATCCCGGGCGCAGAAGATAAATGCGCAGGATCCAACTGTAAATGTTTCAATGCAGGTCTTATCTAAAATTTTTCATAGACGACCGCCCAACAAACATACATCTGCCATTCAATAGATCATGAAAGTCTCCCATCCGTTTTACAATCTAACTTTTGCAAGCATCTTGACATGCTGTAATCGGTGTCGCTGATGTCCTTTCTCTAAGAACTAGAAAAGAACCGCCTTTAGTGAAGTGTATCTTCATCAATCCATTCCCAACTGTCATGTACTCAATAAGGGTAAACGCCCTTTCTAACAAGAGTATGAGTCAAAATATTCTCCGTTATTGGGCCGACTTTAAGGACATAGCAGTGCCTCTTAATGAGGCCCATCATGTTGTTGCATAGAGTCGAAGAAAAGACATGTTATTTAAAGTGAAACCACATGTACTTTCTGATGACTGTGCAAGCATGCTACCCTGAAGGCGCTGGTTACGGCTTGCATTATAAGGTGAATTCATAACCTCGCAGTTGTGAAAGAATACAGGCAGCTTCCATGTCTTTGATCAAACTTTAGTTGAAGATTGCAATTTGTTATGCGCCGCTCCCTGAACTTTCCGCTAATGTGATCATGTCGCTCTACTGTGGGGTTTACACTCTTGGGCGTTAGCTCCTAAACCGCAAATCCAACAATGCGTGCTGAGTCAACTGTTGTTGGTCTACAGGCTCCATTAGGATTTCAGCTAATTTAGATTATTAGAACAGGCGTTAACGCACCTTGCTGCATGCGTTTTAAGAAATGTTTTCTGCAGCATCTGGTCCTCTATATAATTCTGGCTCTGAAAAAACGCCATCCGACTTGACATAACAAAAAATGAAGGCAAATGAAAAAATCTGAGATTACTCATTAAGACTGTTTTCGAAGTTTTGTGGTGCTGGCCCTTCATAAGGAACAATAAACTCTCGAAGTCAGCGTATACACTTATGGACTTGTTTGCAGCAGAGCCGTTTTTCCAGTTCTTTAAAACAACTTTAGATCCTGGCGGGGGCGTAGTAATTCTGTCTTACAGTCTACAGAACTTTTACTATGTTTTATATGTTCACTCGCGGCTTGCACAGATGGAATTCTTGTTAAACATTTTCTGCAGAATTCTTGTATGTTAGTGTTTTTTTAAGTAGCGCCATAATCTGCTCATTGTCGTATCAATGTGTAATGGGGCCAGCCCCGCCTGGCTGGCGAAAACATTAGAGTAAGTCCACATGACTTTTGGCTGGTTTCGCCTAGTGTTTGGACTGTCTTGGACACTTTAATTGCGCCAAATTTGTTTTTCCTCATCCCATGTGTATACATTAACAGTTATTGGGTTGTTTTGTCTTCTTCAAACTGATCAATTTGGTCTACACTAACAGAAAAGGATATTCAGTTGAAGTTAAAGATCTTGGCGTATTTCCGATAGTTAGTCACTCTTTCTGCGTGTTCGCGGACATGATGCAGCCTTGCAAGAACACACCACAAGAAACATTTGTTTTCCTGAATTTTTTATGTTTAAAACTGCTCTCTTTAAACCACTTCCCGAGGTAGCGAATGTAGGCCTTTCCTACAATCGCGCATAACTTAGCCTGTTTAATCTAATCTCGAAGACCTTCGCCCTCTGACCAACCACGCTCATTTTAGCTTCTTTCAGCGGCAGCGTCAAACTGTGAAGCAGTTCGTCTGCCCAACCGGGTTTTAAGTCATTATGAGACAGAAAAGTCTGTGTTTAGTGAGACCCAGACTTCTAGATTTTCTTCATTTATTGTTACATAGTCGATTAAAACAGCTAACATTACTTGAACTGGCGGGTCTATGTTAGTTTGCCTGGAACTTGAGAAATTGCGATGATCAACACTTGCCTGTACGTTGTTGGGTCAATGACTTCTAAATCAATATCATTCAGTGCTCTTGATAAAGCGCTCTCTCTCGAGCATTCCTTCAAACAATTCGATCATAAATCGCTTCATATATCATAGCCATGCTGTCTTTCTTTTCAAAGCCAAATATTTATTTTAAATTAAAAAAAATACAAACGCTTAATCAGAATCAAATCGACGTCTTTTTTGCGCTTGGACTCATAAACTCTAAAGTATAAACACACCTTTTGGTGTTGTTAATGTGAGCTGTTTAGAACAAGATTAATGTCTCCGTTTACTTTTTTTAAGCATTCATTTTTTATCTGCTCGGGGTCTGGCTGTTGAGAAAAACTTGTCCTCCGACTTTCTTTGAAGATCAACTTTTTGTCTTTTGTAGTCATCAAATCGGCCTGTAAACGATTAAATTCTTCATCCGTGATGTTTGATCAGCTAGCGCTTATTATTGTCATTTTACACGAGCTAAGTTTAGCGTTATTAGATTGAACCATAGCAGTGTGCTTTTGGAGTTTTTAGTATTTAATTTTTTGCCAGCCGCACTTACAGCTAATGACACAGACCGAAGAGCAAAAGACAAACCTCCCTATAGGTAAAGCTGGGCGGTGCCTAAGCCGTTGCTAAGAGACCAACACTCGTTCCTGCTTATAAGAGCACTTATAGTTGAATGCTAGTATTTAACATATGTAACAGCATTAAAGGCAGCAGAATACCTCGTTTGGTTTTTTGCCTGTATTTTTGAAGAGGTCTTGCTCTAGTACTTGCTGCATTTGTGTAATGTGGTTAAAACTGAAGGTTTTTATATTAGGGCTTCTACTATCTCTTCTTTGGCGGCGCTGTTAAGCACATTTGTGATAAACCTGAACGGACATGCTTTTATAAAATGAAAAATAATTTAGTATACTACAGTTTCTAATTCTGTTGGCTCAATATTCAGCTGCGCATCAAATTATTAAAAACAAATGTACTCTAAGGGGTCGGATTATCACTTCATTCTTCTTATCAATTAGAATGTTTATTACGGCTCTCCACAGTTCTCCTCCACCGCTTCCATGCAACTGATTATCCTCTGTTGAACCTTAAGGTCAATCCAAAAACCGTATTTGTTGTTAAATAATCATCAAGCCTAACATTGTGAAGATGTAAATCTTTAGACACAAAGGTCCAAACTGTTTGGATTTCCTACACTCCCGCCTCCAACAGTTTTCTTATTTCATCAAAATGCTGATAAGTTTAAGACCCGCTAGCATAGATTTGGTTATGACTGCCCTCAATCGAACATTGTACTCTCGTTATTTTTGGATTAAAAAACTTTTCACTTCCTCTTTTGATGGTTCTTCATCTTCACACAGCAATACAATACCTTTAAGGCGTTCTTTGCTGAGACGCTATAAAAACTAAATTCCATATAGCGTCTGCCCTGCTTCTGGATATTGTAATGATGAATCACTCTTCGTAATATATTGCTAATTTTTTGACTGATATTGTTGCTCAATCAGCCTTGCAAAATTAGGTTTTGCTAACAACAGTCAACTCTTAAACGAGAGCCAGAAATGCAGTACTTTGCATCGGTGTCTGTGATTTGGATAACTCGTTTGTATTCATTAAAGTTAGTTCATAATGACAATCTGTCTTTTAAAGCCCTTGAAAGTATGGCGCATGCGCTTTTAACAACTCAAAATCTAGGGGAAGGAAAAAAAAGCGATTACCATACGCATAACTTACAGCTAAAGCCTTTGCTGCTTTAGCAACCTGAAGGCCGAGTTCAGCGCTATTCTAAGTTTTTGTGCTTCTTCATTGCCGATCCTTGAAACGCAAGACCTCCCTTTCATTCCCGTTAGCCATAGATCAGAATAGGTTAAAAAATTGTTCTGCATTGTTAAAAGAAAATATTCTTGCCCCTCAAGTTTTATAGAAATTTTTCATAACATTGCCCGCCCCAGATTCTGTACAACTGTCCTGTTGGGTCTGTTGATGAATACGAGTCTATTTTGAAAGTAAAACCGCGCAGAGCCTGGCACAATCACGTCATCCGCACCTAGGTCTGAGAAATTGACAGTAAGCAATTGAATCTGCAATCAATATTAATGGATTATTTGGAACAGTAATATCCGCTTATTTCCCTTCACGCCAAAGGGCTCTTTTATTTTCTATGCGGGTTAGAATCAAGCCATATGTTTGCCTGCGCCATTTTTAAGAAGCAAAATAAAAAGTTAATTATTTAAAAACATGGCAGAATTGAAGAAGAAGAATAGATTATGCTGTTTTTGATCGTGGAGACGACATGATGATTCTCCCTTGGGACGTGCATCGCTCGGGCCTCTTCATTGCATGAAGAATTAGCAGAAACGGGAGTACATACCAAACAAGTCGTATAAAATTAACAGAAAGTAAGGTCAATCATTATACCAAAGTTTAGGCCAAGAACCTCCCGAATTTAGAGACCCCTAATTATTTTTGAAGTACAGATGACCATTGTTTGTGAGGAGCGACCAAGGACCAACTTGTTCAGCTTTACAACTAAAAAAGACTCCATCAAATTTTAGCCGTGGTTCATAGAATAGACTCAGTGTGAAAGATCAAAATCGCCTTGGCCTTGTTTAGGCCAAATTAAGGCTGAGGCAGTTTCTAAACTTCAAACACACTGCAAAACTCCAACAGATAACAAAAATGCAAAACATGGAACTTAAAGATTTAAATCAATCAGCAGTGAAATAATAAATGTAATATAAGCAGAATCCAGTTTTTCAGAAGAAAAGCGCGTTAAAGACTATACACGACTCACCGCTACCCAGCAGAATTATTAGCCATTGATCGTACTTTAAAAACCATCAATAGGCTAATTAACAACATTAGCAAAACTAGGTGAACTAGATGAGCATATAAAAAGAGAAAAAGAAAAACTCGTTTGAGCTGATGACCGCATCGTAGGGCCTGATATTAAAGAAAGAATAACCCAAGAGACTAAAAGATCTGTGAACAAAAAGATCAGTCAAGACCTAGAAGTGCTAACTACTAACCGAGACCAATTACGAACTCAAGTGAATAGAATAAGAAGAAACTATCCGAAAAATTCATATATGAAGACACAACGCTAGCTAACGAAACCGAACAAGCTGTTAGAGAGCAAGCGTCACATAGCAAGCGTTTATAACGGCCTTAGGAATTTGCAATAAGTACACTGGTAATGGCTTCATACAAGGCCGCGGTGGCGTTGGGTCAGTACCTCCACCGCATCCGCCTCCACCTGATAAATCATGGGTAAAAATAACAGCTTGATCATCTTGCGATTTTATTAAAAAAATTAGCCAGTAAAGCGAATAGAACTCTTAACCGGTATATTAGGGGGTTTGTCACTGCGTTTGTCTAACTGCAAGCAAAGTATTGCTTTATGCCGAGCACTTATGGGCATTGTTTCTCTTAATAGGTTTGGGATACTTATTTAGTAAGATAAAAGACCAGTAATCCTATGCCAGTTAAGCCAAGAACAAGCGCTGTCTTTTTTCATATTCATGGTCATCGGAGAACAGGAGTCCGCGATCCCCCCCGCTTGCTGATCATCAATGACTTTGGGGTTTGGACTTCGGGGATTGAGAACATTCTTGGGCGCCTTTTTACTGCATGCAATATATCTGGCTTCAGATTTATGTCGTTTTTCCCAAACCTTCTGTTCATTGCCTCTATAAGAATTTCATTATTATAGGTTTATTATTGTTCCTATCAGGACCTAAGGTCAGAAAGGTAGCATGTATAAACCGGCCAACAGCAAAGTCCTATCTTCGATCTTGCGTATTGTAAAACATTTGGGTACCTTTTAATACTTGAAGCAAATCAACTGAGAATTAATGGAATCCTCTAAATTTGCTAAGTATTGTTATGTGCATCAAAGCCAGTAAAGGATCAGTTTATGCCGAGCTTGCCTGTGCTTGTGAACCTAGCAACACCAAACGTAAGTACGAATAAGTCGTTTATTCGTTCGATTCCGCTCTAGTTAGGCCCTTAGAAGTGTCTAAGATAAATGTTGCCATGCCTGTTTTATTATGCTCTTGCTCAATGGACCCTAGGCGAACAGCTGTGCCTAAGAGAAAGAAGGGTAAGGAGGATTCCAGGCAGTGAGTAATACTTACTGGCACGCCCCAAAAAAAGGGGCCTAGACCAAGATTAAGGTCCAACTTTTGTCTAAAGTCCATCCTGGATTTAATATGAATTCGTTACAGATCCTTTCAAAAGCGTCATGTCTATTCAGGTGCTGAAAGGATAAACTTTTCATTTGGTAACGGTGCTTGCAGTTCAGGTCAAAATACGTCTGAAGGTGTAATAAGAAATGAAATCTGTACACTTACCTAACCAAAGGATTAGGATGATTTAAGTGATCAGCAAACGACACTCCACACCCAGTTGATGCACAAAACACAGCAAAGTTTAACTGGTTCTGATAAAACTGCATCGGATGACTAAACCACACTTTTGCGATGTAGTCTTTTTTAACAGGGGGGTTAAGATATCTGCTTAATGGAGTACTTACCTTTTTATGAAAGGTGTCAGTCTGGGTCACAGAAATGTCGAGGGTGTCAGTTGTTATATTTTTAAGATTGTAGTGCGGCCCAACAGAATATTTTGCATCAGTATATTTGAATGCACTCATTTTTAATTTGTTTTAAAAAATGTTTGTAACAATAACAACCCAAGACCGTCCTTCGTTTTTAGAACATGCTGTTGAAAACAAATGCGGAGCCAAAATGGTCGCACTCCATGAAATATTTTACAAAGTTGTATGGTTTAATATAAGCAAAGCCAAGGAGAATAATAAGATTAAAAAATTAATAATAGTGGCCAATTAGTTAGCCAGTTAACCATACCTGATGGTTATTACGGGTTTTGCTCGCTAAAAGAAGCAATGAGTAACTTCGACATTGCTCTCAAACTTAACAATGCAAATTTGACAACAATGTTGACATTCAAACCTGAAAAAGAAGAAGTAGGTTACTATTTTGATGGAGAGCTAGCTAAAATGTTAGGCTTTGCAACTGACAATCGGGACATTCATAGTTTTAGAGTTGCGCCAGACAAAACTACTTATGAGGGAGAAAATCCGCTCGATCTTGCATTACATTCATTACTCTATGTTCATTTGGATGAGCTAAGCACTGATGAAAACTTATATGATGGAAGGCCCTCTACTGTTCTAAGAGCTCTGCCGTCAGGGAAAGCTGCATATTGCGATTATGAAATTATACAATTCCCTAATTTACAGTTTAAAAGATTAGTTTGTGGGAGGGTCGGATCATTTAATATAAAAATCAAAGACAAAATGGGGAAAGTCGTAAAATGTGATAACCTGCACATTGTTTTGGAAATAAAATAATAAACTGTACTAAAAATGTCGCGTGGGCCAGAAGAATCAGGAGTTACATTAGCGCCTGTAAGGTGTATAACTTTAGAATTAAAAGACCTTGCAGACGTTGCGGACTTTGAACAGAACGGTGAGATAGGCGCTTTGTATGGTTTTGAGTACACTAAAGATGGTGATTATAAACGCAAAGAGGTTGGTGACAGCAAAAAGTTTCCTAAACTAGAACAACTGCGCAATCTAGAGGCAAATAATGTTGGACAGTATGAATATAAAATAGTTCGAAAACCTGACCTCAAATGGCACTTAGAACCATATTTAGAATGGGAAATAAAATTTGAATTCATAAGCCCATTTACATATTTTAGCCGTCAAAAAAGTTTCAGAAAAGCATTCAACTCTGGCCCTTTACATGTAAGTCTTATGCCAGATGACAATAGTCGGAAAGAAATTGAAATAACGCCGTATGGGAAAAAACAGTACATCCTCCACAGAAGAGAAACGGTTTTAAAAGATGCTTCTACAAAATTACAGTTCATTCCGCAAATGAAATTAGGAGACACGTTCACAATAATATTTGAAATTTCTGTCTTAAAAGATAAGGAGAGGGATGGGGTTGTGGGCGTTAGTGACGTCCTTTTTAAAGGAATTCTAATTAGCTGGCAAAACTTAGACGTTGACAGTCTTAAAGTTACTGTCGTCATTCTTCACAATGGTGAGGATATTAAGGTCATAACAACAAACAAAAAAATCAATATTAGTCTAAATAGAAACAATCTTACAGCACTAAATTGGATTAATCTTACACATTTAGACCTTATAGGATTTTATTATACTGAACAAGTTTTGACAGAGAGCATGATAAAAACAATAACTGGATTAGATTAAATTCTAGTATAAAACTATGGAGCAGTTAAACTTTATGACAAAAACCCCTCATTGTTCATTGATTTGTGGACAGACTGGTTGTGGAAAAACAATATTTGTCCTCGACCTATTACAAACAGTTTATCGCTATAATTTTAATCATATTGTGATTTTCTGCCCAACACTTAAATGGAACAAAGCATATCATGATAGAAGGTTTATATGGACAGATGATGACATATATTTAGTTAACCCCAGCAATAAACTGAGTGAGTGTTTAGAACAGTTTTATAGACTGTTTGAAGGAACGCAGACACTATTTATTATAGATGACTGTTCAGCAGAAAGAGACATAGTTAAAAAAAGAAACACTTTATCAAAACTAGCTTTCAGTGGAAGACATGCTGGAATAAGTGTGTGGATTTTATGCCAGAAATATAACTCAGTTTTAAAAGACTTTAGAGAACAGTTTAAAGACTGTAGTGTTATTTCACATGAAAGACAGAGACTCATTTGAAGAATGTTTGCGCGAAAATGATGTTATTGAAAATGATCAGGAAAAACATAGGATTAAGCAAAAATTAAAATCTGAAAAGTTTAGTAAATTAGTATTGAAAACGGATAACCCTGCACAGTATGTTTGTTTGTAGATAATCGTTATTTTTTGGTTATTGAAGTCTTACTTGTCAGAGAACAGGAAAAGGCGGCTTTTAGGCCACTTTCGCCCAAAAACTTGGTGGAGGAGCAAGTGGGGTAGAACAGACATTTATCTGTTCTCTCATCTTCAGACTGACAACAGAGCAGTGTCATCGTCACACTGACAACAGGGCAGTGTCATCTTCAGACTGACAAGAAGACAGTGTCATTCTCACACTGACAACAGGACAGTGTCATCTTCACACTGACATCAGGGCAGTGTCATATTCAGACTGACAAGAAGACAGTGTCATCCTCACACTGACAACAGGACAGTGTCATCTATACACTGACAACAGGACACTGTCATCTTCACGCTGACAACAGGACACTGTCATCTTCACACTGACAACAGGACAGTGCCATCTTCAGACTGACAACAGGACAGTGTCATCTTCAGACTGACAACAGGCAGTGTCATCTTCACACTGACAACAGGATACTGTCATCTTCAGGCTGACAACAGGACAGTGTCATCTTCACACTGACAACAGGACAGTGTCATCTTCAGACTGACAACAGGACAGTGTCATCTTCAGACTGACAACAGGACAGTGTCATCTTCACACTGACAACAGGACAGTGTCATCTTCACACTGACAACAGGGCAGTTTCATCTTCAGACTGACAACAGGACAGTGTCATCTTCAGACTGACAACAGGACACTGTCATCTTCAGACTGACAACAGGACAGTGTCATCTTCAGACTGACAACAGGGCAGTGTCATCTTCACACTGACAACAGGACAGTGTCATATTCAGACTGACAACAGGACAGTGTCATCTTCACACTGACAACAGGACAGTGTCATCTTCACACTGACAACAGGGCAGTTTCATCTTCACACTGACAACAGGACAGTGTCATCTTCACACTGACAACTGGACAGTGCCATCTTCACACTGACAACAGGAGAGTGTCATCTTCACACTGACAACAGGACAGTGTCATATTCAGACTGACAACAGGACAGTGTCATCTTCATACTGACAACAGGACACTGTCATCTTCAGACTGACAGCAGGACAATGCCATATTCAGACTGACAACAGGACAGTGTCATATTCAGACTGACAACAGGAGAGTGTCATCTTCACACTGACAACAGGACAGTGTCATCTTCAGACTGACAACAGGACAATGCGATATTCAGACTGACAACAGGACAGTGTCATATTCAGACTGACAACAGGACAGAGTCATCTTCACACTGACAACAGGACAGTGTCATCTTCAGACTGACAACAGGACAGTGTCATCTTCACACTGACAACAGGACAGTGTCATATTCAGACTGACAACAGGACAGTGTCATCTTCATACTGACAACAGGACAATGCCATATTCAGACTGACAACAGGACAGTGTCATATTCAGACTGACAACAGGATAGTGTCATCTTCACACTGACAACAGGGCAGTTTCATCTTGACACTGACAACAGGACAGTGTCATCTTCAGACTGACAACAGGACAGTGCCATTTTCACACTGAGAACAGGACAGGGTCATCTATACACTGACAACAGGACAGTGTCATTTTCACTCTGACAACAGGGCAGTCTCATCTTCACACTGACAACAGACAGTGTCATCTTCAGGCTGACAACAGGACAGTGTCATCTTCAGACTGACAACAGAGCAGTGTCATCGTCACACTGACAACAGGGCAGTGTCATCTTCAGACTGACAAGAGGACAGTGTCATTCTCACACTGACAACAGGACAATGTCATCTTCACACTGACAACAGGGCAGTGTCATATTCAGACTGACAAGAAGACAGTGTCATCCTCACACTGACAACAGGACAGTGTCATCTATACACTGACAACAGGACACTGTCATCTTCATGCTGACAACAGGACACTGTCATCTTCACACTGACAACAGGACAGTGCCATCTTCAGACTGACAACAGGACAGTGTCATCTTCAGACTGACAACAGGGCAGTGTCATCTTCACACTGACAACAGGATACTGTCATCTTCAGGCTGACAACAGGACAGTGTCATCTTCAAACTGACAACAGGTCAGTGTCATCTTCAGACTGACAACAGGACAGTGTCATCTTCAGACTGACAACAGGACAGTGTCATCTTCACACTGACAACAGGACAGTGTGATCTTCAGACTGACAACAGGACAGTGTCATCTTCACACTGACAACAGGGCAGTTTCATCTTCACACTGACAACAGGACAGTGTCATCTTCAGATTGACAACAGGACACTGTCATATTCAGACTGACAACAGGACAGTGTCATCTTCCGACTGACAACAGGGCAGTGTCATCTTCACACTGACAACAGGATGCTGTCATCTTCAGGCTGACAACAGGACAGTGTCATCTTCAGACTGACAACAGGACAGTGTCATCTTCACACTGACAACAGGACAGTGTCATCTTCACACTGACAACACGGCAGTTTCATCTTCACACCGACAACAGGACAGTGTCATCTTCAGACTGACAACAGGACAGTGCCATCTTCACACTGACAACAGGACAGTGTCATCTTCACACTGACAACAGACAGTGTCATCTTCACTCTGACAACAGGACAGTGTCATCTTCACTCTGACAACAGGACAGTGTCATCTTCAGGCTGACATCAGGACAGTGTCATCTTCAGACTGACAACAGAGCAGTGTCATCGTCACACTGACAACAGGGCAGTGTCATCTTCAGACTGACAAGAAGACAGTGTCATTCTCACACTGACAACAGGACAGTGTCATCTTCACACTGACATCAGGGCAGTGTCATATTCAGACTGACAAGAAGACAGTGTCATCCTCACACTGACAACAAGACAGTGTCATCTATACACTGACAACAGGACACTGTCATCTTCAGTGTCATCTATACACTGACAACAGGACACTGTCATCTTCACGCTGACAACAGGACACTGTCATCTTCACACTGACAACAGGGCAGTGCCATCTTCAGACTGACAACAGGACAGTGTCATCTTCAGACTGACAACAGGGCAGTGTCATCTTCACACTGACAACAGGATACTGTCATCTTCAGGCTGACAACAGGACAGTGTCATCGTCACACTGACAACAGGACAGTGTCATCTTCAGACTGACAACAGGACAGTGTCATCTTCAGACTGACAACAGGACAGTGTCATCTTCACACTGACAACAGGACAGTGTCATCTTCACACTGACAACAGGGCAGTTTCATCTTCACACTGACAACAGGACAGTGTCATCTTCAGACTGACAACAGGACACTGTCATCTTCAGACTGACAACAGGACAGTGTCATCTTCAGACTGACAACAGGGCAGTGTCATCTTCACACTGACAACAGGACAGTGTCATATTCAGATTGACAACAGGGCTGTGTCATCTTCACACTGACAACAGGACAGTGTCATATTGAGACTGACAACAGGACAGTGTCATATTCAGACTGACAACAGGACAGTGTCATCTTCACACTGACAACTGGACAGTGCCATCTTCACACTGAGAACAGGACAGTGTCATCTTCACACTGACAACAGGACAGTGTCATATTCAGACTGACAACAGGACAGTGTCATCTTCATACTGACAACAGGACACTGTCATCTTCAGACTGACAGCAGGACAATGCCATATTCAGACTGACAACAGGACAGTGTCATATTCAGACTGACAACAGGAGAGTGTCATCTTCACACTGACAACAGGACAGTGTCATCTTCAGACTGACAACAGGACAATGCGATATTCAGACTGACAACAGGACAGTGTCATATTCAGACTGACAACAGGACAGTGTCATCTTCACACTGACAACAGGACAGTGTCATCTTCAGACTGACAACAGGACAGTGTCATCTTCACACTGACAACAGGACAGTGTCATATTCAGACTGACAACAGGACAGTGTCATCTTCATACTGACAACAGGACAATGCCATATTCAGACTGACAACAGGACAGTGTCATATTCAGACTGACAACAGGACAGTGTCATCTTCACACTGACAACAGGACAGTGTCATCTTGACACTGACAACAGGACAGTGTCATCTTCAGACTGACAACAGGACAGTGTCATCTTCACACTGACAACAGGACAGTGTCATATTCAGACTGACAACAGGACAGTGTCATCTTCATACTGACAACAGGACAGTGCCATCTTCAGACTGACAGCAGGACAGTGCCATCTTCAGACTGACAACAGGACAGTGTCATCTTCAGACTGACAACAGGACACTGTCATCTTGAACTGACAACAGGACACTGTCATCTTCACACTGACAACAGGACAGTGTCCTCTTCACACTGACAACAGGACAGTGTCATCTTCACACTGACAACAGGACAGTGTCATCTTCACACTGACAACAGGATACTGTCATCTTCACACTGACAACAGGACACTGTCAGCTCCTTTCCCATGTCCTCAGCGGAGGATGTCTCACAATGAGGAGTGCCCATGCAGCAATGGTCTACAGATGCCAGCCCCTGTTCTTCAGTCCCGTTCTTCTTTTGACGACCTGCCCAGAACAGCTCAGTTAGTAGAGTGGCGGACTTTTGGTCCTGGTGATCCTAGAGATTGGGGGTTCGAATCTCCGCCAGGCCGTGTCAGCACAGGGTGTGTGTGTGTGTGTGTGTGTGTGTGTGTGTGTGTGTGTGTGTGTGTGTGTGTGTGTGTGTGTGTGTGTGTGTGTGTGTGTGTGTGAGAGAGAGAGAGAGAGAGAGAGAGAGAGAGAGAGAGAGAGGGAGAGAGTGAGCACGCGCGTGCATGCATGCGTGCGTGCGTGCGTGTCCCCCACGGAGTTGATACTGGTTCTGACTCGTCTTCCCCAAACGTTCTGCAAATGAGACTATAAATCGAAGTTCAAGGTATGAATGCCCGCATTTCATCTTGCACAGAAGTGAAATCCCATCACCAACTTTCAGAAGAGAAGGTCAGTTTGACATTGGTATGGATGACACTTATACACAGTATATGCATCGAAAGAATGAACATATGAAGAAAATCTGAGTGACTGACAAACTGAATGACGCAGGAAACGACTAGATGAAGCGTCAGCAGGCAGCTCTTCAGTCGGCTCTACCCAGGTAGGCAGCCCGTTGTGTAATGGACAGCGTGTATTGTAAATTTAAGCGTTTTGAGCTTGGTCTCTAACTGAGGATAGGCGCTATATAAATCCTCCTCCTCCACCTCCTCCGCCTGCTCCTCCTCCACCTCATCACGGTAATTTCAAAAAGCAATCAGAATTCATTCATTTTATCTGGGTGTTGTCTATACACATTTCATGGTGGACAGTGTATGTCAATGTGACGTGTCAGAAAAGTTGCACACAATACGAACAGCACAGTACGAAGCACAAAAACAGGCCCCGGAGGTATGATTCTAGTAAAGTTCAAAGGCGATTCGGAAGATCTGGTGTCTGCTAACAAGAAGTCTGTCTTCTTACCGAAAAAAAGAATCATAACAGTTGAAAGCAGCATATCCTTGTCGTGAAAAAACAAAGAAAAAGAAAAGATGAATTAGCGGGTCTGTTGTCTTCAACGCAGCAGGAAGGCGCGTACAGATTTTGCGTTGATCAAGAGAAATCAGGAGACTATGTTTCATCTGTCAGAATAAGCCCAGTTCATGGACAACTATGTTTCATCTGTCAGAATAAGCCCATTTCATGGACAACTATGTTTCATCTGTCAGAATAAGCCCATTTCATGGACAACTATGTTTCATCTGTCAGAATAAGCCCAGTTCAAGGACAACTATGTTTCATCTGTCAAAATAAGCCCAGTTCATGGACAACTATTTTTCATCTGTCAGAATAAGCCCAGTTCATGGACAACCAGTGATGTTCAATGGGAGACAACTCTGGCACCGTGCAGCTCTCAACCCCACCTACCGCGTGTCGTCTGCTGAGAGCTATGCTGACAGGTTTGTAGAATGTCGATGACTGGTCCGCCCGACTGTCTCTCCCGATGAAAACAGCACACATACAGTCACATAAAGATGATGTCTCCGGCTGTCTCTCCCGATGAAAACAGCACACATACAGTCACATCAAGATGATGTCTCCGGCTGTCTCTCCCGATGAAAACAGCACACATACAGTCACATAAAGATGATGTCTAATCAACGTCAGAGGAAATTGATCGTTTTCAACAATTGTCAGTTTCATCCGGTAATTCTTCAGCAAAGATGATCACAACGATTTTAGAGGTGAGCTGGTCAGAAATGCCGCATCCCCCCCCCCCCCCCCCCCCCCCCCCCCCCTCCCCTCCACCCTCTTTTGTTTCCCCTTTTAATTTTTGTTGTTGTCTTTTTTCTTTTTGATATGCTTTCAATGTTCTTCACCGTCACAACAGACACTAGCTGTACTTGTTAGAGCCAACATGAACAACGCAGTTCTTGCCCTTCTTTTTGGCCTCATACAGCGCGCGATCCGCCTGGTCCAGGAAGTCGGCCAAGCGGTCAGTGACGTCACAGACGGAAATGCCGATGCTACTCGTGACGCCGACGACAGCCGACGAGCTCTCGATGCCTCTCCTGAATGCGTTCCGCGATCTGCCGGGCCTGGGAGAGCTGGGTTTGGGGCAAGTAGACGACGAACTCTTCGCCACCAAAAGCAGCAAATGGAATCCTGTCGTCTGACGGTTCTGGAGCATATGTCAGCAGTGGTCTTCAACACCTCGTCCCCCACCGCGTGCCCATACCGGTCATTGACGGCCTTGAAATCGTCAAGGTCAACAAACAGCAAACAGCAGGTTCGTCCTTCTTCGGCAAGTCTTTCTCCACCTTGTCCCAGAAGGCACGTCTGTTGAGCAGTCCAGTGAGAGCATCCACCTTGGCTTGAGTCTTCCAGTACCGCGCCAGACCACACGCCACAGACACTGCCAGCCCCGCCGCCACGCTCTCAACAACAGCGACGTACCACCAAAAGGGTGAATCGCATTGGCACTCCATTTCAGTCATGGTTTTTGTTAGGTCCTGGCTTGCGTTTTTTTTTCTTTCTTTCTTTCTTTCTTTCTATTTTTGTGTTCAGCTGTTGCACACAGTGGCAGCGAGTCATTGGTGCGGCGTATACGTAGCGGAGAAACTTATTGAGCGAGGTACACAGAAACAGAACATTTGGCCTGGTTTGCGTTGTCTGTTCCATTCAGGTTTAACGTCAACATCCACAGGTGCTGACGTGGCGGACGAGGACAAACATCCTGAGAGAGTGGGCGTGTGGAGCCGGTGTGACACTGCTCTGGCATCCCCAGAACAACAACACATTGACACGGGCAGTGCCCATCCCCAGAACAACAACACATTGACACGGGCAGTGCTCCACTCCTACACTGTGGTCTCTCTTGTTTGCTGACGCCAGTTCAGGCGAGGACGGATACTGAGTCCTGACGTAACATACTTGTGTTGTAGCTTGAGAATCGACAATCGGGGTGTGTGACCAGTGAACCCTTCACACGGGTCAAATGGGGCCACAGCCCGATCGGCACGACCAAAGGTAAGAACTAAAGTAAAAATAGAAAAACGCTCCGAAAAGGGCAGACAACCGATAGCTGACAGGTGATAATGGCATTAGATGATTGATTACAACAGATTTGTACTCTGACCTCTCGCCCGTCAAGACAACATGTCATTTGTTTGTATCTATGACAGAAAGGGTTGAATAAAAGACTTTCGTTGCTCAAACTTCTTTTTTGAACAGAGTAGAATTTGGAAATAGTTCCGATCACGATCAAAACGAATATAAACGATCGAAATTCGAGTTTGCAACAAAACCTTGTATTGAAAATTATCAATATGTTCACACGTCCAAGCACCCTAGAATCAACAATACACAACGATACAAATAGTTGAGAGTTTAACTCTCTCTCTCTCTCTCTCTCTCTCTCTCTCTATATATATATATATATATATAATATATATATATATATATATATATATATATATATATATATATATATATATATATATATATATAATTTAAATCAAACGATCGAAATTCCACATAGTGATATAACCCTGTGCTGAAAATTATGGGATATGTTCACACGTCTAGTACGCACCCTAGACTCAACAATACTTGCAGTTCTGCAGCCCTCCACTAAACGAATGGTGCACATTAGTTAGTTAGGCCAGGTAGGTGGGGAAAGGGTGGGGTGGGGTCCTTTTTTTCAAAATTTAATTTCTTTCTCTTTTTTCCGCTCTCTCTGTTTTCCGTCGCAATATAATCCAGTTGGATCCAGATCCAGAGTACACAACGATACAAATAGTTGAGAGTTCAGCTCTCTCTCTACACTATTACACTTCTTCGTCCTCTTCTTCTCCGCCTAGCTAGTCTTTTTCTTACAAGTCTCTCTCCTTTCTAGTCCGCTGCTTCTGTTGAAGAATCAGGCAGTCTTTTTTTTGTCTTTTTTTCCCCAAGAGCACAAATTGAATAAAATTGACCAATGAGGAGCAAGCACCATGCAGAGGTGAAGTGTCAATGCGGGTTCAAAGTGCACCAAAAAAGATGTATTTTCCTTTTCTTTTCTCTCCCGGGGCGCGTGAGAGAAACTAAAACATTTCGCTGATACTATTTCCCGTAAAATATTCTACAATGCCCACATGAGATCTCATGTTGATTATGCTTCCAGTGCATTAGATTAACGTGCTGGTGTGCATCTGCAACAAAGATCAGACTCGCTGTACTGGAGAGCAGCCAAACTTATGTTGCCTGATCTACCCGCACCTGTCGACACAACAAAAGATGAAACAGTTACACGTCCTACCTCTTTTGGAACATATCCGCTTTAACAAAGACACATTGATATACAGTTTTGAACGACAAACTGCCATCATATCTGTCTTAACTGCTCACAAAACCAGTCCTGAAGAAGTCTAGCTCGAAGCAGAGGTTATTGTTACCAAGACCTAGAATGGATATATTTAAAACATTTTTTTTTTCTTTCTAAGGAGCATATCTGTGGAACTCACTCCATGTGAATGTCGTTACAGCGGCCACGCTCTCCTTATTCGAGGGCAGTCTTTTCAGATACTTGGTTTTTAACTTCTGTACGCTAAACTCGACTAGCATATGTCTAGTTTTGTCCTTGCATGCATTCTTGCTTTTGTCCGCGCACGTGTGCATGCGTGCGTACGTGCGTGCAAACGTGTGGTGTGTGTGTGTGTGTGTGTGTGTGTGTGTGTGTGTGTGTGTGTGTGTGTGTGTGTACACGCCTGTGCGTGTGTATGCATGTATATATGTATGTTTATATGTATGTATGAATGTATGTTTGTATCTGTGTGAATGCGAGACAGAGAGACTTTTTCATGAGAGTAGCGGCTCTTGGAGGAAGTTGTGATCTGAAAATTCAGTGCTTGATTACAGACTAATTTAGCTAATTACTTGTGTTTTAAGCATTCAAAAACGTAAAATACTGGAGTAGCCCTCTTCCCTTTTGGTCAGGTATCAAAACTGTGTGCAAAAATTAAACTTTTTGTGTGAAATGTTTTAGGAAATCAACTTTTATTCCTGGCAATCTATTGTGAGTTTCAAACTTCAATTTTTTTTAAACTCCTTTGGTCTGAAGCAGTCGCAGTGTAGGCTCCAATGTTTATTAAATGGTTTAAATAGATTTTTTTAAGAAACCAGAGCTGCCATGAACGTCAATCTTCTTGACATTTAAGTTTCTTGAAGATGTGAGGATCGTCAGTTGTGTCAACTTAAAGTGAATACCAACTCCTCATACACTGGAAAAGTTAACTTTAAGAACTTTTCTGCCTTCATTCCATCGTCATCAGCTGATCAAGGCAGCAAGATCAACATCAACATGGAGGAATCAGTTTCAGTGGGTGGAAGTAGTTCATCATGGCTCCTAAGTTTTTGACCATCGCCATCCTCCTGATGTTTGTCTTTTGTGGGGCAATGAACACTCCAAGCAGGGAGCACACTGAATTGAGGATCTCAGGACCACTGATAGCTGGAACAACAGGTAACATCAGGAAGACTTTGAGGGGGAGTGTCCACGAAAGACAGGTCAGTGCCTTAGTTCTTTTGACCATTCTGCTGTCAGATGACACCCAAGTAAATCCAGGACCAAGACCCTTGAATGAGTACAGATGTGGATACTGCGACATTAACGTTGAGAGTACCGCTGTCGCATGTGATGGCTGTGATGTCTAGTATCACAAGTCCTGCCTCGAGTTGTGTGCTGCTGATTTCAGCCTGTTGGAAAGATCAAATGTCTCTTGGATTTGCTTCAAGTGTGATAGCGTCTACAGTGACTCTCTCCATGCTGGTCAAGCCTTCAGCCCTCAGTGACTCTCTCCATGCTGGTCAAGCCTTCAGCCCTCAGTGACTCTCTCCATGCTGGTCAAGCCTTCAGCCCTCAGTGACTCTCTCCATGCTGGTCAAGCCTTCAGCCCCCAGTGACTCTCTCCATGCTGGTCAAGCCTTCAGCCCCCCAGTGACTCTCTCCATGCTGGTCAAGCCTTCAGCCCCCCAGTGACTCTCTCCATGCTGGTCAAGCCTTCAGCCCTCAGTGACTCTCTCCATGCTGGTCAAGCCTTCAGCCCTCAGTGACTCTCTCCATACTGGTCAAGCCTTCAGCCCCCCGATTAGAAGCAGCCCCAAGGACAGAAACCAACAGAGCTCCACACCATCTGGCAGCCGATCACCTGATACCAGACCAGCCCAAGCAGCATCACAGACTCAAAGGAATCATCATGGGAAGAAACATCATCAACCAACAAACAACAACAGAAACAGTAGTGTCTACAATCTACCAAAGAAGCAGAACCTCCGGACCTTAAACATCAATTGCCAAAGCGTAGTCCATAAGAGAGCTGAACTTGCAGCACTTCTGGATTACGTAAAACCTGATGTTGTCTTTGGGACAGAGTCGTGGCTACAAGAGGGATACGCATCTAGTGAAGTTTTTCCTCCAAATTTCGAACCATACAGAAAGCAGCGTAGCTCACTGGGTGGTGGGGCCTTCATACTGGTTTCACAAATACATAATCTCGATAGATGCACCAGAGCTAGAGGGAAAATGTGAAATGGTTTGGGCGAAACTGAGACTGCAAGCTAAGAAAGATCTGCTGCTAGGCTGTTTTTATATGCCAAAGCGTTCACAGGAAGATCTCACGGAGCTTGAGAAGACACTGAGGCAGATAGAACACAAGAACGGACAGAAACAGGCGATAATGGCGGGAGACTTCAACTGCCCTGATATTGATTGGGAACACAACACAGTTAGACCAGGTGCATCTGACAGAGCAGTTCAGGAGAGGCTTGTGGGCATAACGACAGATGCTCACCTTACTCAGATCCACGATCAGTCAACAAGAATGAAGAACACGCTCGACCTCGTCTCCGTTTCAAACCTGTCATTAGCCAAGCACTCAACTACCATCCAGGGTGTTCTGATCATGATGCAGTGGACACTGGACCCCATAGAATGAAAGAAAAGCCAAGGGAAGGATACCTCTTCTCGAAAGCCAACTGGGAAGAAATCAACAAAGGTCTCAGTCCACTAGAGGGAAAATTGTCGCCATGAGGAAAGATGGAGCACATGTAAATAGCATGTGGAAGTCATTCAAAGAAGCAACTATGTCTGCTGCTGAGAAGTACGTACCGTCAGTTCGGAGATGTAGTAGAAACGACCTCCCATGGATGAACGGAAATATCCGGAAACTGACAACCGGAAAAACAGACTGCACAGAAAAGCGCAGAAAAACAAAAATTGGACCAACTATAGGTTTTGGCAGGAGTGTCGAGGGGCCATGCGTAAAGCTGAACAGCAGTACATTAATGATACGATGGAAAAGGGAATGAAAAACAACAACAGCAAACCCTTTTGGAGGTATGTGCTAGCCAGGAGACAAGACAACACTGGCGTAGCACCTCTCAAGGACGGCTCCAGTCTTGTTAGTGACAGCGCGTCAAAGGCCAACATCCTCCTGAAGCAGTTGTGTTCAGTATTCACCCAAGATGATGGCTCTCCACCGCCACCAATGAAAGATTCATCACACCCTCAAATAAATGATTTTATCATCAGAGAAGATGGTGTAGAAAAACTTCTGCGGAACCTCAGTGCATCCAAAACCTGTGGTCCAGATGGGATACCCAGCAGAATATTAAAGAACTGCGCGAAAATCCTGGCGGCACCTCTGACGTGCATCTTTAACCATTCCCTACAAACTGGCGGCACCTCTGACATGCATCTTTAACCATTCCCCACAGACTGGGTCACTCCCAGCTGACTGGCTGACGGCAAATATTACCAGTGTCTTCCAGAAGGGAGACAGACATGGAGAGGAAAACTACAGGCCAGTGTCACTGGCATCCATAGCCTGTAAATTATGGAACACATCGTCTGCCGTCACATGCGAGAGCACTTGGAGAAGTATGACATCGTGACCGACAGAAACAACGGTTTCAGATCTGGATTCTCCTGCGAGACCCAGTTACTTAACACCATGGATGACCTCCTCAAGACTCAGAACTCCAGAATTCAGTCAGATGTTCTCATTCTCGACTTCAGCAAGGCATTTGACACTGTGCCCCATGCAAAGCTCTTACCCAAGCTAGAACACTACGGGATTAAAGGCCCTGTTCTGCAGTGGATTAGCAGCTTCCTGACTAAGAGAACTATGAAAGTCGTCCTGGAAGGGGAAAGTTCAGAGAAGACAGCGGTGAAGTCAGGCGTCCCACAAGGCACGGTATTAGGCCCATTGCTCTTCTTGTGCCATATAAATGACCTCCCTGATACCGTGAACTCAACAGTGCGCCTATTCGCAGATGACTGCCTCTTATACCGGGAAATTCACTCACTGCAAGATCACATCTCCCTACGAGATGACCTCAACAAACTTGAAAGGTGGGCCAAAGACTGGGGAATGAGATTTAATGCGTCACAGTGCTACATCCTCTCCACACAGTCCAAGAACCAGTCCTCTTTTTTACAGATTGACTGATGAGATCCTCAAACATGTGGAACAATACCCATGCCTCGGAGTTGAGCTATCCACAGATTTGAAATGGTCAAAGCATGTGGCAAAGATTTGCAAAAAGGCGAGCT
>CM031618.1:1896630-1906630 GCA_018398815.1 Conus ventricosus | reverse complement strand
TTGGCAATCCACAGGTTCATCCATGCAGAGTTGACAATCCACCCATGCAGATTAGACAATCCACTGGTTCATCCATGCAGAGTTGACAATCCACCAATGCAGAGTTGGCAATCCACTGGTTTACCCATGCAGAGTTGACAATCCACTGGTTTACCCATGCAGAGTTGACAATCCACTGGTTTACCCATGCAGGGTTGACAATGCACTAGTCCATCCATCCAGAGTTGACAATCCACTGGTCCATCCATGCAGAGTTGACAATCCACTGGTCAATCCATGCAGAGTTGACAATCCACTGGTTCATCCATGCAGAGTTGACAATCCACTGGTTCATCCATGCAGAGTTGACAATCCACTGGTTCATCCATGCAGAGTTGACAATTCCATCCATGCAGAGTTGACAAACCACTGGTTCATCCATGCAGAGTTGACAATTCACTGGTTCATCCATGCAGAGTTGACAATTCCATCCATGCAGAGGTGACAATCCACTGGTTCATCCATGCAGAGCAGACAATCAACCCATGCAGAGTTGACAATCCACCTGTCAACCCCCACAGAATTGACAATCCACCCATGCAGAGTTAACAATCCATTGGTCCGTCCATGCAGAGTTGACAATCCACTGGTTCACCCATTCAGAGTTGACAATCCACTGGCTCACCCATGCAGAGTTGACAATCCACTGGTTCATCCATGCAGAGTTGACAATCCACTGGTTCATCCATGCAGAGTTGACAATCCATCCACGCAGAGTTGACAATCCACTGGTCCATCCATGCAGAGTTGACAATCCTCCAGTCCATCCAGAGTTGATAATCCACCGGTCCATCCTCGCAGAGTTGACAATCCTCCAGTCCATCCAGAGTTGACAATCCACTGGTCCATCCATGCAGAGTTGACAATCCACTGGTCCATCCATGCAGAGTTGACAATCCACTGGTCCATCCATGAAGAGTTGACAATCCACTGATTCGTCCATGCAGAGGTAACAATCCACTGGTCCATCCATGAAGAGTTGACAGTCCACCCATGCAGAGTTGACAATCCACCCATTCAGAGTTGACAATCCACCGGTTCATCCAGAGGGGGTTGGCGGGGGCCTCTAAACTAAGACTTTAAAGAATGGTGTATCATCTGCTTGTCGGTTCTGACCACAGAACCCATGACCACTTTTTGGTACATCTGTTGCCGATGTTGTTCACTTTGGCTGCTTCTGCTGATGAATGTCAGAGTGCAACACTATTTTGCTTTCAACCAACACTATTTTGTCTTCAACCAAGACTATTTTGTCTTCAACCAAGACTATTTTCCTTTCAACCAACACTATTTTTCCTTCAACTAACACTATTTTGCCTTCAACCAACACTAATTTGCCTTCAACCAACACTATTTTGTCTTCAACTAACACTATTTTGCCTTCAACCAAGACTATTTTGTCTTCAACCAAAACTAATTTGCCTTCAACCAACACTATTTTGTCTTCAACCAACACTATTTTGTCTTCAACCAAGACTATTTTCCCTTCAACCAACACTATTTTGTCTTCAACCAAGACTATTTTCCTTTCAACCAACACTATTTTGCCTTCAACCAACACTATTTTGTCTTCAACCAACACTAATTTGCCTTCAACCAACACTATTTTGTCTTCAACCAACACTATTTTGACTTCAACAACACTATTTTGCCTTCAACAACACTATTTTGCCTTCAACCAACACTATTTTGCCTTATTTTGCCTTCAGCCAACACTATTTTGCCTTCAACCAACACTATTTTGCCTTCACACCAACACTATTTTGCCTTTTTTGCCTTCAACCAACACTATTTTGCCTTCAACCAGTTAGATTTCCGCCTGCGGTCGTCTCACTTTGCAAGTACTTCAACCAGTTAGACAAAATAACAACACTATTTTGCCTTCAACCAGTTAGACAAAATAACAAGACTATTTTGCCTTCAACCAGTTAGACAAAATAACAACACTATTTTGCCTTCAACCAGTTAACCGAAATAACAACACTATTTTGCCTTCAACCAGTTAACCGAAATAACAACACTATTTTGCCTTCAACCAGTTAGACAAAATAACAACACTATTTTGCCTTCAACCAGTTAACCGAAATAACAACACTATTTTGCCTTCAACCAGTTAACCGAAATAACAACACTATTTTGCCTTCAACCAGTTAGACAAAATAACAACACTATTTTGCCTTCAACCAGTTAGACAAAATAACAACACTATTTTGCCTTCAACCAGTTACACAAAATAACAACACTATTTTGCCTTCAACCAGTTAACTGAAATAACAACACTATTTTGCCTTCAACTAACACTATTTTGCCTTCAACCAGTTAGATGAAATAATGACTGCCCTTTCATGCGAGGAAGTGTCTGTGAGTTTCCTGAGGTGGGTGTCATCTTCTATGTCCCGGCATACCCAAAATGCCACCGACTCGCTGTGAATTCCACGGCTCATGCGAGGAAGTGTCTGTGAGTTTCCTGAGGTGGGTGTCATCTTCTATGTCCCGGCATACCCAAAATGCCACCGACTCGCTGTGAATTCCACGGCTCATGCGAGGAAGTGTCTGTGAGTTTCCTGAGGTGGGTGTCATCTTCTATGTCCCGGCATACCCAAAATGCCACCGACTCGCTGTGAATTCCACGGCTCATGCGAGGAAGTGTCTGTGAGTTTCCTGAGGTGGGTGTCATCTTCTATGTCCCGGCATACCCAAAATGCCACCGACTCCCTGTCAATTCCACGGCTACTGGTTTCCTTCTCCCCTGCTTGTGTGTTGTGTGTCTCCCTCCCCCTCCCAGTACATAGTATGTATGTATGTATGCATGTGTGTGTGTGTGTGTGTGTGTGTGTGTGTGTGTGTGTGTGTGTGTGTGTCTGTCTGTCTGTGTGTGCGCGTGTATGTGTGTGTAGGTTTGTTTTTCAGGGTCCCCCCCCCCGATTCACTTGTTTTTTTAAAAACATTTTTCTGAAACCCACAAATTCATGAGAAACAGGAATTCTGCGGTAAAGTGAATTACAGACACACACAAAAACATGTGCATGCATGTACATTTACTATTGTTTTTTGTTGGGAAAACACACACACACACACACACACACACACACACACACACACCACACACGCACGCGTGCGCACACACATACACACACACACACAAAACACACACACGCACACACACACACACACACACAGAGAATTCAACATCACTAACTTTCACAGAGTGATAATCCACTCTCCCTTCCACACTCCATCATCCTCTGCTGTCTCCCTCCCACCCTCCACACACACACACACACACATGAATATCCCACAGTGCTTGTGATCTGAAGAACAGTCAATAACACACAAAACTGCTTTGAGCTGCGATAAAAAGTAATGATTTACTGCGTAATATAATATACAAATGACATGTGAATCCAATTTCAGAAATATTTTACCTATCAAAAAAAAAAAAAAAACAAAGAAGGAAAGAAAAAAAAAAAAATGACAACAGTGACTATCAGTAAAAGGCTCTAAATACACGTCTCTAGATGACGGCATTCACAAGTATTGAAAGACGCTTCCTGGCTTTGGCATTTAACATGGTAACTGCAGTTTACATCTGCAGTATAAATGTAGGAAATTCAGAGGTTAAACATAAAATAAGGATGAGAAAAAAAAGGGATTAATATTAAATGCAAAGATGCATACATACATTCTTGAAACTGTAAAGAAGATTCTCAAAAATAATTCCTCTCTTTGCGATGGACACACTGCGTCCTCCTTGTGGGTTGCATTCCACAGTGTGCGTAAACAACTTCCACCGGCACACAGGCTGGTCTCCCCTGGCAACGGTCATTCACGGCACCTGTCAACCTGTTCTGCATGTTTCCCCATGTCTAGCAGTATCCTGTTTTCTGATCATCTATGTTGTCTCTTGTTCTGCATGTATCTCCATGTCTAGCAGTATCCTGTTTTCTGATCATCTATGTTGTCTCTTGTTCTGCATGTATCTCCATGTCTAGCAGTATCCTGTTTTCTGATCATCTATGTTGTCTCTTGTTCTGCATGTATCTCCATGTCTAGCAGTATCCTGTTTTCTGATCATCTATGTTGTCTCTTGTTCTGCATGTATCTCCATGTCTAGCAGTATCCTGTTTTCTGATCATCTATGTTGTCTCTTGTTCTGCATGTATCTCCATGTCTAGCAGTATCCTGTTTTCTGATCATCTATGTTGTCTCTTGTTCTGCATGTATCTCCATGTCTAGCAGAATCCTGTTTTCTGATCATCTATGTTGTCTCTTGTTCTGCATGTATCTCCATGTCTAGCAGTATCCTGTTTTCTGATCATCTATGTTGTCTCTTGTTCTGCATGTATCTCCATGTCTAGCAGAATCCTGTTTTCTGATCATCTATGTTGTCTCTTGTTCTGCATGTATCTCCATGTCTAGCAGAATCCTGTTTTCTGATCATCTATGTTGTCTCTTGTTCTGCATGTATCTCCATGTCTAGCAGAATCCTGTTTTCTGATCATCTATGTTGTCTCTTGTTCTGCATGTATCTCCATGTCTAGCAGTGCTATGTCCACCAGTCTTCTGATCATCTATGTTGTCTCTTGTTCTGCATGTATCCCCATGTCTAGCAGTGCTATGTCCACCAGTCTTCTGATCATCTATGTTGTCTCTTGTTCTGCATGTATCCCCATGTCTAGCAGTGCTATGTCCATCAGTCTTCTGATCATCTATGTTGTCTCTTGTTCTGCATGTATCTCCATGTCTAGCAGTGCTATGTCCACCAGTCTTCTGATCATCTATGTTGTCTCTCATTCTGTGGAGTTGCCCAACATCTAGCTGTTTTCTTGCTTTCTGATCATCTACACCGTTGCTCTTTCTGCAGTCTTCCCCCCAATGTTAACCAGCCTTTATTCAAGTGCAGTCTTTCCCCCCAATGTTAACCAGCCTTTATTCAAGTGCAGTCTTTCCCCCCAATGTTGACCAGCCTTTATTCAAGTGCAGTCTTTCCCCCCAATGTTAACCAGCCTTTATTCAAGTGCAGTCTTCCCACCAATGTTAACCAGCCTTTATTCAAGTGCAGTCTTTCCCCCAATGTTAACCAGCCTTTATTCAAGTGCAGTCTTTCCCCCAATGTTAACCAGCCTTTATTCAAGTGCAGTCTTTCCCCCCAATGTTAACCAGCCTCTCTGTCAAGTGCAGTCTTCCCCCCAATGTTAATCAGCCTTTCTGTCAAGTGCAGTCTTTACTCCCAATGTTAACCAGCCTCTCTCTCAAGTGCAGTCTTTCCCCCAATGTTAACCAGCCTCTCTGTCAAGTGCAGTCTTTCCCCCAATGTTAACCAGCCTCTCTGTCAAGTGCAGTCTTTCCCCCCAATGTTAACCAGCCTTTATTCAAGTGCAGTCTTTCCCCCCAATGTTAACCAGCCTTTATTCAAGTGCAGTCTTTCCCCCAATGTTAACCAGCCTCTCTGTCAAGTGCAGTCTTTCCCCCAATGTTAACCAGCCTCTCTGTCAAGTGCAGTCTTTCCCCCCAATGTTAACCAGCCTTTATTCAAGTGCAGTCTTTCCCCCTAATGTTAACCAGCCTTTATTCAAGTGCAGTCTTTCCCCCCAATGTTAACCAGCCTTTATTCAAGTGCAGTCTTTCCCCCCAATGTTAACCAGCCTCTCTGTCAAGTGCAGTCTTTCCCCCAATGTTAACCAGCCTCTCTGCCAAGTGCAGTCTTTCCCCCAATGTTAACCAGCCTCTCTGTCAAGTGCAGTCTTTCCCCCAATGTTAACAAGCCTCTCTGTCAAGTGCAGTTTTCCCCCCAATGTTAACCAGCCTTTATTCAAGTGCAGTCTTTCCCCCAATGTTAACCAGCCTTTATTCAAGTGCAGTCTTCTTTCCCCCCAATGTTAACCAGCCTTTATTCAAGTGCAGTCTTTCCCCAATGTTAACCAGCCTCTCTGTCAAGTGCAGTCTTCCCCCAATGTTAACCAGCCTTTCTGTCAAGTGCAGTCTTTCCCCCCAATGTTAACCAGCCTCTCTCTCAAGTGCAGTCTTTCCCCCAATGTTAACCAGCCTCTCTGTCAAGTGCAGTCTTTCCCCCAATGTTAACCAGCCTCTCTGTCAAGTGCAGTCTTTCCCCCCAATGTTAACCAGCCTTTATTCAAGTGCAGTCTTTCCCCCCAATGTTAACCAGCCTTTATTCAAGTGCAGTCTTCCCCCCAATGTTAACCAGCCTTTATTCAAGTGCAGTCTTTCCCCAATGTTAACCAGCCTTTATTCAAGTGCAGTCTTTCCCCCAATGTTAACCAGCCTTTATTCAAGTGCAGTCTTTCCCCCCAATGTTAACCAGCCTCTCTGTCAAGTGCAGTCTTTCCCCCCAATGTTAACCAGCCTTTATTCAAGTGCAGTCTTTCCCCCAATGTTAACCAGCCTTTATTCAAGTGCAGTCTTCCCCCCCAATGTTAACCAGCCTTTATTCAAGTGCAGTCTTTCCCCCCAATGTTAACCAGCCTCTCTGTCAAGTGCAGTCTTCCCCCCAATGTTAACCAGCCTTTATTCAAGTGCAGTCTTTCCCCCCAATGTTAACCAGCCTTTATTCAAGTGCAGTCTTTCCCCCCAATGTTAACCAGCCTTTATTCAAGTGCAGTCTTTCCCCCCAATGTTAACCAGCCTTTATTCAAGTGCAGTCTTTCCCCCAATGTTAACCAGCCTTTATTCAAGTGCAGTCTTTTCCTCCAATGTTAACCAGCCTCTCTGCCAAGTGCAGTCTTTCCCCCAATGTTAACCAGCCTCTCTGTCAAGTGCAGTCTTTTCCCCCAATGTTAACCAGCCTTTCTGTCAAGTGCAGTCTTTTCCCCCAATGTTAACCAGCCTTTATTCAAGTGCAGTCTTTCCCCCCAATGTTAACCAGCCTCTCTGTCAAGTGCAGTCTTTTCCCCCAATGTTAACCAGCCTTTCTGTCAAGTGCAGTCTTTTCCCCCAATGTTAACCAGCCTTTCTGTCAAGTGCAGTCTTTTCCTCCAATGTTAACCAGCCTCTCTGCCAAGTGCAGTCTTTCCCCCAATGTTAACCAGCCTTTATTCAAGTGCAGTCTTTTCCTCCAATGTTAACCAGCCTCTCTGCCAAGTGCAGTCTTTTCCCCAATGTTAACCAGCCTCTCTGTCAAGTGCAGTCTTTTCCCCCAATGTTAACCAGCCTTTCTGTCAAGTGCAGTCTTTTCCCCCAATGTTAACCAGCCTTTATTCAAGTGCAGTCTTTCCCCCCAATGTTAACCAGCCTCTCTGTCAAGTGCAGTCTTTTCCCCCAATGTTAACCAGCCTTTCTGTCAAGTGCAGTCTTTTCCCCCAATGTTAACCAGCCTTTCTGTCAAGTGCAGTCTTTTCCTCCAATGTTAACCAGCCTCTCTGCCAAGTGCAGTCTTTCCCCCAATGTAAACCAGCCTCTCTGTCAAGTGCAGTCTTTTCCCCCAATGTTAACCAGCCTTTCTGTCAAGTGCAGTCTTTTCCCCCAATGTTAACCAGCCTTTATTCAAGTGCAGTCTTTCCCCCCAATGTTAACCAGCCTCTCTGTCAAGTGCAGTCTTTCCCCCCAATGTTAACCAGCCTTTCTGTCAAGTGCAGTCTTTCCCCCAATGTTAACCAGCCTTTCTGTCAAGTGCAGTCTTTCCCCCCAATGTTAACCAGCCTTTCTGTCAAGTGCAGTCTTTCCCCCAATGTTAACCAGCCTCTCTGCCAAGTGCAGTCTTTTCCCCCAATGTTAACCAGCCTCTCTGTCAAGTGCAGTCTTTCCCCCAATGTTAACCAGCCTTTCTGTCAAGTGCAGTCTTTTCCTCCAATGTTAACCAGCCTCTCTGCCAAGTGCAGTCTTTCCCCCAATGTTAACCAGACTCTCTGTCAAGTGCAGTCTTTTCCCCCAATGTTAACCAGCCTTTCTGTCAAGTGCAGTCTTTTCCCCCAATGTTAACCAGCCTTTATTCAAGTGCAGTCTTTCCCCCAATGTTAACCAGCCTCTCTGTCAAGTGCAGTCTTTCCCCCCAATGTTAACCAGCCTTTCTGTCAAGTGCAGTCTTTCCCCAATGTTAACCAGCCTTTCTGTCAAGTGCAGTCTTTCCCCCCAATGTTAACCAGCCTTTCTGTCAAGTGCAGTCTTTCCCCCAATGTTAACCAGCCTCTCTGCCAAGTGCAGTCTTTTCCCCCAATGTTAACCAGCCTCTCTGTCAAGTGCAGTCTTTCCCCCAATGTTAACCAGCCTTTATTCAAGTGCAGTCTTTCCCCCCAATGTTAACCAGCCTTTATTCAAGTGCAGTCTTTCCCCCAATGTTAACCAGCCTTTATTCAAGTGCAGTCTTTCCCCCAATGTTAACCAGCCTTTATTCAAGTGCAGTCTTTCCCCCCAATGTTAACCAGCCTCTCTGTCAAGTGCAGTCTTTCCCCCCAATGTTAACCAGCCTTTCTGTCAAGTGCAGTCTTTCCCCCAATGTTAACCAGCCTCTCTGTCAAGTGCAGTCTCTTCCCCCAATGTTAACCAGCCTCTCTGTCAAGTGCAGTCTTTCCCCCAATGTTAACCAGCCTCTCTGTCAAGTGCAGTCTTTTCCCCCAATGTTAACCAGCCTCTCTGTCAAGTGCAGTCTTTCCCCCAATGTTAACCAGCCTCTCTGTCAAGTGCAGTCTTTCCCCCAATGTTAACCAGCCTCTCTGTCAAGTGCAGTCTTTCCCCCAATGTTAACCAGCCTCTCTGTCAAGTGCAGTCTTTCCCCCAATGTTAACCAGCCTCTCTGTCAAGTGCAGTCTTTCCCCCAATGTTAACCAGCCTCTCTGTCAAGTGCAGTCTTTCCCCCAATGTTAACCAGCCTCTCTCTCAAGTGCAGTCTTTCCCCCAATGTTAACCAGCCTCTCTGTCAAGTGCAGTCTTTTCCCCCAATGTTAACCAGCCTCTCTGTCAAGTGCAGTCTTTCCCCCCAATGTTAACCAGCCTCCCTCTCAAGTCCAGTCTTTCCCCCAATGTTAACCAGCCTCCCTCTCAAGTGCAGTCTTTCCCCCAATGTTAACCAGCCTCCCTCTCAAGTGCAGTCTTTCCCCCAATGTTAACCAGCCTCTCTCTCAAGTGCAGTCTTTCCCCCAATGTTAACCAGCCTCTCTGTCAAGTGCACTGTCCTTTCTTCAGCAGTGTTTCCCAATATCTGGCAGTTTTTTTCATCAGCTACACTATCACCGGTTCAAAAGTGTTTCCCAATGTCTGGCAATTCTCTGCTTTTTGATCCTCTACCCTGTCCCTTCATTTTTGGCGTGTCCCAGTTTCTAGCTGTTATAATTCAACAGGCTTTGACTGCATGTAGAGAGGTGATCCTGTTGAAGGAGGCAGGAGAAGAGGTGGTGGTGGAGGGGCTGAGCGGGAGAGGCAGGCAGCCCTCACTGGTCCTCCCTGATCCAGTTCAACACCTGGGGCGTGAAGTAGGTGATCAGGATGTCCACACCTGCAAGGCAGCCACAAGGTGAGAGGGAGCTTAGCTCGGTTTGAATGATTATGGCCCTTCCCACCACACAGGGCCTACAGAGGGCTGGTGACATCGGGGGAAATCATTTTGTCCAGCAAGAAACAACAGTAAAAACAATGTAAAAAAAACATTTTGTCTGGCAGACAACAACGGTTAAAAGCAATGCAAAACACATTCTGTCCAGCAAAAAAACAACAGTAAAAGAAAACAAAAATACTTTTTGTCCAGCAGACCTGTTTACCCCCAAAGAGTCTTGGAGTAGCTGAGATAGCCAAAAATAGTAGCAGGGGTATGAAAAGTAGTAGCAAATGCGAGGCCCGCAGGGCCGAAGCCCCAACAGTCTAGGGGGTCTGGGGGAGCGCTGTAAGCTCCCCCAGCGGGGTCCGGGGCGGATCCCCGGCCGCTGACGCTTTTCCTGCATTCTAAGGTAAAAATAATGTCCTCTACATATGTCTTTGACAGGCTAAAGTGTCTTTCTGCATGAAGTCAAAATAG
>CM031618.1:1874130-1891630 GCA_018398815.1 Conus ventricosus | reverse complement strand
ATGGCCAGGGCGTGGGATGAATACTAGGGAACAAAGAGAAGAAAAAGTAAGAACAGCGACCTGATGATGAGGGAGAAGGTACTGAAGAACAACGCTTTTACAGCGACCTGATGATGAGGGAGAAGGTACTGAAGAACAACGCTTTTACAGCGACCTGATGATGAGGGAGAAGGTACTGAAGAACAACGCTTTTACAGCGACCTGATGATGAGGGAGAAGGTACTGAAGAACAACGCTTTTACAGCGACCTGATGATGAGGGAGAAGGTACTGAAGAACAACGCTTTTACAGCGACCTGATGATGAGGAGAAGGTACTGAAGAACAACGCTTTTACAGCGACCTGATGATGAGGGAGAAGGTACTGAAGAACAACGCTTTTACAGCGACCTGATGATGAGGGAGCAGGTACTGAAGAACAACGCTTTTACAGCGACCTGATGATGAGGGAGAAGGTACTGAAGAACAACGCTTTTACAGCGACCTGATGATGAGGGAGAAGGTACTGAAGAACAACGCTTTTACAGCGACCTGATGATGAGGGAGAAGGTACTGAAGAACAACGCTTTTACAGCGACTGATGATGAGGGAGAAGGTACTGAAGAACAACGCTTTTACAGCGACCTGATGATGAGGGAGAAGGTACTGAAGAACAACGCTTTTACAGCGACCTGATGATGAGGGAGAAGGTACTGAAGAACAACGCTTTTACAGCGACCTGATGATGAGGAGAAGGTACTGAAGAACAACGCTTTTACAGCGACCTGATGATGAGGGAGAAGGTACTGAAGAACAACGCTTTTACAGCGACCTGATGATGAGGGAGAAGGTACTGAAGAACAACGCTTTTACAGCGACCTGATGATGAGGAGAAGGTACTGAAGAACAACGCTTTTACAGCGACCTGATGATGAGGGAGAAGGTACTGAAGAACAACGCTTTTACAGCGACCTGATGATGAGGGAGAAGGTACTGAAGAACAACGCTTTTACAGCGACCTGATGATGAGGGAGAAGGTACTGAAGAACAATGCTTTTACAACATTTGCATGCCATTGTATGTTTTTAACGCATGGTGTTGACAAGTTGTGGCCCTTGGCACGATGAGTCACCTAGAACAAGAATGTTGCCTTCAGGAAAGCTGAAGCTGCAGTGAGATCCGGGAGAGGCTTAAACTACTAAAATCTACTCAAACTAACTAAAACTCGACTTGTCCCCTTAGGCAGCCTCAAGCATATGGTGATGTACAGTCATCATTTCATCATTTGGCACACCATGGCTCCCTTAGTTAAAACATCACTGTCAAACAGTTTCTGGCTTGTGTGGCATTCCACTGAAGTCCAGACCCCATCTCACTTGAACCTCAGTCTCAACTGCTGCTGTAATAAACACGATGATATCCCATGACAGGACTTAATCTGTGAACAGACAAAGGGAAATGTTACTAATGAGTTATCTGAAAACAAAACAGCACACTTCGACAGCAGTAATGGCTCTAAACAAAACAGCACACTTCCACAGCAGTAATGGCACTAAACAGAACAGCACACTTCCATAGCAGTAATGGCTCTAAACACAACAGCACACTTCCATAGCAGTAATGGCACTAAACACAACAGCACACTTCCATAGCAGTAATGGCACTAAACACAACAGCACACTTCCATAGCAGTAATGGCTCTTTCATCTTTATGTTGCTTCATCCACTGATGGCATAGTGGATCAGATCAGGGTGCAAGCGTTGTGAAGTTTCAGATAGTCTGTGACCAACCAAAAGTTGGCAGTCCTCGCCAAATGTCCTTGCCACCCCCTTCGTTAAGCACTGAACCTACATTCTGAGGCTCCTGTGTGGACTGAGTCAACTAGTGTGAAAAACAAAGTGCGTCTGGAAGTCCCCAGCTCAAGCCCAGTGCGGAACATGTGGTGGCTCTTCTGGCACTGCCTTCATTCTCCACGCTCAGTCATTGGAGTAGGTGCAAACTGAAAACGTTACGTCCAATGTGCTCTTTAGTAACAGGATCTGGAATGTACAAAATCTCAATGTCTCTACCACCTGAAAGACTTCCATGAAAACATGTTACTTCATAAATAGTCATCAATTCGTTAATAGTGACAGGATGTTGTTCATGCTCCGTGTAAAATTTGTGATGACCTTGCTGCGCGATCTTCGATCCGTATTTTGATTGTGATCGTCCACTCCATTTTGATTGTGATCGTCCACTCCATTTTGATAGTGATCGTCCACTCCATTTTGATTGTGATCGTCCGCTGCATTTTGATTGTGATCGTCCGCTGCATTTTGATTGTGATCGTCCGCTCCATTTTGATTGTGATCGTCCGCTCCATTTTGATTGTGATCGTCCACTGCATTTTGATTGTGATCGTCCACTCCATTTTGATTGTGATCGTCCACTCCATTTTGATTGTGATCGTCCACTACATTTCCTAGGTCCTTTCCTGGGCCACTGCCCATCTTTCCATCAGAACGGGTGAAACTGGTTCAACAGCTTTTGTGATATCTTGCTGATAGACAGACAGACAGACAGACGTGAGAGAAACACATGATCTCCATGGCTGAGGTGGAAAGACCACTGTCAGCGTCTCACCTTCTGTTTGATCATGCGAGCTATGTCAAGGTAGGCAATGCCCGGCTTCACCATGAGGAAGTCTGCTCCCTCCGCCACGTCTCGATCCTGTCCCCAGACACACACACAGTGGACACCACGTGAGGCTTGGACAGCGCTTATGGGAGTGCATACACTTACACATACACACACACACACACACACATACACACACACACACACATACACACACATACACACACATACACACACACATACACACACACACACACACACACACACACACACCGTTCATACATGTGCAAATACGCTGTACACAAACAGTCAACTTCACTTGTCCACATTGACTTTAAGACAAACATATACAAAACATACACAAACACATGCTAAACAGTCACACACAAACACACACACACAATGTACATATACACAGGCAAACACACAGAGACTTCCCTCCACCTAAACACACACACATGCTGCAACAAACCTCCCCTTCCCTCTTCCTCCCCTTTCTCCTAGCCCCCCCTCCCCCCCCCCCCCCCCTAATCACAAGTATACACAATCTTGCACAAGCGCACACATAATTATGTCTACACACACTAGTGACCCTACCTTGCATACTCTCAAACCACGCACACACACACACACACACACACACATTTCATGCCAAACTTATTACAAGTGTACACAATCTGACACAAATGCGCATACAAAAATGTCCATGCACACTACCTTGCATACATCACAAACCACTTACATACACACACACATGCACACACAGACACACAGACGTAAATATTCAGAAAATACTATACAGCTTCTGTTATAAGCCTTGCAAGCAGGGCAGATTATTTGTTGTACTTGGTTTACAAATTCTCATGTCTTTCAATATTATAAACCTTGGTGAGGTTTTATTGACGACTGACGTTAATCAACATTTTATCCACATTAATTCTGATTCTGATTCACGTTCAGCGACCACCATGTCACACACACAGACAACAGGATTCCTACCACGGCTCTCTCTGCCAGACCCACAGAGCCAGGGGGGAGCTGGTAGCAGCGCCGGTCTCCAAACGCCGGGCTGCTCTTGGCAGCGTCTCTGTAAGGAAAGTATGTGTCAGCGCCATTCACATCCACGCCACCTGTACACTCTGTAGTGCTGTGTTCATCTGGGTATGTGTCAGTGCTATTCACGTCCACGCCACCTGTACACTCTGTAGCACTGTGTTCATCTGGGTATGTGTCAGCGCCATTCACATCCACGCCACCTGCACACTCTGTAGTGCTGTGTTCATCTGGGTATGTGTCAGCGCCATTCACGTCCACGCCACCTGCACACTCTGTAGTGCTGTGTTCATCGGGGTATGTGTCAGCGCCAATCACACCCACGCCACCTGTACACTCTGTAGTGCTGTGTTCATCGGGGTATGTGTCAGCGCCAATCACACCCACGCCACCTGTACACTCTGTAGTGCCGTGTTCATCTGGGTATGTGTCAGCGCCATTCACGTCCACGCCACCTGCACACTCTGTAGTGCTGTGTTCATCGGGGTATGTGTCAGCGCCAATCACATCCACGCCACCTGTACACTCTGTAGTGCTGTGTTCATCTGGGTATGTGTCAGCGCCAATCACGTCCACGCCACCTGTACACTCTGTAGTGCTGTGTTCATCTGGTGGTGACTGTGATGAAAAAACTTTACAGTGCTGTGTTCATCTGGTTGTGACTGGGATGAAAAAACTTTTACAGTGCTGTGTTCATCTGGTTGTGACTGGCTTGAACAAACTTTACAGTGCTGTGTTCATCTGGTGGTGACTGGCATGAACAAACTTTACAGTGCTGTGTTCATCTGGGTGGTGACTGGCATGAACAAACTTTACAGTGCTGTGTTCATCTGGGTGGTGACTGGCATGAACAAACTTTACAGTGCTGTGTTCATCTGGGTGGTGACTGGCATGCAAGGACCATTCTGTACTACACATGACCTACTCTGCTGACATGGATCACATAGTGATTTGGTGCAATAGGCCTCAGAATGCTGACATGGATGACATAGTGATTTGGTGCAACAGGCCTCACAATGCTGACATAGTGATTTGGTGCAATAGGCCTCACAATGCTGACATAGTGATTTGGTGCAACAGGCCTCAGAATGCTGACATGGATCACATAGTGATTTGGTGCAACAGGCCTCAGAATGCTGACATGGATCACATAGTGATTTGGTGCAACAGGCCTCAGAATGCTGACATAGTGATTTGGTGCAACAGGCCTCAGAATGCTGACATGGATCACATAGTGATTTGGTGCAACAGGCCTCACAATGCTGACATGGATCACATAGTGATTTGGTGCAACAGGCCTCACAATGCTCACATAGTGATTTGGTGCAACAGGCCTCACAATGCTGACATAGTGATTTGGTGCAACAGGCCTCAGAATGCTGACATAGTGATTTGGTGCAACATGCTAACTGTGGAGTGTGGCCACAAGAAAGGTGAAACTGGGAGCAATTTTAGCCACCTCATAACAAACTGAAAAGGCAGACCTGGACACAAATTTAACAACCCTCAGACCTGGACACAAATTTAACAACCCTCAGACCTGGACACAAATTTAACAACCCTCAGACCTGGACACAAATTTAACAACCCTCACAACTTTACAAAAGGATGGAAGCAACTTCAGCCATTCCTACAACCCTTCAGACACGTCATAGAAACTGGAGGCAAATCAAGTAATCCATGCAACCCACCGGAAAGGCCCATAGAAACTGTACACATATCTAGTAATCCATACAACCCATCTGAAAGGTCCATAGACACTGTACACATATCTAGTAATCCATACAACCCACCAGAAAGATCCATAGACACTGTACACATATCTAGTAATCCATACAACCCATCTGAAAGGTCCATAGACACTGTACACATATCTAGTAATCAATACAACCCACCAGAAAGGTCCATAGACACTGTACACATATCTAGTAATCAATACAACCCATCTGAAAGGTCCATAGACACTGTACACATATCTAGTAATCCATACGACCCACCAGAAAGCTCCATAGATACTGTACACATATCTAGTAATCCATACAACCCACCTGAAAGGTCCATAGAAACTGTACACATATCTTGTAATCAATACAACCCACCGGAAAGGTCCATAGAAACTGTACACATATCTAGTAATCAACACAACCCACCGGAAAGGTCCACAGAAACTGTACACATATCTAGTAATCCATACAACCCACTGGAAAGGTCCATAGAAACTGTACACATATCTAGTAATCAATACAACCCACCGGAAAGGTCCATAGAAACTGTACACATATCTAGTAATCAATACAACCTACTGGAAAGGTCCACAGAAACTGTACACATATCTAGTAATCCATACAACCCACCGGAAAGGTCCATAGACACTGTACACATATCTTGTATTCAATACAACTCACCGGAAAGATCCATAGAAACTGTACACATATCTAGTAATCAATACAACCCACCGGAAAGGTCCGTAGAAACTGTACACATGTCTAGTAATCAATACAACCCACCGGAAAGGTCCGTAGAAACTGTACACATATCTAGCAATCAATACAACCCACCGGAAAGGTCCGTAGAAACTGTACACATGTCTAGTAATCAATACAACCCACCGGAAAGGTCCGTAGAAACTGTACACATATCTAGCAATCAATACAACCCACCGGAAAGGTCCGTAGAAACTGGAGGCAAATTTAGCGCTGTAGCTCATGACGGAGACGGTGTTGCTCATGCCGCTGGCGTGCAGTTTCTTCTTGATGGCGCCGATCCTCCCATCCATCATGTCAGAGGGGGCGATCACCTGGCAGCCTGCACAGAGGAAATGAAATGGACTGAACTGGCAGCCTGCACAGAGGAACTGAAATGGACTGAACTGGCAGCCTGCACAGAGGAACTGAAATGGACTGAACTGGCAGCCTGCACAGAGGAACTGAAATGGACTGAACTGGCAGCCTGCACAGAGGAACTGAAATGGACTGAACTGGCAGCCTGCACAGAGGAAATGAAATGGACTGAACTGGCAGCCTGCACAGAGGAAATGAAATGGACTGAACTGGCAGCCTGCACAGAGGAAATGAAATGGACTGAACTGGCAGCCTGCACAGAGGAACTGAAATGGACTGAACTGGCAGCCTGCACAGAGGAAATGAAATGGACTGAACTGGCAGCCTGCACAGAGGAAATGAAATGGACTGAACTGGCAGCCTGCACAGAGGAAATGAAATGGACTGAACTGGCAGCCTGCACAGAGGAAATGAAATGGACTGAACTGGCAGCCTGCACAGAGGAAATGAAATGGACTGAACTGGCAGCCTGCACAGAGGAACTGAAATGGACTGAACTGGCAGCCTGCACAGAGGAAATGAAATGGACTGAACTGGCAGCCTGCACAGAGGAACTGAAATGGACTGAACTGGCAGCCTGCACAGAGGAAATGAAATGGACTGAACTGGCAGCCTGCACAGAGGAAATGAAATGGACTGAACTGGCAGCCTGCACAGAGGAAATGAAATGGACTGAACCACACAGAACCATACCATGTTCTACATGCATTGTGTATGTGACAACCAGAGATCAGACAGAAAAAAATCATCCTGTGATCTTGGATTTGATTGGAAGAGACTTATTCCTGACAAAAATCTGAGGATAATAACGCCTCTCTTTCCACTGAAAATCAAATTAACTCTTCTCAGCTTGTGCTGCAAACGAACAGCTCTAGAGTCAAATAGTTGACATGAAACGCATGCCAGGATAACAATCAGGATATCGACTACCATCATTACAGGAGTGGAAGAAAAGTAATCACAAAAGACACATACCTAAGAGAAAGGATGGGGGATGCAATCTTCATTTGTGTACAAGATGGGGGATGCAAAATCTTCATTTGTGTTCAAGATGGGGGATGCAATCTTCATTTGTGTTCAAGATCGGGGATGCAATCTTCATTTGTGTTCAAGATCGGGTATGCAATCTTCATTTGTGTTCAAGAACATAACAGCATGATGCACTGTCTGTGCCATCCTTTCCCCCTCTCAGGTTCTCTTTAGATGTTTCAACTTTTAAAATAAAAAAAAACCTCTCTCAGACTGATGATGGGATGCAGTACCTGCTTTAGCATAGCTCACCGCCACCTCTGCCAGCCGTGCGATGCTGCGGTCATTGTCCAGAGTGCCGTCCTCTCTGAAAATCCCTGAAAAAGCATGAATAACTGAACAAAAATCATGGAATGAACATACACCATGTTCACTTTTCTTTACAATGTCAGAAAACACACACTATATGACTAACTGCAGACAGTACTGAAATAATGCCATGTATTGATATTTTTTACTTCAGCCGAGAGAAAATCAAGGAGGGATCTGATGGGAGGACAGACCAACATGACATACATCATGAAGTATTCAGATGTGTCGTCAGAATGCCAAGACATGCAAACACCATATTCAACCCTAAGAAGTTTACTAAAATTTTGCAGACATCAAAAGTACAGAAGTGCACCAGCATGCATACATTAATGGATAAGGCCAATCACTCTGAACAACATGCATACATTAATGGATAAGGCCAATCACTCTGAACAACATGCTATCTGCTAACAGCCATGATGCTACAGTAATGGAGGCGAAAAAAAACCCCTCTGAATTCAGCAGAGTCTTCAAGACAATCTACTTACGCAGTTCAGGCAAGATTTAAAAGATCCATCATGCATTATGATTTCTAGATCAGCTGTTTACTTGATATCTCTGTACATTCTCTCTCTCTCCCTCTCTCTCTCTCTTAATCATCACACTGAAAATCTGAACAGAGGAAAAGAATAGTGACACACAAACAATTTTGTCATCGTCATGTAAACATTTATTGTCCCATAACTATTGCTGTGATGAAAGCTTCTTCTGTCTAAGCTGTCCTCAGCTCTTTATCCTAAGTCCTGCACAACAAGACAGAGGTATTGTAACCAGTCCACTCGTTTACACTGTCAGACTTGAACCAGTCCACTCATTTACACTGTCAGACTTGAACCAGTCCACTACTTTACACTGTCAGACTTGAACCAGTCCACTACTTTACACTGTCAGACTTGAACCTGTCCACGAGTTTACACTGTCAGACTTGAACCTGTCCACTAGTTTACACTGTCAGACTTGAACCAGTCCACTACTTTACACTGTCAGACTTGAACCTGTCCACTAGTTTACACTGTCAGACTTGAACCTGTCCACTAGTTTACACTGTCAGACTTGAACCAGTCCACTAGTTCACACTGACAGACTTGAACCTGTCCACTAGTTTACACTGTCAGACTTGAACCAGTCCACTAGTTTACACTGTCAGACTTGAACCAGTCCACTAGTTCACACTGACAGACTTGAAAAGAAGTGGGAACCAGAAAGGCTGAAAGGCATAGCGCCAGAAAATACAGGCCACCCATAAGCTTTCTTTTTTTTTCATGAAACTTACAACATGATTTCAACTAAACTAATCCTCTACAGTAAAAAGGAAACACTTAGAAAACCTTTTCTTTCTACTCAAGAAATGATTTTCAAAGGAACAATTTTCACAATGCTGAACCATGATGTTAAGAAGGCGGAAAGACCTGAAACAGTTCACATGTGACAGGCCTATGTCCATCCAGGATTTCTTCGAGCGGCCTCTTGGTCATCCTCCCTCCAGTAACCTGAACCAGGCCAGCTGAAAGCATCTGACCATTGCCAGTGACCTGAACCAGGCTAGCTGAAAGCATCTGACCATGGCCAGTGACCTGAACCAGGCCCACTGCAAGCATCTGACCATGGCCACTGACCTGAACCAGGCTAGCTGAAAGCATATGACCACTGCCAGTGACCTGAACCAGGCCAGCTGAAAGCATCTGACCACTGCCAGTGACCTGAACCAGGCCAGCTGAAAGCATCTGACCATTGCCAGTGACCTGAACCAGGCTAGCTGAAAGCATCTGACCATGGCCAGTGACCTGAACCAGGCCAACTGAAAGCATCTGACCATGGCCAGTGACCTGAACCAGGCCAGCTGAAAGCATCTGACCACTGCCAGTGACCTGAACCAGGCCAGCTGAAAGCATCTGACCACTGCCAGTGACCTGAACCAGGCCAGCTGAAAGCATCTGACCATGGCCAGTGACCTGAACCAGGCCAGCTGAAAGCATCTGACTATGGCCAGTGACCTTAACCAGGCCAGCTGAAAGCATCTGACCATGGCCAGTGACCTGAACCAGGCCAGCTAAAAGCATCTGACCATGGCCAGTGACCTAAACCAGGCCAGCTGAAAGCATCTGACCATGGCCAGTGACCTGAACCAGGCCAGCTGAAAGCATCTGACCATGGCCAGTGACCTGAACCAGGCCAGCTGAAAGCATCTGACCACTGCCAGTGACCTGAACCAGGCCAGCTGAAAGCCTCTGACCATGGCCAGTGACCTGAACCAGGCTAGCTGAAAGCATCTGACCATGGCCAGTGACCTGAACCAGGCCAGCTGAAAGCATCTGACCACGACCAGTGACCTGAACCAGGCCAGCTGAAAGCATCTGACCATGGCCAGTGACCTGAACCAGGCTAGCTGAAAGCATCTGACCATGGCCAGTGACCTGAACCAGGCCAGCTGAAAGCATCTGACCATGGCCAGTGACCTGAACCAGGCTAGCTGAAAGCATCTGACCATGGCCAGTGACCTGAACCAGGCCAGCTGAAAGCATCTGACCATGGCCAGTGACCTGAACCAGGCCAGCTGAAAGCATCTGACCATGGCCAGTGACCTGAACCAGGCCAGCTGAAAGAATCTGACCATGGCCAGTGACCTGAACCAGGCCAGCTGAAAGCATCTGACCATGGCCACTGACCTGAACCAGGCCAGCTGAAAGCATCTGACCATGGCCAGTGACCTGAACCAGGCCAGCTGAAAGCATCTGACCATGGCCAGTGACCTGAACCAGGCCAGCTGAAAGCATCTGACCATGGCCAGTGACCTGAACCAGGCCAGCTGAAAGCATCTGACCATGGCCAGTGACCTGAACCAGGCCAGCTGAAAGCATCTGACCACTGCCAGTGACCTGAACCAGGCCAGCTGAAAGCATCTGACCACTGCCAGTGACCTGAACCAGGCCAGCTGAAAGCATCTGACCACTGGCAGTGATCTGAACCAGGCCAGCTGAAAGCATCTGACCACTGCCAGTGACCTGAACCAGGCTAGCTGAAAGCATCTGACCATGGCCAGTGACCTGAACCAGGCCAGCTGAAAGCATCTGACCATGGCCAGTGACCTGAACCAGGCCAGCTGAAAGCATCTGACCATGGCCAGTGACCTGAACCAGGCCAGCTGAAAGCATCTGACCACTGCCAGTGACCTGAACCAGGCCAGCTGAAAGCATCTGACCACTGCCAGTGACCTGAACCAGGCCAGCTGAAAGCATCTGACCACTGGCAGTGATCTGAACCAGGCCAGCTGAAAGCATCTGACCACTGCCAGTGACCTGAACCAGGCTAGCTGAAAGCATCTGACCATGGCCAGTGACCTGAACCAGGCCAGCTGAAAGCATCTGACCATGGCCAGTGACCTGAGCCAGGCCAGCTGAAAGCATCTGACCACTGCCAGTGACCTGAACCAGGCCAGCTGAAAGCATCTGACCATGGCCAGTGACCTGAACCAGGCCAGCTGAAAGCATCTGACCATGGCCAGTGACCTGAACCAGGCCAGCTGAAAGCATCTGACCATGGCCAGTGACCTGAACCAGGCTAGCTGAAAGCATCTGACCATGGCCAGTGACCTGAACCAGGCCAGCTGAAAGCATCTGACCATGGCCAGTGACCTGAACCAGGCCAGCTGAAAGCATCTGACAATGGCCAGTGACCTGAACCAGGCCAGCTGAAAGCATCTGACCATGGCCAGTGACCTGAACCAGGCCAGCTGAAAGCATCTGACCATGGCCAGTGACCTGAACCAGGCCAGCTGAAAGCATCTGACCATGGCCAGTGACCTGAACCAGGCCAGCTGAAAGCATCTGACCACTGCCAGTGACCTGAACCAGGCTAGCTGAAAGCATCTGATCACTGCCAGTGACCTGAACCAGGCCAGCTGAAAGCATCTGACCATGGCCAGTGACCTGAACCAGGCCAGCTGAAAGCATCTGACCACTGCCAGTGACCTGAACCAGGCCAGCTGAAAGCATCTGACCATGGCCAGTGACCTGAACCAGGCCAGCTGAAAGCATCTGACCACTGCCAGTGACCTGAACCAGGCCAGCTGAAAGCATCTGACCACTGGCAGTGATCTGAACCAGGCCAGCTGAAAGCATCTGACCACTGCCAGTGACCTGAACCAGGCTAGCTGAAAGCATCTGACCATGGCCAGTGACCTGAACCAGGCCAGCTGAAAGCATCTGACCACTGCCAGTGACCTGAGCCAGGCCAGCTGAAAGCATCTGACCACTGCCAGTGACCTGAGCCAGGCCAGCTGAAAGCATCTGACCACTGCCAGTGACCTGAACCAGGCCAGCTGAAAGCATCTGACCATGGCCAGTGACCTGAACCAGGCCAGCTGAAAGCATCTGACCATGGCCAGTGACCTGAACCAGGCCAGCTTAAAGCATCTGACCATGGCCAGTGACCTGAACCAGGCTAGCTGAAAGCATCTGACCATGGCCAGTGACCTGAACCAGGCCAGCTGAAAGCATCTGACCATGGCCAGTGACCTGAACCAGGCCAGCTGAAAGCATCTGACCATGGCCAGTGACCTGAACCAGGCCAGCTGAAAGCATCTGACCATGGCCAGTGACCTGAACCAGGCCAGCTGAAAGCATCTGACCATGGCCAGTGACCTGAACCAGGCCAGCTGAAAGCATCTGACCATGGCCAGTGACCTGAACCAGGCCAGCTGAAAGCATCTGACCACTGCTATTGACCTGAACCAGGCTAGCTGAAAGCATCTGACCACTGCCAGTGACCTGAACCAGGCCAGCTGAAAGCATCTGACCATGGCCAGTGACCTGAACCAGGCTAGCTGAAAGCATCTGACCACTGCCAGTGACCTGAACCAGGCCAGCTGAAAGCATCTGACCATGGCCAGTGACCTGAACCAGGCCAGCTGAAAGCATCTGACCACTGCCAGTGACCTGAACCAGGCAGCTGAAAGCATCTGACCACTGGCAGTGATCTGACCCAGGCCAGCTGAAAGCATCTGACCACTGCCAGTGACCTGAACCAGGCTAGCTGAAAGCATCTGACCATGGCCAGTGACCTGAACCAGGCCAGCTGAAATCATCTGACCACTGCCAGTGACCTGAGCCAGGCCAGCTGAAAGCATCTGACCACTGCCAGTGACCTGAACCAGGCCAGCTGAAAGCATCTGACCATGGCCAGTGAGGTGACTTGGTCATTTTCTTTTTCTTTTTTTGCTGTCCCAACCTCTGCGCCATCTCAGAGGCAGTGCACCCACGCCTCTCATTCCAACACCCCGTCCACAGCCACATCCCGGTCGGCCCCGCCGCAGCCCAGCAATCCACAGGGAGCAGTCAATGTCAGTGACTTGGTCATTACCGCCAGCAGGGAGCGAATGTTTTCACTTGCGTCTGTTGGTTTGTTTGTCTGTCCATCAGCGAGATTACACACAAATTCCCTAACTGATTTTAACCGAACTCAATGGAAAGATGAAACATGGCCCAAAGATACTTCCACTAAATTTTAGTGTAGATCTAAAATTAAAAAGCTGAGCTGAAATATTTTTTTGTCTTCTTTCCCTTTTTTTGTCCTTAAATATTGCAAAACAGGTCATTTTTCAACATTTTGGTAAATTTCCCAAGACGTGATCTTTGGATCTCAATGAAAGAAGAAAAAAAAGGTTCATAAGATGCACTGATATCTATGAACTAGCAAGATCTGATGTGGATCCTCATCGCAGCACAGATCCAGTGAGCAAAAGGATGTTGATAAGGGGGCGTTGACTTTGGCACAAGTCTGTGCTCTCCCACAGGCTCTGCTTGTTAGTCCTGGAAGCTTGGAGGACATGGGGAGAAGCCATCACAGCAGCCATTCTCACATGTCCATGACAGAACAACTTTATAAGTAACTGGTGACACGTTCTGTATGGACACAAAACCTGGACACTGATTGTAGATCCTGTCATCAGCATACAAACAAATAATAAATAGATAAATAAATACAAATAAATTTAACACACACAAAAACTAACTCTACCTCTAGCATGCAGGGATCATGAAACGGTCCATGCAAGACTGAAAACAGACATGTAATGCCTTCACTTTGAGAGACACCATCAAAAGATGGGCATGTTTGTACTCCTGTCAGCAGAGGAGACGATCACAATTCATCAGTCCCCAAGCTTGTCGGTGAGGGGAGATCTTTAAGATGAAACTACGTAAGGAAAGTATCTTGCAATGATAGAAAATATTGAATGAATAACAATACCATCACATAGCAAATATTTGAGAATCTCATTTATTTTTGCTTAATATTGCTATCTTACAGGTACATTTCAGTGCAGTTTCATTATTTGCCCTGATAATGAGTCACAGAAAAGACACAGGGACAGACAGACAGAGACAGTGACACACAGAAAGAGAGGGGTGGAAAAGGAGGAAGGCAGTTAGACAGACAGACAGACAGACTTACCACAATGGCCGTGGCTGGTTTAAGGACACAGGCAGACAGACAGACTTACCGCAATGGCCATGGCTGGTTTTAGGACACAGACAGACAGACAGGTGGAAACAGACTTACCGCAATGGCCATGGCTGGTGTAAGGACACAGACAGACATCACAGGCCACCAGAAGGGAGGGAAACCACTCTCGGATCTTCCTCACAGCCTGAATTACTGGCCCTTTCTCATCATCCGCTGCTGAGCCAAAACCATCCTACCAAGTGAAAAAAAAAAAGGCTGATTTAAGAACAAGTAACACATCAGCACAACAGAGTACTCAAAACAGATCATGTATGATTCATTTCAGGACCACCTGAACTAAAAATGAAAAATGTTTATAACAAACTCCATCTTCGCTGTGAATGTTTTCTTAATTTATGAAGGTAATGTGTGGCTTACATTCGCTCATTCCAATGCGCTTGGCACACATAAAACTGTAAACCTGACATACTTTTAGATAAAAAAATTTTCAACCCATAAAGAGCCCCGAGAGTTTTCAAGCTGACATTTGTCACACTAAATTGTAAGCATGCAGTAAAAAAAAAATCAGAAACATCATGAGGTAATACAATCAAAGTCAGTATACAAAGGTTAAAGTTCGCAGTAACATTCCTAACCATGCAATGACTGCAGCCGGGCAGGAGGTCCAGGGTTTGATGTTCGCCATTGTCACTGGTTGTCATTCCTGAGTTCTTTGTCACTTTTGAACCAGATATAATCACTTGTCAAAAACTGACTTATCTGTTTCATATTGTGTAGTGTATAAGCATTACTTTGTACCTTGTGTATTTATTTGTGTTTTGCCATGCAAGACATAGTTCAGATTTTCTCTCACACTCATACTGGTGGTAGCTTCTACATTTGTATTCTGTGCTTCTTCTTCTTGTATAATTTCTCCCTGTATATCATGTCCCTGTATTTCACACATAATGTCCTTTTCTTCATGTTGTTTTGCCAGTGGCAAGTACAACTTGTGGTAGTGATCTTCAGGGAATCATGGCATTGTTTCAGACATCAGAACTGGGCAGCATGGGCTAATTTTTGAGGCACCAAATTGTCAAGATCACGTGAATCCTTAATTTCTTTGTTCTACAATCCTGCAAGACAACGACACCAACATCTGCACCCGCAGGCCATGAATTCCTAATTTTCATCTTCCATTTTCATTTCCCCTGTCTTTGACAATCCATTATTTTTATTGTCCAAGTCTATCTTTTGTTTTTTTCTTTTACCTTTTTTTTTTTTTCTTCCTTCTTCTTACCACTTTCCAAACTAGGATTACGCTATTGTTTTGTTCCTTGTTATATATTCCTTCATCTGCATTTCATTTCCACCTTTGTTTTCTACTATGTTGTCCCAGTCCTCTGGTGGTGCTATGTTGTCTGGGTCCTCTGGTAGTGCTATGCTGTCTGGGTCCTCTGGTAGTGCTATGTTGTCTGGGTTCTCTGTAGTGCTATGTTGTCTGGGTCCTTGGTAGTGCTGCTGTCTGGGTCCTCTGGTAGTTGCTATGCTGTCTGGGTCCTCTGGTAGTGCTATGTTGTCTGGGTCCTCTGGTAGTGCTATGTTGTCTGGGTCCTCTGGTAGTACCTTGTTGTCTGGGTCCTCTGGTAGTGCTATGTTGTCTGGGTCCTCTGGTAGTACCTTGTTGTGTGGGTCCTCTGGTAGTGCTATGTTGTCTGGGTCCTCTGGTAGTGCTATGTTGTGGGGGTCCTCTGGTAGTGCCCTGTTGTCTGGGTCCTCTGGTAGTGCTAAGTTGTCTGGGTCCTCTGGTAGTGCTATGTTGTCTGGGTCATCTGGTAGTGCTATGCTGTCTGGGTCCTCTGGTAGTGCTATGCTGTCTGGGTCCTCTGGTAGTGCTATGTTGTCTGGGTCTCTGGTAGTGCTATGTTGTTGGGTCTCTGGTAGTACTATGTTGTGGGGGTCCTCTGGTAGTGCCATGTTGTGTGGGTTCTCTGTAGTGCTAAGTTGTCTGGGTCCTTGGTAGCACTATGCTGTCTGGGTCCTCTGGTAGTACCTTGTTGTCTGGGTCCTCTGGTGTGCTATGCTGTCTGGGTCCTTGGTGGTACCTTGTTGTGGGGGTCCTCTGGTAGTGCTATGTTGTCTGGGTCCTCTGGTAGTGCTATGTTGTCTGGGCCCTCTGGTAGTGCTACGTTGTCTGGGTCCTCTGGTTAGTGCTATGTTGTCTGGGCCCTCTGGTAGTGCTATGTTGTGTGGGTCCTCTGGTAGTGCTATGTTGTCTGGGTCCTCTGGTTGTACCTTGTTGTGGGGGTCCTCTGGTAGTGCCATGTTGTCTGGGTTTCCCCTGGCTGTGCTATTGTTGTCTGGGTCCTCTGGTAGTGCTATGTTGTCTGGGGTCCTCTGGTAGAACCTTGTTGTCTGGGTCCTCTGGTAGTGCTATGTTGTCTGGGTCCTCTGGTAGTGCTATGTTGTCTGGGTCCTCTGGTAGAACCTTGTTGTCTGGGTCCTCTGGTAGTGCTATGCTGTCTGGGTCCTCTGGTAGTTTCCTTGTTGTGGGGGTCCTCTGGTAGTGCCATGTTGTCTGGGTCCTCTGGTAGTGCTATGTTGTCTGGGTCCTCTGGTGGTGCTATGTTGTCTGGGTTTTGTGTAGTGCTATGTTGTTGTCTGAGTCCTCTGGTAGTGCTGTTGTCTGGGTCCTCTGGTAGTGCTATGTTGTCTGGGTCCTCTGGTTGTGCTATGTTGTCTGGGTCCTCTGGTAGTGCTATGTGTCTGGGTCCTCTGGTAGTGCTCGGCCCCACTCTTCCCACCACATTCTTTTCAGGTTTGTGACATACTGGCGACATTTGGTGGCCACAACAGCGACATCTTCTCTGGTGGATGGCCTTATCATGAATGACTGTTACCTGCAGACGCTGACAATGAGAAGACAGACCTGGGTGTTACCTAGCTGTGTCTAGAAGGACAGGAATGAGCTGCTCAAGAATACTTACACAGAGGAGGCCCAGAATTTGAAACAGCAGCACAAGAAAAAAACCTCTGCACTATCTTGATTTCTCCCTCCCTCTCTCTCTCTCTCCTCCCTGTCTTACCTAAACCAGCTGTTTTCCTTCTCGATCTTTCCTGGCACCCCAAAAATGAGGATCGACTTCAGACCTTTCTCAACCAGCAGGGAGAGGGCGGAGCGCAAAGTATTGATCCCATAACGACAGATGCCTGGCATGCTTTGAATTT
>CM031618.1:1850143-1869030 GCA_018398815.1 Conus ventricosus | reverse complement strand
GATCGACAACTGAGACTGATGAAAAGCCCAAACGAAGACTCAGTGGCTGTATCGGAGGTTGACTGCCAAGCGGCTTCTGTCGAGTTTCCGTTGGACTGGACAAGTTTCTATAACGCCCCTCCCCTCCTCCAGAGTTTCATTACCCACCCTCCAACCCTGATCCCAGTCATGTGATTGAACCCCCTCCCCCTTCCCCTCCCCATCCTTTGTCCCCCTACTTGCTACCAACCTCCTTCCCTTCCCCAACCTTTTGCCCTCAGTCATATGACAGACTTGTTTGTCGGTGGTTTGGGGGTGGGGTGAGGGGAAGGCGGGGTAAACGACGTTCCGTCAGTCTGCTTCTCTATTCAAAGGGACAGCGCGCGCACGCACACACACACAATTTAATGTGGCAATGGTGGGAAGATTGTCAATGTCAGTTGGAATTAGTTGTTTGGCTCATAGCACTTGGGGTTATAAAGCCTAGGATGATCTGACCAATGGGCATCAAGTCTGTTTTGAAGGCATCTTATTCCTAAAATGCTGGTTCACTCAAAAACGAGTAGGTCACCAGCGCGCATGTTAAAAAGTAAAATAAAATAACATAAAATAGTGCGACTCAGTCTGTTGGCCTCTGGAGCAAATTTGGCAACAAGGGGTGGCATTGGCATTCAGGGTGGGTGCTGTCACTACTGACTCGGGAAGACTGGTCCACGTCGCCACCACTCTCTCCGAGAAGAAGTTGCCTCGGACTTGCCGGTGTTAAGGAGAATATTGACACCGTAGAAAACTGACTCCCCGGTTCTTTTTTCTCCGGAGACAAATGAACCGTTCAGTTTTCTACGTGTTTTGGAGTCAATATTCTACGGAGAATATTGACTCCTTCTGTAGAATATTGACTCCCATGGTTACGGAGAATATTGACTCCCGTAGAAAAATGACTCTTGTGTCAATTTTAGTTCCTACTATGTTTGATTTGTTAGTATATATACGTATCTTGATAATTATTCATCCATTCCAATATTCTTCTTATAAAACATACTGGTTAATTAATTTGTAGATTGTTTAAGTCGATGAATGTCAAAATTGTCTATTATTATTAACATTAGTAGTAGTAGTATGTCATCATAATTGTCCATTGTCTGTTAGTGTGAATGCACATGTTGACGTGAGCGTGCGTGCTGGGTTAGCACACGGCGCTTTGGGATAAATTCATTTGGAACTGCGCCTGTCAACATCATCATTATCATCATCACTTTTGTTGTTGGTGGTGGATTTTTGTTTGTTTGTTTGTTTTATTGCTGACGCTGCTGCTTTTTCTACAACTATCACTGTTTTATGCAGATTGTTATTATGATATTAAGTAGAAACGAAGAGATGACCACTATTGCGGTCTCTGGTCAAAGTCCTTCATTGCGGCAAGTTGCAAGGAGCACAGCTTCGTTTGTCGGCTAAACGACATCCGTTTTCAGACTGTGAGTTACGATAAAAGCGCATAAAGACTGGAACATGTCGCGGGACTTCTAACACGCCGACACGGCCAAGGCATTAGCTGAGTCAGTCTATGCTAAAGCCAAAAAGTTCAGCAACCGAGCTCTGAAAACAAGGAATCAAAGAATTTTATGTAGTAATCAATAAGATTTCTCAGACTATGTTTTACACGAAATGATAGTTAATCTTTTTTTCTTTTCTTTTCTTTTTTTTACTTTTTAAATTTTTTTTACACGAAATGATAGTTCATTAAATGTTACAAGGGTGTGCTTTTGAGGAAAAGTTATCAGACTTGCAGTAAACTTTCATTATGCATGTGTTTTGAAAAATATGCCTATCTGAAATAAACTAGCAAAATTATCTGGCTCTGGTAGCATGCAGGATGGGTACAGCCATGTTGGTTGATTTCCGCATCAACAGGTCTCCCGTATAATTATTTTGACAGTTTCGCAGCGTGCAGGATGATGCAGGTCGATAGCTCTCCACTATAAAATATGCTTGAAAGGATCCTGGGTCGATGATTGACTATGGTCTGAACTTCTGTCCAATTTTTAAGAACATTATTAGCATCCCTACTCCCACACAGAGACATACAAGCATACATACCCTAAATACATAAGAACAAGCAAGCCAAAACATGAAATAAATAAAGTTTAAAAAGTAAAAATCAGTCAAACCAGACAAACCCTGCAGAAACTGTGCATTTACAAACTCAGTAATAAAGTAAGTTTATACATAGATCCATCGACATGGAGACCTATATTGCTGTGCAAATCTACTAATGCGTGGATCTACCAAACAATCCACTCAGTGTGCTACGCAAATGCAACGAGGGGTTCATTATAATCTGGCTTGAGTATAAATTGAACAGTTCGAATAATGAATTAAAGGAAACAATTGCGTTTGAAGGCAGAGAAGCTGTCTCTATAAGGGTTGATGATAATTTAATATACTCAAGCAAACAAGCTAAGTTTCTCGGTGTAATCTTCCACTATAAACTTTTTTGGAGTAAACATATTAATTACCTTGTAGAAATGGCTAAGAAAAAAAAAGGTTTATCACGTGTTCTTTCTGCTATACTTCTGATTAACTGGGGATCTAATCTCGTCTATGTCACCTCAGGGCTAGTTCGTTCAATTCTGTCGTATGGCCAAGAAGTTTTTTTTTACAGCTGGAAAGACAGATTTACACAAGCTAACCAGTATTGACTCGTTAGCCTTTAAAATTGCATTAGGACTTCCTCGATGGGCTTCAATTGATTTGATGTACAAGGAGGCTGGTGTGTTACCCTTAAATGAACACAGGCTAAGTTGCGCCTGTAATTTTACAGTGAGAGCTAGAACCATCCCAAATTCAGTAATGACTGAACTGGATGGAAGTACGTATATTTCAAGAGAGATACGTAACAAATCGGTATACATGTCCCCAGGTGATTATGTTTCACCATTGTTTCAGAACTGTAACCTGTCTCTTGAAGGTATTGCCGAGGTTCCATGTTGTTCATACCCTTCGTGGTTGTCTGGGCAGGCTGAAATCATCGACACTTACGAAGATCTTAATAAAAAAAAAAAGATAATCCTCTGTTACTATCATCCAATGCCAAAGACTTGAGAGGTAGGAAATACGATTCCTATCTACACATTTTCATGGATGGTTCTGTTTTAGATTCTTCGATGTTGGGGCTTCCTTTGTAATACTAGCGCTTAGCATTAGAAAGAAATTCCATATTACAAAAGGATGTTCTATATTTACAGCAGAGTTATTTGCCATTTTGAAAGCACTAGATTTTATACTTGACATGCGCTTACGGCTCTACATTGTCAATCAAAATCTAGTCGTTCAGACTTGGTATGTGAGATCTTATTTCTCATTCATCAGTTAATAACCCGGGGTATCGATGTAACTTTGTGATGGGTTCCAGGGCACTCAGTTTACGTGGCAATGACTTAGCTGACTTTTATGCAAAGGAAGCTGCAAGAAATAAATCTGATGTTTTGAATTGTGATATCCTTCTTTCTTCATCTGAAGCTATCCACATTCTGACAAGTTCAATCTGGAACATAAGACAGAATCAGTACCTTGAAAATTCAGCTCGGAAGCACAGATGGGATATGACTAAACCAACAAGCAAATGCTGTAATCCTCCAGGGCCAATCCCAAATCGTAACCTTGTACATAGGCTGCGGGTTAATGGTTGGTTAGGCAGGTATTTAAAACCGGCACCTGTTTGTGCATGTGATCAGACTCTCGATATCCCTCATTTTTTATTTGACAGTACTAGTACAAGAGTTCACTTTCAGCCTCTTCATGATAAGATGAAGTCCTTCAAGCTTTCGCTGACTATGTTTAGTGTTTTCAATCCCAGTTATGAGAACGGTTGGAGCCTGGCAATGTTGGCTGTTTATCTTATTAAATCTCATCCACTTGGAAGATATTTTTAACTCTTCCACCGCCCCTCCCCCTCCTCACTGCCTCCATCCCCCCCTAACAGTTTTTTTTTTTTAAACCAATTCGCGAATTTTTAAAATGTTAAAATCTTATTCTAGGCATATACCATATCAGTATGGTTCGGCGTCTAATTTGCACGTAGAGCAAGGCTTTTTCATTCCCCCCACCCACTCTCTTCCTCCCTCTTCTCCCCTTCCCCAATCCATATACACCCATAAGCTGTTCGACTCTTACGAGTAATATGTCAGCCAGTTCCATACTTTGATGATCCTTGACTCCCATGTATTGGATATACATGTGGTCACACAGAACTGATCTCCGTCTAATATCACTCTGTGGATAGACGTTAAATTGAAGACAACAACAGAATTGATGTTTCTGAATACCGGTATATATGGGCTCTTAGTGTGTGTGTGTGTGTGTGTGTGTGTGTTGTGTGTGTGTGGTGTGTCCCGTGTGTGTGTGTGTGTGTGCGTGTGTGTCCGTGTGTGTGTGTGTGCGTGTGTGTGTGTGCGTATGTGTGCGCACGCATATTTTTGTGTGTTGATTATGCTTCTTTGCTTTGAATGAAAAACGTTGATATTCTGTTCATAATGTTTTCTTAAATGTCAGTACAACCTTGAGTTAATCTGACAATAAACTGGTTTCAGTCAGTCAGTCAGAATTATTGGCAGAATAAATTTCCGACAATGGTCTCTCGGGGTTCAGTTTGAGATTGGTCTCTGAACGACATGGATGCTGCCAAGACAGATGAACTGAAGAAGTACATCAGAGAAAAGATCACACCAGACAGAATTAAAAAGAGTTCTGACACAACAAAAAGAAATTTTCAAAGAGACAGCAAGAAGTTCTTTCTTTCTGAGAGCAATGATCTGTTTTACAAGAATCGACAAGGCGACAGTCTGCGAGTTCTTTCCACAGAAGACAGGGACGAAGCGCTACTCGGTGTCCACGCCCATCAACACGGCGGCCACCTGGGTGTGAACAAGACATAAGTACGATGATCATCCATTTCTATTTTATCGGCGTGTTGATGTCTTTGTTATCTATTCCCTCCTCCCTGCCCCTCCCCCCCCCCTTTTTTATTTTATTTTAACGATAGTACTTTACAAGTAGACCCTGCATAATGATTCTACACTGCTAGACAACGCAGCCCTTACCAAAGGCAAAAAGGTATTGTTTGTTTCTGGTAACATGCTGAAAAAATTGGGTAGGTCAGATTTTTTTTTTCAGCACAGAAACGATAAAATCTTACTTCTGCTGGAAGAAAACGGTTTGTCTTAAGAAGGAGAAAGACGACTCAAATTGTGTTTGCAATCCTGGCGTACACTTGCAGCTAAAATAAAAGTATGTCACTGCCAGCGTCAATTTGCTGTAGTTTCCAAAAGCATGGTACTTAGGTCTTCCACAAAATCGACTTTCGATGTAAGCTTGACTGCTGTGTGTGTGTGTGTGTGTGTGTGTTAGGAGAATTAAAGAAAAAGTCTTGGGTCGGCAGGGAAAATTAGGTAGGGTCGTGTGACCAGAGACAAACTTTTTTCCTTGGACAAAGCTCTTTGCTCTTTCTGACACGCGTTTTTGCGTTAGCTTACATGTGTTGTAAAGTTAAACTGTTGAAAAACCACAAAGTCTATAAACAGCAAAACTGGCACAGATTTCAAACACCATAATTCTGAGAAGTTTCGAGCCACACCATCTTCGTTTAATACTTACAAACAACGTCACGAAAGTAAAGTGAAGTAAATTATTGTGTCATGCTAACAGGACAGAAGGCCTAGACAGTTCAACTGCGTGCGGCACTTGTTCTTTGCACCGCCACTCTGAAAGACACCAAAATCTGTTCGTCGTGACCTTTGACCATTACCGGCTAGAGTTGCTTTAATGAGTTAATCCTAATATTTTACACGCACGCACGCACGCACGCACGCACACACACACACACACACACACACACACATTAAAACTTTTTTTTTTTGTATGAAAGGCAAAATAAAGCAGGAAACTTTTCTCACCTGCTTTTTATTAGACATGAATGTAGTCTTGAAGTCCAAACAAACTGAAAATCCACAGCAACCTCTTGTCTCTTTAGCTAGTTGTCTGTCTATCTCTCTGTCTGTACGAATTTTGGCTGTAGGAATCGACCAGACAAATATGAATCTTGTACGAGACCAACAACACAAACCACTGTTATTACTGCTGCTGGGTGCTGCTTCGCAGACCCGCACGCACGCACATGCAATGTGCACGCCAGCACACATGCACACTTACGCATACAGACACACACGGCTGCAAATTCATGTTTCGCGCGCGCACACACATACACACGCGCGCGCGCGCGGGGCACACACACACACACTCCACACACACATACACACCGTATTATAAAACACAAAAGTTCATGTATGTCGACGCGACCACATCAACCAGGCTGCGGCACACATACATTACACTGTCACAATACATTCTAGCCAAATCAAGATCCCAATTCACAGATACACAACCATTCATCTTTGTCAATAGCAATATTATTTTCCAGCAACACGAATGAAACTTTTAGAGAACGACACTGATTAAACATGACCAAATAATTTACGTTAGACTTCTAGCCAATCCCAAAAATCTACCGTTGGCTACATTTTACACTTGGCATCAAAACTACGCCAGATATAATTAATCAATCAATTATTGAATAACGAAATAATTCCTAAAAATGAAGCTCTGAGTCCGATTGGGTGTTTTTTCTGGTCCTGGTTATCTTAGGCATATGTACTGCTCATGGAACAGCCTGTTTGATATGTGATTTAAAGCAACAGCATTATCACTTGGAAGGAAACCATCTAAAAGAGCTGTTCAGCTGCATGACTATCTTCACACACACACACACACACACACACACACACACACACAATTGCAATTATAAAAGCCGCTTTACACGCCAGCACATGCCCATACGCGCAATTTAACATGGCCAGAGTGATCTGACCTTTCACTCACAAACTTTATTTTTCTTGTGAGGTTTATGGTTGTGAAATACAAGAAACAGCTGTGAAGAAAAATAAACGTGGCCATTGCTACTTTGATCTTTGAGTCACAACCCCCCTTTTTTTTCTTTTCTTTTTCTTTTTGTAAAGGTGATAATTGTGGGTAGCAACTAACCCACCAACTTTCGTTGAGATCTGTCAATAGTTCCCGAAAAATCCCCGAGAAACAGCTTACGAAGGAAAATTAACGTGACCAGTAACTTTCACCTTTGACCCATAGACCTGATCTTTCTTGTGAGCGTGGACGAATGTGAAACATGTACAAGCAGTCCATCAGTTAATTCAAGATCCATCCAGCAGTTTACGAAAAACAGCTTTTTTTTCTTTTTTTTTGTTGTGCGTACAGTCATACAAAACTGTGACTGACAAACGGAGCTGAAAACTTACCAGAGTTTGCAAACTGCAACAAAATTGACACAGGATCATTTTTCTACGGGAGTCAATATTCTTCCGTAACCATGGGAGTCAATATTCCACAGAAGGAGTCAATATTCTCCGTAGAATATTGACTCCAAAACATTGGAGGCTGCCTGGCTTTTGGAGCTCCCGTTTTTAATTCATTTTTACATCTTTTACGTCTTTACATTTTTACATCTTTTACTCATACAAGTAACTGTGAATTTTAATGATCAGCACTATTGGTAGTTTAATGCTAAATTTTATTTTATCTTAACGAAATTGTGTTTTAAACCTCTTAAAGGTGAGTCTTTCTTATTTGGCTTTTCAAGATGGCTACCGGCGTGTTGTTCCTCGGCTTCGTTAAAAGTTTTCTTTTTTTTCCTTGTTCTTTCCACATGTGACAGGAACAACAATATTCCTAGCACTCAGTTTAATTTTGAAATTTTAGATGTTGATGTAGACGCCTTTAGTTCCATTTTTGGCAGGTTTTAAAACTTTGTGCAACCTGAACCATGTTAGTCTCCTGTGTGCACCTGTGCCGAGTACTGTTCTCACGTCTATTACTAGGCCCAGATTTGAACCCCTGATCTCAATTAATATTAGAAATAGTACAGTGATAAGGAATTGTTTGATTAAAAGAGTTAGACATAGAGGAGTTAAATTATGGCTTTTAAGCCTTATCCTATCAGGAGACATTGAACTCAATCCTGGTCCGTCCACCAAAGTAAAATATCCTTGCGGAGTTTGCAATATGAGAGTCACATGGAAAAACATAAAGCAGTTGCCTGTGACGTCTGCAATTCATGGTATCACACTAAATGTATGTTAATGAATTCAGCAGTTTATGAAGCATTATGCAATAGTGATATATCATGGACTTGTTTTACCTGCGGGCTTCCAAACTTTAGTTCAAGACTTTTTGAGGATTCTATTGAAAACTGCAGCTCAGAAAGCAACCGTTTTGACCCTATCTCACCAGACCGATCCCCAAAGAAAACTTGAAATTTTGTCCTAAGTTTGCATCCACCCCTGATTCTAAAACTGATAAAATCCCAAATCATAAGTGCAACTGAACCCTAAATCATTAAGAGAAAAAGATAAACTTAAATGTATAGTCGTAAATTTTCAATCTCTTATTAAGAAAAAGGAAGAACTCAGTAATTTAGTCACTGAAAAAAACATTGATGTTGTAATTGGAACAGAAACTTGGCTAGAAACTGGAACATCCATAGTGAACTTTTAATGGAGGATTTTGATATTTATAGAAAGGACAGACTTGGAAAAAGAGGTGGGGGAGTCTTGATTGCCATTAGGAAGAATTTAGCCAGTGAGTTTTTATATCAAGGCAAAAATAGTGAAAGTTTATTTTGTAGGATTAATTTCAAGAATAAGAGACCTGTCATTGTTGGATCAGTTTACAGACCTCCAGACTCAGATGAAATGTATGTTGTCTATTTGCAGAGACATTTCTAACATTGTTTTGGCCAATAGGAAGGCAAAATTATGGATTGGTGGAGACTTTAATTTACCAGATATTGATTGGGGTGAAGATGCCATACTTGGTAATCAATACAGTAAAAATATTAATACTCAGTTTTTTGATGCCACCAAAGACCTTGGATTAGTACAGTCAGTTGAATCACCAACTCGTGGTAAGGCATTCCTGGATTTATTTTTTACCAATTGTCCAGGCGCTTTAGGCAATCAGGAATTAATTGCAGGCCTGGGTGATCATGACATAGTTCTTTTAGAGAGTAACTTTCAACCCTTTCGAAGAAAACCCCCTATACGTACCATCAGACTCTGGAACCAAGCAGATTTACCAAAATTGCGCAGGGATACTCATAATTTCAGTCGTCTTTTTTTGAGGTCCCATAGTGTTAAAGATAATGTCAGTGATCTTTGGAAGTGTATAAAAACTAATTTGGAATTTATTATGGATGACAACATACCTACTAAAATAACTTCAAGCAAGAAACCACCAGCCATGGATTACTACTAAAACTAAACGTTTGTTGAGAAGGAAACATCGTTTCTTTAAGAAATTGAAAATACATCCTAATTCAGAAAGATTACTGGTTAGGTATAAACATATTAAGAGAAGGTGTCAGAGAGAATGTAGACTTGCTCACTCCAATTATGTTAAATTTGATGATTTCGGAAGGTGATCATCAAAACAAGAAATTATGGTCTTACATAAGGAGTAAGAGACAGGACAACATTGGGGTTCCAGACCTGAGAAATAACCAGAATAACCTAATACAGACCCTGAAGGGAAAGCAAACTTACTAAACAAGCAGTTTTGTTCAGTTTTCTCAAATCCCAAACCTTTAATTAACGTTAGACTAAAGGATGATGATAAACTCCCTGAAATGCAAAACATCAAAGTAAACAAAGCAGGAGTATTTTAAGTTACTGACCAATATCAATGAAAACAAAGCTACTGGTCCCGATGGCGTTCCTGGCAAGCTCTTAAAATTATGTGCCAATGAAAATTTAGTGAGGTATACCAATTACTTTACCAAGCTTCACTGGACCAGGGAGTAATACCTGATGAGTGGCGAGATGCGAGCATTGTCCCTTATTTAAAAAGGGTGACAAAACAAAAGCAGAGAATTATAGACCTGTATCTCTTACATCCATATCAGCTAAATTACTTGAACACATAATATATAGTAGCATAATGGACCATTTTGACAAATATGATTTCTTAAATAACGCCCAGCATGGTTTTAGACAGCGAAGGGTTGTGAGACTCAACTTATAACAACTCTCAATGATTTTAGTAACTGTCTTAACAACAGACAGCAAATGGATGCAATTTTATTAGATTTTTCTAAAGCCTTTTATAAGGTTGACCATGAGGGCCTGCTGCTTAAATTAGAACACATTGGCATTGGCGGTTCTTTGCTAAAATGGGCTAGATCATTCCTCGTTGGGAGAACGCAGAAAGTTGTTGTGAAGGGTCGTCATCCCATTGTAAACAGTCTTGTCAGGTGTACCACAGGAACTGTTCTGGGGCCCTTGTTTTTCTTAATTTATATAAATGACATAAGTAGAAATCTCTCTCCTGGAACTACTATAAGGCTTTTGCAGATGACAGTTTAGTATATAGAACAATCAGAAGCAAGAATGATACACGCATTCTACAAGAAGATCTAAACGCTTTACAAGAGTGGGAAAGAACTTGGAAAATGGAATTTCATCCTCAAAAGTGCCAAGTGTTGCGTTTTATGTAACAAACGATCACTAATTAGATCAGATTATTCTATTCATAATACTATTCTTAAAAGAAACTAATGCTGCAAAATATTTAGGCGTGATTATAGATAGTCGTCTCAAATGGAAAGAACATTACAATTTAGTATGTAAGAAAGCAAATAACATCTTAGCTTTCTTACACAGGAATATCAATGACTGCCCCCAAAAGGTTAAAGACGACTGCTACAAAACACTGGTTAGACCAGTACTGGAATATGGTTTTCTCAGTTTGGGATCTTACCATATAAAGGACATTGATAACCTTGAAAAGATTCAGAGAGAGCAGCACGGTTCGTAACAGGGAACCCCATCAGAGAAAAGGGGAATACTAGGAAGAACATGAGGAAATTAGAATGGAAACCCTTAGAAGAGAGAAGAGCTTTTATTAAACTTAACACCTTTTTTTAAAGGCAGAGCTAAAGTAATTGATATTCCAATGGAACAACTAGTATTGAATAAAAGTAGCACCAGGAGTGGCGGTCAGTGTTTTACCATACCTGCATCAAATATTGACAGCCACTTACATTCTTTTTATCCAGTTCTGTACGGCTGTGGAACTCACTGCCGGGTGCCATCAAGATTGCCACAAAAGCAATCTCTTTTAAAAACAAATTGATACAACAGTTTTGAGATCTGCATATTGATGTTTTTCTATTTTTTACTTCCCCGAATATTTACTGTTAACTGGGCCTGAATTTGGCCATTGCTTTTAACTTCTGAATATCGAGTGCGACCCCTTGTTGCCAAATTTGCTCCAGGGCCAACAGTCTGAGTCGCAGTATTTTATGTTATTTTATTTTACTTTTTAACATGCGCGCTGGTGACCTACTCGTTTTTGAGTGAACCAGTATTTTAGGAAGAAGAAAAGACATGCAGAAAAATGAACGGTTCGTTTTTCTCCGGAGCAAAAAGAACCGGGGAGTCAATTTTCTACGGTGTCAATATTCTCAGGAAACACCGGCGCACTTGATTTTTGGCGAGTTTCTTGCTGTGACCTCAGGTCTCACGTCCTGTGTTACGATTCAAATTGCGGGCTTGTTGTATTGTAGATCCATGTGACGTACTTGTACGTGTCGATCATGTCGCTTCGGAGCCTTCTAAATTCTAAGCTAGTGGTAGTAGTAGTAATAGGGACTGGCTCAAAAAGCCTAGGCGTCGCGGCCTATGTACGTCCCCTCTTCGTCAAATACTTTTTTGTTTAAAGTACAGATGTTGAACGCGCAATTGTCATTTTGTTACACTATGCTAATATGGCATTTTAATCATCAAAATGATTGAAAAGTTCCTTATACTTTGGAATTAACCCAAAAGATTCTTGAACTTGTTAGTGTCTTCTGCAAATTTTATGTTAGTAGGGAGTTCATTCCATAAAGGGGCTACTCTGTGTAAAAATGAAAATTTTGTTCTGTTAGTACGGCAGTGCTGAATATCTTTCCTTCTGCATTTCTCGTGATGTTATGTTGTGAAAGAGAAAAGAGTGAGTCAATACAAACATTGTCAAATCCATTAAATATTTTATAAGTCTGTATAAGATCACCTCTTGTCCTTCTGCCTTTTAGTGAATGTAGATTCAAATATTGTAATCTTTCTGCATAAGATTTATCTTTGCATTCTTTTGATAGCTTTGCAGCACGTCTTTGAACTCTTTCTATTTGTAATGACTGTCTTTTCAAGTATGGGCACCAAATCGCTTTAGCATATTCCAAATGAGGTCTCACAAAAGATTTAAAAAGTTTTAGGAAAACCTACTTATCTAAGTAAGAGAAACTTATCCTTATGACTCCCAACATTTTGATTGGCTTTATTAACAATTTTGCCAATATGCAATTTGCAAAAGATAACATGCTATGGAAAGTTACTCCCAAGTCTTTTTCTTTTTAAGGTCTTTATCTTCTGTAAGCTGCCATTATGTCTCATATAATAAGCATGTTCTTGGTTGTTTTTTTCAATATGTAGCACACCACATTTAGAGATATTGAAATACAGATTCCATACCCCTGATCAATTTTGGAGTTTATAAAGATTGTTTTGTATATCTGAGAATTGTGAATTTTTATCGTACAGTTTTGTATCATCAGCAAATATTTTACAGGTGCTTTTTAATGATAATGGCAAGTGGTTTATAACTACTGTAAATAATATTGGGTCCAAGATGCTACCCTGAGGTATCCCACTTAGAACCTTGGCTTTATTTGATCTTTCACCACCTACTCTTACAAGCTGTACCCGATTTGTCAAAAATCCTTGTATCCATTTCATAGTTTGCCAGATATCCCAAATAAGCAGACAGTTTGACAAGTAGCATTCATGGGCACAGTATCAAAAGCCTTCTTAAAATCTAAGTATATAACATCAACATTATGACCATCATCCAATAATTTTTGTCATACCTTCTACACTTCAAGCAACTGAGTAACACAAGAATGTTTTTTTATGAAACCCATGCTGACATTTTGCATATAAATCATTATCCGTAAAATGAGCTACAATTGAATATCTGATCATGCTTTTAACACTTTACATATTACGCAAGTCAGGTTGACTGGTCTATAAGTTACCTGGATTGCTTTTGACCCCTTTTTAAACAAGGCTGTTACTTTAGCTGTCTTCCAATCTTGGGGTAAGGTACCTGATTCTAATGTTTTGTTGAATAATAAACATAGTGGGACAGATAGTTCATTTCCTAATTCTTTGAAACTTTTGAGGGGATTTGGTCAGGTCCTTGTGCTTTATTTGGGTTTAAGTTGACCAATCTATCTCTCACTGCTTTTGGGGTAACTCTCACCTCTGACAAGGATATCCCACTTGAATATGCAATTCATCCAATAATGGTATACTGTATTTGTTAAATCTTCATGTGTAAAAACACTAGCAAAGAAATCATTTAATGTATCCGCTTTTTTTTATCACTTACTGCAAGGAACCATCTGGTTTATTTAGGGCACCAATACCTGTATTGACTTTTAACCTATTTTGAACATACTTCCAAAATAATTTAGGATTTCTTTACTATTTTTTGCAACCATTTTTTCATATTCCTTTTAGTTACTTTTAACAACTTGGAGCATTTATTCCTTTCCCGTATGTACTTCATGTAATTTATTCCTGATTTAGTACTTAGGTATTTAAAAAATAATTTGTACTTCTTTTTAATACTTCTCATAGCTTTTTTATTCATCCAGACTGGGTGAATTTCTTCTTTGCATTTTTCTTTATTTTGGGAATACACTTATCCATTCTCTCATGTATCATATTCTTGATATACCTCCAGGTTTCTTCTATATCCATGTCTGATATCCCTTTCCAATCATGTTCAGCCATAATATTTCTAAATTTTTTATAGTTCCCCTGGTTCAATTTATACATAAATTCTTCTTGATCTGTATCATTATGCTTTTCCAAATTCAGTTGAAATGATTTAAAACATCATGGTCACTTTTACCCACCGGATCAAGATGAACAACTTGTGAAATAAAACCATCATCATTTACCAATATCCAATCATCAAGGGTTGGGTTCTGCCTAGTCTTCTTCTTGTTGGTTTGGTCACTTTTTGGATTAAAAATGCATCATGCACCTGTCTTATGATCTCGTTGCCCTTAACCCCCGACCACCTCCATCCAATAAACATTTGGATAATTAAAATCCCCATTATGCATATTTTGTCATATTTTAACATTATATCAGATTTTTAGTATTTCAAATAGTTTATTTTTCTTCTGTACTACTATTGGAGTTTCTATACACCAACCAATCAACAACTTTACCATTACACTCACTGTCAAATGTACACCAAACACTTTCTTGATAGTTGTATTCATCAAAATCATTACACTCTCTAGCATTTGAATAACTACCCATATATAAAGCTACCCCTCGTTGGTGGTTTCTATTAATGAACATACAGCCCTGATGTGGCCCTTTGCGGTTCGGCTGGGCTATAAGCAACATTATCTTATCTTATTAATGAACATATAATCAGGAATGCAAACTCTTTCTCACAGAAATTTTGTAAATTCTTTGGTATCAATTCGGTCACTGCAATTACACATGGATGTATATCATCTATCCTGGAAAGCAACTCTTCTCAAAAAACCCATCAACGTTAGAATGGGGAGCTTCAGTTCTCGGAGACGTTCAGGGTAGGGCTTCTCTTTCAGTCTTCCGATGAGTTTTGTAGCTCGACGCTGCACGTCTTCCACATCCTGCTGTAGACCTTTCTGCCAGCAGTGTGGGGACCAAACGGAATGTCCATACTCCAGGATCGGTCTAACCAGTGATTTGTAGAGCTGAACGAAGGTATGATCCGAGAGGTGGTCGAAGGATCTTCTGACTACTCCAAGTGTTCGATTGGCTTTGGCTGTAGCTTGGGCAACGTGGTTCTTGAACGTCAGTTTCCTGTCGATCACTACTCCCAGATCCTTCTCCGCTTCTGTCTCGGCTAAGTTGTGCCTGCTTACCTGGCCGTCTGTTGTCATGTACACATTGTGTGTGTGTGTGTGTGTGTGTGTGTGTGTGTGTGTGTGTGAGTGTGTGTGTGTGTGTGTGAGAGCATCCATGCATGTGTGCATGCATGTGTTGTTGTTGGTGGTGGTGGTGGTGGTGTGTGTGTGTGTGTGTGTGTGATAGAAAAAGAACAAGCAAGATACACAGACAGACAGATACAGGAGAGAAAGACAGTTTCTGAGTGAAAAGAGGCAGACAGACAGACAGACAGAGACAAACAGAGAGAGACAGACATAGAATATGGTCTTGGTACAGGTACAGACAGAGACAGAAAGAGAAGGTGAGAACCAGAGGTTAAACACACCATTCATTTGAACCATTCAGCAGTTCTTTAATAATGCTAACATCAACTTTTTTTTTTTGCCAAATGTTGTTCAGCTATGAATCTGTCTTGTCAAAATCACATCACATGTGCTGTAAAACAAATACAAACAAAAAACATCAGCAGTCAATACCACAAAAACGAAAGCAACTAAAAAAAATAATAAAATCAGCAGTCCACATCATCACTTGTTTGATAAACTGTTTCTGTAAAAATGTTCTATGTACAACATACACATTAAAAAAAAAAAAAAGACTCCATACATGATGTCTTTAAAAATGTTCCATACACAATACACATATGCTTATTGTTTTCAAACATCAACAACACAAAAGAAAAAAACCAGCGGCACAAACAAGTGCCTAAACATCCATGGCATAGAACAGCAGAGGAGCACTGAAAGCTGCCATTGTTCATTGAGTGACATCAGAGGTTCCTCTCAACGCATCACCAAACAATGGCTCCGCGTCTGTCTCTTTGTGGCTCAACATCTGCCTCTTTGTGGCTCCATGTCTGTCTCTTTGTGGCTCCACATCTGCCTCTTTGTGGCTCCACGTCTGTCTCTTTGTGGCTCCATGTCTGCCTCTTTGTGGCTCCATGTCTGCCTCTTTGTGGCTCCATGTCTGCCTCTTTGTGGCTCCACGTCTGTCTCTTTGTGGCTCCATGTCTGTCTCTTTGTGGCTTTGTGGCTCCATGTCTGTCTCTTTGTGGCTCCGTCTAATCTGCAGACCCTAGACTGGCCAAAACGCATCACAAGCAGTTCACGTACTTGGAAAAAACACGGTCAGCTGAGGCTGAGAGAAGCTAGGGGAGGGGAGGGGAGGGGGGGGGGGGGGGGGGGGGGGGGAGGGAGATTGGGGGGAAGAGGTGTAAAGAGACAGGGGGGGGGGGGGTCTTGGGGATAAGCGGTTGGGATGGGGTGGTGGTAGGGTGTAGAAGGGGGAGGGGGTTGGGAATTGTGGATCATGGGAAGATAATGAATTAGGTGACCAGGGAGAAGGCAAGAGGGGGGGGGGGGGGGGGGTGTAAAGGCCGGGGGATTAGATGCACTACAAAACAAAATGATGAGAAGGGGAGGGGGGGGGGGGGGATCAAATGAACTTTAAAATAAAAAAAATGATGTGGAAAGGTGAAGAGGGGCGGGGGGGGGGGGGGTCTGAATGGGGTTGGAAGGGAGGGTGGGTGTTTGCAATTGGAGGAGAAGATGGATCCAAGGCGCAAGTGCTGGGGAGAGAGAGAGAGAAAGCAGGGAAGCTTGGGTCAAACCTGAAGTCCAAACAATTGCATAGACCCCGTGAGAATTCTACCAGCAATGTGATGATTGTCCGTTCAAGGGATCTTGAAGAAGGCACAGTTTGTCGTTGAATACACCCCATAAGAAATACTATAATGCTGTGCTTTTGGATGGACACATCTATGTAGTAATGCTGACCCACAGAAAAGAATGCTGTTTATATTGTACTTTTGCCATTGTGAAAAAAGAGCATCCCAAGCTGTTAATTATACCACACCACAATCAAAACAAATCCACATGACCATACCATGAATGCCACTCGCTGTGAACTTTTGCATCACTGAAACATTAGTTAGCCACACACAGAGAACAACTGTTTAAACTCTCTTTTACACACACACACATACATGGCTCCATATGTAAATGCAAATTCTTATGTATTTGATTGAGGTACTTGAAATTCACATAGAAATGAAATTATTGAACAAAATGCTGAAAAGGAATATTAGAATGATTACGAAAAAAAGTTCTAGTGATTGAAGGTCCTCATAAGTGTTTGTATACCGAGACTTCCTTTCATTTACATATGACTAAGCTAGCGTTTATAGAGGCGGCGGGTTTCGGGAAATCGCACGCGCGAGTCGACCCGAGCGAACTCGCGCGAGGAATGTTGCTATTTTCGGTTTGCAAGTGTTCATAGAGGACGCGGGTCTCTCGAGGCGGCAAATCTGCCAACCGGCGCGGGAAATTACCAGAAAGAGTTGCCATTTCTTGTACGCGGGGACGCGCCGTAAATGTGGCTGGTCAGGGCAAAGAATTGACGTCATAAATATCTTACGCAATTTCTGACATCATAATGTGTGATGTCATCAACAAGGGAGCAAAAAAAAAGGGGGGTGGGGGGAGGAAGGGGTGCAAGTTGTGTGTGTGTCTGTGTGTAGTTATACAGTAACCAATGTACTCCAAAAACATAACAACACGCTTCATAAATCACAATGAAACTGCGACCATAGTCCTGTCTGTGACTGTGCATGGCATACAAGAACTGTCACCTGAAAAATATATATAAATTTCCTGCAATTCATCAATGTTGTTTACAGGTAAATCTGGATAGGGTTGTTACAAATTTCTCTTAACATTACATCCATTTGGCACCCTTGTATCCAATGTCCTTATCCATTTTTCTTCAGCAATAAGTCTGAAGCTTTTGCTTTCACTGTAAGCTTTTGCCAACACTACAACAGCAAGGTCTCCCACTGAATGCTGAAGGAAATGTCGCATTATTGGCTTTTCTCTTTGGAACTTGATGTCACGTTGGCTGTCCATTTGTTGATACACGACAGCTCAAGATGGATGTTGACCAACTGATCACTGCAGTTTTCAACAGACCGTTAATATGGGACAAAAGAATTAAAGAATATGCCAACAGGAATCTTGTGGACAAAGCATGGAAGGAAATCAGCATGGAGATGAACATTGAAGGCAAGTTTTATTTTTGTACTAAAAGTGCGTGTGTGTGTGTGTGTTGTGTGTGTGTGTGTGTGTGTGTGTGTACACTGACCTATAGTGTATGAATGTGTTTTAAATGGTGCACGATTTGTCGTTTGTAAGATAGGGGAAAGGGGGCAAATATGGAACAGTTTTTTCAAAGTCCAGCCACACAAAAACGCAAACGATTTTCTAAAATTTTAAACTTGATTTTAATCGGTAATGTGCCCCTGCATGTTCAGATAAAATATAAACCTCCATTTTTGGTTATTGAGTAAATCATTGTTTTTAAAAAAATGAAAACGTTTTAAATTAGCCTCAGTGGTGGCAAATATGAAACAGCGAAGTGTTTAAAATGAAACATTTGTGCGTCCTGTGACAGAAAAAATTATTACAATTTATAACTTTTAGCAACTGAATTTACTAACAACACCATTTATCTATCCTTTTCATTAACAAAAGAACAAAATAGATCTAGTTGCAAAGCGAGACGACTGCAGGCGGAAATCTAAAAAGAAAATCTGACATCAATGCTCGTCTCGTCTGGCTTTTTCCCGCTTTTGCTATAAACACCCACCGCGCGAGTGATTAGGCGCGGGTTTTCTAGCGCGAGTAACCAGCTCGCGGCAACCCGCTACCCGCCGTCTCTATAAACGTACACTTACACAAACGATTCATTCAGAATTGCATAAACATGCACACACACACACACACACAC
>CM031618.1:1827643-1845143 GCA_018398815.1 Conus ventricosus | reverse complement strand
CTCTCATGTGAATGCAGCTAGCATGAGGTGAGGCTGTATCTGTGAAAGCACAGGTCTGGAGGAGGTGGCTGGATAAATATGTGCATGTGTCTGCATGTAGTGTGTCTGTGTGTTTGGGGGGAGAGACGAAAAAAGTAAAGGGGGAGAGGACATGGGAAAGATGGGGAAGGGGGGGGGGGGGGGGGGGGGGGAAGACAGAAGAGGGAGGAGCCAGAGGCATGCTTGCTAGTGTGTTTTATGTCTATGTGCAGATGTGCAAGCACGTACCTTTGTTTCTGTAAAGTGCACTGAGGTATCAGAAAGCACTACAGAAACACCTTTTATTGCCATTATCCTAACTACCACTGATCATAACAGAATAAGTCACTGCTGTTAAAATAACATCTCAAGTCACAGTCTGTTACGATGATCTGGCACATGCTATCCAGTTGTGTGTGGTAAACAACAGAATGAGACAGAAAGAATTTCCGAATGTCCTTGTTTTCTCACCGCACATTTTATGACAAAAATAATGATGGTACTACCAGGGAAATGTATGACCTAAATGAAGAGCCTAGACATTGTAGTGGATAGAAGGCAATGTAACAGGGAAATGTATGACCTAAATGAAGAGCCTAGAGATTGTAGTGGATAGAAGGCAATGTACCAGGGAAATGTATGGCCTAAATGAAGAGCCTAGACATTGTAGTGGATAGAAGGCAATGTAACAGGGAAATGTATGGCCTAAATGAAGAGCCTAGACATTGTAGTGGATAGAAGGCAATGTATGATGTAAATGAACAGATTGTAAACTTTCTTCTGTGAACAGGGAGCAACAGATAATCTAAGTGAACAGACTGCACACATTGTATAGTAGGTGATGTGACCTCAATGAACAGACTGTAAACATTGTACAGTGAAGAGAGGATAGTGTATAACCTAAACGAACAGACTGTAAACATTGTACAGTGAACAGAGGGAAATGTGTGACCTAAACGAACAGACTGTAAACATTGTACAGTGAACAGAGGACAATGTGTGACCTAAATGAACAGACTGTAAACATTGTATAGTGAACAGAGGACAATGTGTGACCTAAACGAACAGACTGTAAACATTGTACAGTGAACAGAGGGAAATGTGTGACCTAAACGAACAGACTGTAAACATTGTACAGTGAACAGAGGGAAATGTGTGACCTAAACAAACAGACTGTAAACATTGTACAGTGAACAGAGGGAAATGTGTGACCTAAATGAACAGACTGTAAACATTGTACAGTGAACAGAGGACAATGTGTGACCTAAACGAACAGACTGTAAACATTGTACAGTGAACAGAGGACAATGTGTGACCTAAATGAACAGACTGTAAACATTGTACAGTGAACAGAGGACAATGTGTGACCTAAACGAACAGACTGTAAACATTGTACAGTGAACAAAGGACAATGTGTGACCTGAATGAACAGACTGTAAACATTGAACAGAGGACAATGTGTGACCTAAATAAACAGACTGTAAACATTGTACAGTGCACAGACGATAATGTGTGACAAAAATAAACAGACTGTAAACATTGTACAGTGAACAGACAATGTGTGATCAAAACAGACTGTAAACATTGTACAGTGAACAGAGGACATTGTGTGATCTAAATGAATAGACTGTACATTGTACAGTGAACAAAGGAGACAATGTGTAACCTAACTGAACAGACTGTAAACACTGTACTTGAACAAAGGACAATATGTAACATAACTGAACAGACTGTAAACATTGTACAGTGAACAAAGGACAATATGTAACCTAACTGAACAGACTGTAACATTGTATAGTGAACAGAGGACATTATGTGACCTAAATAAACAGACTGTAGACATTGTACAGTGAACAGAGGACATTGTGTGATCTAAATGAACAGACTGTAAACATTGTACAGTGAACAAAGGACAATGTGTGACCTAACTGAACAGACTGTAAACATTGTACAGTGAACAGAGGACATTGTGTGACCTAAATATACAGACTGTAAACATTGTACAGTGAACAGAGGACATTGTGTGACCTAAATAAACAGACTGTACACATTGTACAGTGAACAGAGGACATTGTGTGACCTAAATAAACAGACTGTAAACATTGTACAGTGAACAGAGGACATTGTGTGACCTAAATAAACAGACTGTAAACATTGTACAGTGAACAGAGGACATTGTGTGACCTAAATAAACAGACTGTACACATTGTACAGTGAACAGAGGACATTGTGTGACCTAAATAAACAGACTGTACACATTGTACAGTGAACAGAGGGCATTGTGTGACCTAAATAAACAGACTGTAAACATTGTACAGTGAACAGAGGACATTGTGTGACCAAAATAAACAGACTGTAAACATTGTACAGTGAACAGAGGACATTGTGTGACCTAAATAAACAGACTGTACACATTGTACAGTGAACAGAGGACATTGTGTGACCTAAATAAACAGACTGTACACATTGTACAGTGAACAGAGGGCATTGTGTGATCTAAATAAACAGACTGTAAACATTGTACAATGAACAGAGGACACTGTGTGACCTAAATAAACAGACTGTAAACATTGTACAGTGAACAGAGGACATTGTGTGACCTAAATAAACAGACTGTAAACATTGTACAGTGAACAGAGGGCATTGTGTGATCTAAATAAACAGACTGTAAACATTGTACAGTGAACAGAGGACATTGTGTGACCTAAATAAACAGACTGTACACATTGTACAGTGAACAGAGGGCATTGTGTGACCATAACAAACAGGCTGCAAACCAATTCATTATTAAAAAAGAAAATTCCCAAGCCTCACCCGGGCACGGCCAGCGACACAGGCAAGGTCAAGGCTGCGGCCGGCCCCATGTTGTACAGCGTCAGACGGGCGCTGTCAGCGGCGGGGCTGTTGATGACGTCAGCCACTGACTTGCCAGGGAACAGCCGAGCCAGGATGGACAGGATGTCTTCATTGGTGGGGTCCAACAGCAGGCCCAGTAACAAGTCCTGCCGCGCTCCGCTCATGTTCTGCACGTCGTCGCCAACGTTAGGCATCGGACTGTTACACTCAATTTTTGCCCTCGCGGACATGCCTATACCAGTATAAATTTGTTGATACACTGAACTGTGCTCAAAGAGAACAGAACATTGAACGTATGGTTTACAACTGTGACACTGCGTGGGAATTTTTGTCTGAATTTCAGAACAAACTTGATAAACTTGAGTATTGTCATGATTTTCACATTGCTAAGAAGTTGGTATCTCTTGGAATAATGGAGATAATCTACAGACTGACACTGTGACTGATTTTCTTTTTAAAGCTGATTGCAAAGTCTTCCAAAAAAACAAAGAAAAGAAACCCAAAATTCTAATGTGCTGAGGTGAACACTTACCTCCAGCATGTAGCGTGCCCTGGATCTGGAGATGTAGTACTGGCCGACTTGAGGGTTGTACTGTAACGCCAGCGTGAACTTGGACTCTGCATCCTACACACACATGCACAGAGCCACACTCCAGATTCAACAACCAGCAGAATGAATGGACACTCACCAAGCAACATCCACCTTTGTTTAATCTCCTGGGTCATGCATGAATCAGACAAATGATAAAACCATACCTTTTGAACCATTCAAAATATTCCAATACAAATCTAAACATTCGTCACAAGCCCACATGACCTATTTGTCACCCAGTTTTCTTTCTTCTGAGTGAAAAAGGAATAACTAAATCAGTTACATCATTTGAATGATGCACTTTTGAACAGGTCCTACAGGAACAGTACACATTCCCTGGATGTTGCGTTTGATGCCACAACTCCGACATGCCTGTCGCTTTCACAATCCTCACAGTTTACAGAGGTCTTGCAAAGCCCCATACTCTTTACAGATAAAAGCCTCTGTGACACATGTGGGTCATTCAAGACCCATGCTCTTTACAGATAAAAGCCTCTGTGAAACGTGTGGGTCATTCAAGACCCATACTCTTTACAGATAAAAGCCTCTGTGACATATGTGGGTCATTGAAGACCCATGCTCTTTACAGATAAAAGCCTCTGTGACACATGTGGGTCATTGAAGACCCATACTCTTTACAGATAAAAGCCTCTGTGACACATGTGGGTCATTCAAGACCCATACTCTTTACAGATAAAAGCCTATGTGAAACATGTGGGTCATTCAAGACCCATACTCTTTAGAGATAAAAGCCTCTGTGAGTGTGTGGGTCATTCAAGACCCATACTCTTTATAGATAAAAGCCTCTGTGAACGTGTGGGTCATTCAAGGCCCATACTCTTTACAGATAAAAGCCTCTGTGAACGTGTGGGTCATTCAAGGCCCATACTCTTTACAGACAAAGCCTCTGAGGTGATGTGTGTCATTTAAGCCCATATTCTTTACAGAAAAGCCTCTGTGAAACATGAGGGTCATGGGAGACCCAGATGGTTGGAAGTGTGTAGTTCACAACATCAGAGGGTAAAGGTTAAACAGAACTGTTCTGAGCAACATCAAGATTCAGACACCAGTGAGCTGACATACATCAAGAGGCAAATACAAATATAAAAAGAAACAGAGAATCTATAAACAAAGCAACAACATCAAGATGCAGATACCAGTACAACACCAACAGAGATATACAGAGGAACAACATTCAAATTCAGGTACCAGTGCAACAACAACAGAGATATACAGAGGAACAACATTCAAATTCAGGTACCAGTACAACAACAACAGAGATATACAGAGGAACAACATTCAAATTCAGGTACCAGTACAACACCAACAGAGATATACAGAGGAACAACATTCAAATTCAGGTACCAGTGCAACAACAACAGAGATATACAGAGGAACAACATTCAAATTCAGGTACCAGTACAACACCAACAGAGATATACAGAGGAACAACATTCAACTTCAGGTACCAGTACAACAACAACAGAGATATACAGAGGAACAACATTCAACTTCAGGTACCAGTGCAACAACAACAGAGATATACAGAGGAACAACATTCAACTTCAGGTACCAGTGCCACAACAACAGAGATATACAGAGGAACAACATTCAACTTCAGGTACCAGTGCCACAACAACAGAGATATACAGAGGAACAACATTCAACTTCAGGTACCAGTGCCACAACAACAGAGATATACAGAGGAACAACATTCAACTTCAGGTACCAGTGCAACAACAACAGAGATATACAGAGGAACAACATTCAACTTCAGGTACCAGTGCCACAACAACAGAGATATACAGAGGAACAACATTCAACTTCAGGTACCAGTGCAGCAACAACAGAGATATACAGAGGAACAACATTCAACTTCAGGTACCAGTGCAACAACAACAGAGATATACAGAGGAACAACATTCAACTTCAGGTACCAGTGCCACAACAACAGAGATATACAGAGGAACAACATTCAACTTCAGGTACCAGTGCCACAGAATTAGTGAGCCGCCAAAGGAACAAACAAATAACAAAACAGACACAACGCACTTTGACCTGCTGGCTCTTCTTTTGTACTCCCAGTTCTTATAGAACAGGGACTACTTTACAATGGGAGCGAAGAAATGCTGTCTGTGGTTCTGTCTGTCTGTGTGTCTGTCCGTGGTTAAAACGTGTTCCACTCGCTCCAGACAAAACTTCTGGGCCAATCTTTCTGAAAATTTGTAGGTATGTTCATTATATGGTCACGGATGATGGCCGATGTTTTATTTTACCAGAATAGCCGTTACTAATGGCTATAATGGCCCAAAACGATTTTTCTTCTTTATGGAATATCCCTGAAAGTACTTCTCCAATTTCTTATCTCAGTGACGAAATACATTATCATGCATGTTTGATTGTGATGGGTTTTTTTCTTATTATGACGCAAGTTTGATTGTGACGGTTTTTTTACACACGTATTTAAGATATGCTTTGCATCTTGTTTTCTTTTTTCAGGCAGAACAAATCACACTCAAACCAAGGAAACCAAAGGACAGTCACTTATCTCCTTGACTTTAGTGCAAAATTTGCTTGTCGATCCTTTGCTTCCATGGGTTTGAATGCTACTGGTTCTGCCTTAAGAAGAACCCATTCTTTGTTCTATCGCATCATCCGTGCCCTCTTGGCAGCACCACTTTGCTCATCCTAGCTCCCACATACACACCCACACCCAAATCCCTCTTGTCACAGCCAGACAGAAGCAGTCAATATCAGGACTGCATACGGCCAAAACAGGAAAAGCGAATTCTGACTGCAGCTTAATCATGACCATGGAATTCCCCGGTACCTGTTTGGTTGACACGTACACAGAAAACCGTCCTTGAACCCCCAACCCATGGCAGTGATTGCTTAGTGATGGGGTCATGCTGACTGAATGCACACCTCCCCCCCCCCCACCTCCATCCACCACCAGCCCACCTACCCTCTCCAACAAAAAAAATAGAATATCTGCTTACATATTGGTTACTCTTTGGAACGAAAATGACTCAGCTTCCTGTGGATTGCCAGTGGTGTGGCCACAACATAAAATGACTCAGCTTCCAGTGGATTGCCAGTGGTGTGGCCACAACATAAAATGACTCAGCTTCCTGTGGATTGCCAGTGGTGTGGCCACAACATAAAATGACTCAGCTTCCTGTGGATTGCCAGTGGTGTGGCCACAACATAGAAATGACTCAGCTTCCTGTGGATTGCCAGTGGTGTGACCACAACATAAAATGACTCAGCTTCCTGTGGATTGCCAGTGGTGTCCCCACAACATAAAATGACTCATCTTCCTGTGCATTGCCGTGGTGTGGCCACAACATAAAATGACTCAGCTTCCTGTGGATTGCCAGTGGTGTGTCCACAACATGACCAGTGGATTGCCATTGTTGTGTCCACAACATGACCAGTGGATTGCCATTGTTGTGGCCACAACATGACCAGTGGATTGCCATTGTTGTGTCCACAACATGACCAGTGGATTGCCATTGTTGTGGCCACAACATGACCAGTGGATTGCCATTGTTGTGACCACAACATGACCAGTGGATTGCCATTGTTGTGACCACAACATGACCAGTGGATTGCCATTGTTGTGTCCACAACATGACCAGTGGATTGCCAGTGGTGTGGCCACAACATGACCAGTGGATTGCCATTGTTGTGACCACAACATGACCAGTGGATTGCCATTGTTGTGACCACAAAATGACCAGTGGATTGCCATTGTTGTGTCCACAACATGACCAGTGGATTGCCATTGTTGTGACCACAACATGACCAGTGGATTGCCAGTGGTGTGTGGCCACAACATAAAATGACTCAGCTTCCTGTGGATTGCCAGTGGTGTGGCCACAACATAAAATGACTCATCTTCCTGTGGATTGCCAGTGTGTGGCCACAACATAAAATGACTCAGCTTCCTGTGGATTGCCAGTGGTGTGTCCACAACATAAAATGACTCAGCTTCCAGTGGATTGCCAGTGGTGTGGCCACAACATAAAATGACTCAGCTTCCAGTGGATTGCCAGTGGTGTGGCCACAACATAAAATGACTCAGCTTCCAGTGGATTGCCAGTGGTGTGGCCACAACATAAAATGACTCAGCTTCCAGTGGATTGCCAGTGGTGTGTCCACAACATAAAATGACTCAGCTTCCAGTGGATTGCCAGTGGTGTGTCCACAACATGACCAGTGGATTGCCATTGTTGTGTCCACAACATGACCAGTGGATTGCCATTGTTGTGTCCACAACATGACCAGTGGATTGTCAGTGGTGTGGCCACAACATGACCAGTGGATTGCCATTGTTGTGACCACAACATGACCAGTGGATTGCCATTGTTGTGACCACAACATGACCAGTGGATTGCCATTGTTGTGACCACAACATGACCAGTGGATTGCCAGTGGTGTGGCCACAACATAAAATGACTCAGCTTCCAGTGGATTGCCAGTGGTGTGTCCACAACATAAAATGACTCAGCTTCCAGTGGATTGCCAGTGTGGTGGTCCACAACATGACCAGTGGATTGCCATTGTTGTGTCCACAACATGACCAGTGGATTGCCAGTGGTGTGTCTACAACATGACCAGTGGATTGCCATTGTTGTGACCACAACATGACCAGTGGATTGCCATTGTTGTGACCATAACATGACCAGTGGATTGCCATTGTTGTGTCCACAACATGAGATAAGATAAGATAATGTTGCTTATAGCCCAGCCGACCGCAAAGGGCCACATCAGGGCTGTCACCACGTTAAGATCAACTCACCAGTCAAAAAAAAAACCAAAAAAAAAAATCAACTTTCACACATCTCGTTAAATGACATCGTACTGGAAACGCACCAGAAACTTTGTTAAAAATCTTTCTTCCGTAAAATCTTAAATCAGATGAAAAATGTTAATCTCTCCCAAAAACTCAAGGATCACGTCAGGCGGGACATCCCTGACAGAATCTTCATGGACTCCGCTGTAAAATGTTTGTGTCTCACATCGTGCAAGTCCCAACACTCTAAAAGAACATGTTTCATTGTGAGTGGCGCATGACATGGAATGCACCACGGAGCTTCTTCACTCTTTAAAAGGTTAAGAATGGGTAAAATATGAATGGCCGGTGTGCAGCCGGCACAGAACCGTTTCCTCTTTACGACCACCCGACATAGATGGGAGGAAGTCCTTAAGGTTGGACGGATCTGAAAAGAGTTTGTTATTCGTCTGTGTGTTCCAATCCTCCTGCCAGAGGTCTCTCACATAATCGTTAATTTTGGGTTTATCACATTGAGCAGGGGATATAAGTGTTGGACAGTATCTCTCTTGTGGCGTTCTTGGCTAAACGATCAACCATTTCGTTCCCGCCGATGCCAACATGACCAGGAACCCAAGCAAGAGTAATGTTGTAACCGTCCACCTTCAACTTGCTAAAAAGTTCAAAAAAAAGTAAAAGTTCTGGATGCTGAAGGTTGCGGCCAGCTATGGCCTCCAAAGCTGACAGCGAATCCGACAGAACCAGAAAGTCCCTCTTCGAAGAATGTGAGATTATCTTCAAAGCCAAAACCAGAGCAGTAAGTTCAGCAGAATAAACAGAAGCATCTGAATGAATATGTTCCAACAGTATCTGAGAAGGAGCCCCAGGGCAATAGGCTGCACAGGCCACTCCATCTTCAGACTTGGAACCGTCAGTGAAAACTTTTTGACAGGATGGGAATTTCGAACAGAGCTCAGCATACAATGCCTTGTACGCCAGAGAGCTGGTAGACTCTTTGCGAAAAGCTGCAAGATCGAAACGAATCTCTGGTGAAAAAGGTCCACGGAGGTTGATCCGGAAACTTGGAAAAATCGATATTACTCCTAGTCTAGACCTGCATTCCGCACGTGAGGCTGCATACGAAGACCAAACGGCAGAATACATTTCGGGTTGTTTACAAACTTACTTTGGAACGGAGGGTCAAAGACACAGTCATAGGCAGGATTCTGCGGTTCTGAGAACAGTCGGATATAATAATTCAAAGACAGTTTCAGCCTGCGGTGTTGGACAGTGAAGGTTCACCCGCCTCTGCATACAAGCTGTACACAGGGGTGGTGCGGAACGCTCCAAGACAGAGACGAAGCCCTTGATGGTGGATAGGGTCCAAGAGTTTGAGGTAAGACGATCTTGCGGAGCCGTATACAGCACAACCGTAGTCCAGTTGGAACGGACCAAGGCTCTGTAGAGGTGCAGCAAAGTTTTCTTATCAGCGCCCCAATCGGTGTGTGCTATGACCCGCAGAATATTCAGAGCTTTCTGGCAAGAAGTTTTGAGGTTTTTGATGTGGCTGAAAAAGTTGAGTTTTTTGGTCAAAAAATAACTCCCAGGAATTTGGTTTCTTTTACAACTGGAATGGTGGACTTGTCCAGACGAATTTCAGGATCAGCAAAGAATCGACGAAAATTGTGGAAAAGAATTGACTGAGTTTTGGTACGGGAGAAGGTAAACCCGTTCCTTCCTCGGCCCACTGTTGGATTCTGTTGACACAAAGTTGGAGTCGACGCTGTACACTGGCGTAGAAGCTCCAACTGCATACAGCGCAAAGTCATCAACAAACAGAGAGGACTCGGTGCCCAGGCTTACCGATTGGACAATGTCATTAATTTTAATGCTGAAAAGGGCGGGAGAAAGGATGCTCCCCTGAGGAACACCCAACTCCTGCCCATGGATGACAGAGAGTGTGGTGCCAACACGCACCTGAACTGTCGATCGCTAAAAAGTTCTGAATGAACAGAGGCAGGTGACCCCGAAAACCAAGTCTGTGCAGGTCCATGAGGACGCCTGCTTTCCACGTGGTGTCGTACGACTTTTCGAGGTCGAAAAAGATAGCGACCACATGCTGCTTGTTAACAAAGGCATTGCGGATGGTGGTTTCCAGACGGATTAGATGGTCAACCGTCAAGTGGTGCTTCCGGAAACCGCACTGTCACCTGGCCAAAAGACCATCGGTTTCCAGCTTCCACATCAGACGGGAGTTGACCATCTTTCCATCAGCTTACAGAGGCAGCTGGTCAGAGTGATTGGGCGATAGTTGGAAGGGTTGGTAAGGTCTTTTCCAGGCTTTGGAATGGGAATGATCAGGGCTTTCCGCCAGGAGGGCGGAAAGGACCCTGTGTCCAGATATGGTTTATAGACTTGGAGAAGAGTCTGGAGACAGCTTTCTGGAAAATGTTTCACAACCTGATAATGAATGTCATCCAGACCAGGGGCAGAATCAGTGCAGGTTTGTAAAGCTAATTTGAGTTCAACGATTGAAAAAGGAAGATTATAGGTTTCAGAGTTGTCCGATGTGAAATTGTATGAGGATTTCTCTCTAATCTCTTTGTTTCTTAAAAAGACTGCAGATTTATTTGAAGATGAGGAGTTCTGTTGGATGGTGGAGGCCAACAGATTGGCAACAGCTTGTTTGTCAGTGATCAGAGCATCAGCAAGTTTCAAGTGATGAATGGAGGGGTTGGTGTTCTTCCCTTTGATTTTTCTAATGATGTTCCAAACTTTTTTCTTGGAAGTTTTCGATGTCAGCCTGGAGCAGAAGCTTCTCCAGGACTGACGTTTACTGATTTTGAAAGTGTGTCTCGATTTGGCACGGAGTTTCTGATGGGCTCGAGCGTTGGGACCGAAGGTCGTTGGTATACCCGACGCTGAGCCCGTTTGCGAACTTTTGAAATTTGTTGGCAGTCTGAATTGAACCAGGGTGTTTTTGGCATTTGGAGTTTGTCGGAAGACACTGGAATACAGGTTTTAGCACAGTTTATCACAGTGTTAGTCAGAGATTCGACTGGGTCCGGACTCTGAAGAAAATCAGTGTCCTGGAATTCTTTAGAAATAGTGGCTGCAAATAGATCCCAGTTTGCTTTCTTATAATTTAGATGTTGAGAGACAGGACGTGTTCAGTTAATATGGGCTGTAAAAGAACAGGGAAATGGTCACTTCCGTGCAGATCGTCATGGACAGACCACTCATAGTCCAGGACCAGCGAGGGGTCACAAACCGACAAATCTAAACACGAAAGTGAACTGTGGAAGAGTGGAGGTAAGTTGCAGATCCGTCGTTCAGACAACACAAGTCTAAATCCGAAAGGACATCCTCAATTAGCAGACCTCTGGATGATGTACTGACACTACCCCAAAGAGGATTATGACCGTTAAAGTCACCCAACAGCAAAAAAGGTCGAGGAAGTTCTCTTATCAGACTAACAAGGTCCTGACGACAAACCGGGACAGAAGGTGGAAGATAAGGGAACAAAATTGTCACAGTTTTGTGGAGAGTGACTCTCGCAGTTTACAGCCTGAAGGGAGGTAGACAGAGCGACAGGACTATACAACAAAGTTTTGTGTAGGAGAAGGGCAACACCGCCCGACAGTCCCAACGTGGAGGTTGTGCAGGTTTTGAAAGAATATTAAAGCCAGAAAGAGTAAAGGTCTTCTGGCTTTGAATTTGAGTTTTCCTGAAGAGCCCGACGGAAGGTTTTATAGACTGACACAGAAGCTGCAGCTCCCTCAAAGTTGGAATTTAATCCCGGAATTCCCAATGGAATATTGTACTATCCATGGTGCAGAGGCGAAAAAGGAGAGAAATCAGGTCATTCCTCTTCAACGCCCCGCTTCTAATGGAGCGAATTATTAGTTAGTTTCACTGGACTGTGTTGGTTTTTGGGACCTGCTGGCAGACTTGCCCGCAGGTGACAAAGGCCTGGAGTTTGGAGATGGTGGAGGTCTGGTTTTGGGGAGTGGTGGGGGTTTTTTTCCCCTCATCTCCACCAAATCTCCACACGGGTGGAACTCCCTTGCCCGCACGGGCACTGGACAGAGGAGTTCGAGGGGGATTGCTGGTTTTTAATCTGCCCAGCAGCAGATGTTGTAGACTGCTGGGCAGTCTGAGGGGTGGCGGATTTTTTTGCCTCCACCAGGGGGCAGTCATTTGGGTTGGAAGGTGGTGGACCTGCTTCCACCAGAGTTGACAGTTCTTCCTTGCAGTGTCTTCGAAAACGTAAAGTTATCAGTCTGACAGCAGACTGATCGGTGAGAACTGTGGGAACTTTCTTTACAGCCGAAGCATAGGAAGAGGCTGTCGGCGTCTGACTGCCCACAACCTGCTTGCGGGGTTCAAAAAAGGAAATTTTCTTTTCAGTTTTTAGTCTTTGAATGGCGGATTCCTGAATCCCAAAAAGGACAGTTTCTTGAAGAGGAGGGATGGTCGCCACCGCAGTTAGCACAATGTGCCGGATCTTGACACGGCCCAATCATGGGTTTCCTTGCAGCAAAACACCGCACACCTCCTGCCCAGAACAGCGGTTCCCTGACATGGCCAAAACCTCTGACACTGAAGCACCTCAATGGGGACGGAAATATAACTGAACCCTGACGTTCAAGTAACCGACTTGATGACCGGAGGCAGCACAGGGTTGCAGAATGTCAGAAAGAGGGTGTTGGTGGCCACTCTTTCTGACCTTTTTTTACAGTCACCCTGCGCACCTCCGTCCACAACCCTGGGGGCGCCAGTTCCGTTTTGATCTCTGCCTCTGAAAAACCTGATAGATTCTGCAGCGAATCACACCTTTCGACGAATTTAACTGTTTATGAGGAGTCACCCTGATCTCCCTGTCCACTAGTTTTGTTGCTCTCAACAGCTGTTCAGATAGTTTTTTGGATCGACATTTAATTAGAAACGAGCCATTCCTCAACCTTTTGACGGACTGAGGGTCACCTGCTAGACCTTGAAAGCCCTTTTGTATGGCAAAAGGGCTCAGAGCTGAAAGGGGTCTTTCCTGCACCGTTCCTTCCATCACGAGCCAGGAAGCCAGAAACCTGTCTTCTGTCTTACCTCTGTATCAGAGTCACTGTTGGAATAAAGATCCCCTGAAATAGGGGATGCTGCCTTCCTCTTCTTTTTGGGGGGGATGTTTTTTGATAAAGCCATATTTAATTTATTATATTTCATCTCTCCCTTACCCACCCACCTTGGAGTCCAACTAAGGGGCCAGGGCCAAGAAACACAATGTCTTGACCCCTTCCAGGCTTCGGGAGAGATATACGACAAACAGAAACTACCAACCCTATCCCCCCTGATCATGCTCAACTCCCGGGGACAGAGAGCTGAGCACTGCAGGGGTTAACTTGGCCAGCAGGGGAACTGTCTGTCTTGACCCAGCCCCAAGAAGGGGAGCCGATTAGTACACCCGGGCCAAAGTGTACTCCCTGTCTAGGAGAGGTCCGAGCCAAAGTGATGTGTTGAGAGCGCTGGCCCTCTCAATCACCAGGATCTCATTCCCCTCCGACACAGGTCGCACCACACGGCAAACACGGCGGATCTTAAGGAGACCACAGAGAGAAAAGGAGTGTGAAAAAAAAGACTTGAAGGGGAGACGAAGATAGAAAAGGGCCAAATAAAGGCAGAAAACAAGAAAAGGAGAAAGGCGGGTTACTCTTAGTCAGGATCCTCACCCTTAGCCTATCTGACATGGAAGCCCTACCAGGGGCATCAACTCCTTACCACGTTACGCTTAGGCCAGACGGCATCTTCACCTCTCAGGCCTAGAAGCAGTTTGAAAAAAACCAGCCTATAGCCAAGTATTGATGCCCCCGCCAGCAAAGCCTAAGGGATCACTGGACCGCGCAAGCCCTCCGACCACGGCAAGGTCGCAACCCCCGGAGGGGTGTCCACAACATGACCAGTGGATTGGCATTGTTGTGACCACAACATGACCAGTGGATTGCCAGTGGTGTGGCCACAACATAAAATGACTCAGCTTCCTGTGGATTGCCAGTGGTGTGGCCACAACATAAAATGACTCAGCTTCCAGTGGATTGCCAGTGGTGTGGCCACAACATAAAATGACTCAGCTTCCAGTGGATTGCCAGTGGTGTGGCCACAACATAAAATGACTCAGCTTCCAGTGGATTGCCAGTGGTGTGGCCACAACATAAAATGACTCAGCTTCCAGTGGATTGCCAGTGGTGTGACCACAACATAAAATGACTCAGCTTCCAGTGGATTGCCAGTGGTGTGGCCACAACATAAAATGACTCAGCTTCCTGTGGATTGCCAGTGGTGTGTCCACAACATGACCAGTGGATTACCATTGTTGTGTCCACAACATGACCAGTGGATTGCCAGTGGTGTGTCCACAACATGACCAGTGGATTGCCAGTGGTGTGGCCACAACATGACCAGTGGATTGCCATTGTTGTGTCCACAACATGACCAGTGGATTGCCATTGTTGTGACCACAACATGGCCAGTGGATTGCCATTGTTGTGTCCACAATATGACCAGTGGATTGCCATTGTTGTGACCACAACATGGCCAGTGGATTGCCATTGTTGTGACCACAACATGACCAGTGGATTGCCATTGTTGTGTCCACAATATGACCAGTGGATTGCCATTGTTGTGACCACAACATGGCCAGTGGATTGCCATTGTTGTGACCACAACATGACCAGTGGATTGCCAGTAGTGTGGCCACAAAATGACCAGTGGATTGCCAGTGGTGTGACCACAACATGACCAGTGGATTGCCATTGTTGTGACCACAACATGACCAGTGGATTGCCATTGTTGTGACCACAAAATGACCAGTGGATTGCCATTGTTGTGACCACAACACAACCAGTGGATTGCCATTGTTGTGACCACAACACAACCAGTGGATTGCCATTGTTGTGACCACAACATGACCAGTGGATTGCCATTGTTGTGACCACAACACAACCAGTGGATTGCCATTGTTGTGACCACAACATGACCAGTGGATTGCCATTGTTGTGACCACAACATGACCAGTGGATTGCCAGTGGTGTGGCCACAACACGACCAGTGGATTGTACACACACATGATATGTACACTTGGAGCAGACCTTAAAAAAACACACACACACAAAAACACAAAAAGACTTGCATATTCCAACTCCACATTCACATCGCACACTATATCCAAATGCCCACCCACCACGTAGTTTTTGTCTTGATACAAGTTGACGCCGAACTCATTGTGGATGACAGAAATGCGAGCTCCCACTGCCGCGTCCGACCCATCTAGTTCCAAGGCCTGATGGTAATCTTGAAGGGCAAAGTTCAGTTCTCCTTGTTTGAAGAAGCAGTCTGGAAAAAAAAAGGTATATATATTTCTTTTTTTTTCATATAAAGCACAGAAATGCTATGTGTTTCCTTGTGGTTGTTGTCCATGGTGTTGTAGCCATTATACTGCACCACAAGCAGAGAGACAAACAAGCACGCCACCATGCTCTTCCCATGGACACACCCTGTCAGAAGTTGTGTCCCTTGGAATGGGCAACGGCGTTGTGCTGAGCAAAACTGATTCTTTTTCCAAAAACCTGAAAACTAGGAACTGTTAAACTGAAGATGTAAAAAGCTGATGAGTTGTTCTTCCTCTTGGCAGTCTCAAACAAGAACAAAGCAAAAAAACAAAAAAAAAAGACGGAAAATGACTAGGAGTGGGAGATGGGATGGTGGCAAAGTTTTTCCTCTTCCAAAATTTTGTACAACAGGGAGGTGTGTGTGTGTGTGTGTGTGTGTGTGTGTGTGTGTGTGTGTGTGCTGGGGGGAAGGCTTCCTGATGGCAAACATTCATACACACTGGCTCTGCAGCTAAGCACTTCTGGTGGTCGGTAGGTGCTTAGAATGTGTGGAATCAGAACAGGCACCCATCAATTCAGTCACAGTGACTTGGCAGCAGTGCAGTGTTTCCACTGGTGGGTTACCTGATGTAGTGAGCAATGCCTGTGGACTGTGGGTGCTGAGGCAAAAGAACAGTGATGGGTACAGTGGTGCATGAGGAGGCCTGAATCAGCAGTGTGGGAATAATACTATTAAGAATCAGAAACCTGACAGCAAAAACAAAATTTCCCCTTCCTCCCCCCAACTACTCTATGATCAGTACAAACACATTTGTTATACAGTCCCAGTCAGTCAGCTATCACACAACAATGATGCACATGAAGAAACACACACACATTGGTACACTGCTCTCTCAGAATGGTATTGGGGGTAGTCAGCTATCACACAACAATGGTGCACATGAAGAAAAACACACACATTGGTACACTGCCCTCTCAGAATGGTGTCGGGAAGATTCCTCCCCTCTATGACTACACTCCTTCACTTACCTCCCCTGTTGATGTACAGCCCCTTCTCATTCTTCTCTCCCTTGATGGCCTTGTTCAGCAGGATGACGGCCTCGTCGTAGAAGCCCTTGGTGAAACACTCCACGGCAAAGTCGTTGTAGGTCAGCAGAAGCTGTCGCTGAGCGTTGGCGTACACAGGGTTGTCCTCGTTGTGGTCGCATTTGTCCAGTGCCAGGAGAAAATCGTCGATAGCGGCATTGAAGTCGTTCAGTTTACGGTGCAGAGCCCCCCTGCAGAAAGAAAGCGACAACAGTAAAATGTGGACCTTGGTCTTCCTCCTTCTTGGCTGCTCTTATTGAAATGAACCTCTGGTTTACATGATTGGACCCCAGACATATAACAATCCTGTCATTTATTCTTTTTAAATGAACTTGACAAATCCACAATTTTTTAATTCACAAAGATTCGTATCGGAGAATCTTTTCTCAAGCAAGAGAACACACTTCTAAAACCTGCTCACTTGTGTTCAATTGAGATAGATCAACTCATGCACGCACGTGCACACACACACACACACACACACACACACACACACACACACACACACACACACACAGTATACTCAAAGGCAGATCCACACAACACTGTACACTCAAAAACAAATCCACACAACAAAGTACACTCAACCTTGCCCCCTTCACCCTTTCCCCCACCCCACACACACATAAACCTTTCCCATCCACCCCCACTGTCTGCAGTATCTGCTCTGGTGGGTTGCTTGATAACGACCACCCCTACCTCCTGCACACACACACACACACACACACGCACACAACACACCACACACACAAACAACACACACACACACACACACACACACACACACACATA
>CM031618.1:1806001-1827543 GCA_018398815.1 Conus ventricosus | reverse complement strand
CACACACACACACACAGACCTCAACACATGGTACTCGGCCACAGAGGGGTTGGTCTCGATGGCGATGGAGATCTTCTGCAGGGCCTCGCGGTGCTTGCCGGCGATGTTCAGCTGCATGGCCTGCAGCTTGCTCTCCGCGGCCTTAGCCTCCAGCGTGCGCATCATCTCCTGTGCCTCCGGGTGGTCCGCCGACAGGCTCAGCGCGTCTTTGACGTCATAGTAACACAGGGTCGTCTGCAAACAGGACCAGGCCAACTGAATGACTTGAGGAAACTCATTGTGCCACCATGGGTATTTCAGTGTACAGTTAGATCTACAGTGCTTGCCTTTTGTCTGGGGTTGTCGAAAATGCATGGTGTTGACAGAAAGAGAGAAGACACAGATCCACCAATAGCTACCAACCCTCCCAAATTTTCTGGAATTTCCCGTACTTAGAAACTGCTCCTGAAGTCCCAAATTTTGTGAAAAAAATTCCAGAATTTCAAAATTTTGTTAAAAATAAGGGGTTTGGGAGGTCATTTTTGATTTGGGATTGATAAAGTATTGAGGAATAAAGCCCCAATTATGTTATGTGGATGTTGGCAATGGTATGTGTAGAATAGCATTTTTCTTTTTCATTGCCAGCTTTGTCATCTCAAACACACAGGGGTTAGAAACACTTTCAGTCAACAGCCAAACTGCCCCTCTTCCTCCCTTCCTTTCTGTGGTTCCCAAAGTTTGACTCCACAAGGTTGGCAAGTCTGGTGACATGATGTGTGCATTATGCAGGACAGCCTTACCAGTCCCACAGACTGAAAGCAGACAACTACAACAGGAACGCACCTTTGTCCTTGCCCAAGTCTATGTCTGAAGGTTTTGTTGTCAATATGTGACTTAATGATCATGGCAAAATCAAGTTGAGAGCTACATCAGGTACATTTGTTTGCAGGTAAACACATCTTCCTTTTATGAAGATTGTGTGTTGAATAGATGTAGCTCCACCCTCCTTATGCTGGATGTGGTCCATGATTGTGTGTTGAACAGATGTAGCTCCACCCTCCTTATGCTGGATGTGGTCCATGATTGTGTGTTGAACAGATGTACTCCACCCTCCTTATGCTGGATGTGGTCCATGTTTGTGTCTTGAACAGATGTACTGCTCCACCTCCAAATGCTGGATGTGGTCCTGATTGTGTGTTAAATTTAGATGTAGCTCCACCCCCTTATGCTGGATGTGGTCCATTCAGCAACAGTACCTATGAACTTGTTGACAGTTGGTGTCTCTGACAAGCACTCCCATGGACATGACATGAAAAGCAACCTGAATGAGGTCACCACCAAAGCGGGGCAAAAGGGCCATGGACTTGAGTTTTTTTTTTTTACCGACAATCATAAAGTATGAGGATGTTTAAACACTTCCACCCTGGTTTGAGACAATGAAAACAGGCGGGTGCTCTGCTTTCCTAGCATATTATCTCCTGACAAAAACCAGGCCCGAGAGATACAGACACCGGCAGTGCGGTCAGGATATTAGAGCAACACTCTCCCAGCCTATCCGCACTTTGGATGAAGCTCAACTGTGAGGTTTTAGCCTTCCAATTTGAACACACCAGCACACTGGGGTCTGAGCAGCAGTAGTTTGAGTGGTAAAATCTCACAATATGTCTGTGCATGTGGTAGGGGTTCCAACCCTTTGACCTAACAACCCGTGGCCTGTCACATAACCACAGTACAACGGCCATTCCCTAACACCTCCTGCCTCATGGGTGATATGATGAGGGTGTGTGCACGCCCTATGGGAGGACAGGGGGAAGCTCACATTGCGGAAATCCCCGTGGAGCCCGCGCCTCATGATGTAGAGGTCAGGTTGTCGTTGTCCACCTCCCAGTCGTTTGTTCACCAGGGCCAAGCACTCTCCCTGTCTCTGGAGCGGCGCCCAAACAGCTGATGCTGCAATCACACATAAGTGTATAACACGAGGAAAAAAACAAGCAAGCAACCCCAAAATTTTTCCCATTTTAAAACATGTTTTTTGGGAAGTTGCCCCTCCCTTTTCCCTTTATTTAAAAAAAAACAAGCCTTTTTTTTTTCAAAAAAAAAACCCCGAAAAAACCAGTTTAAAATTCCCTTTAGTACAAAAAAACCCCCCTTTGGGGCCCCCCACTGCCGTTTTATTGTTTAAAGTTGTTTTTGGTTTTTTTTCACTTTATTTCCCTTTTCCCGGGAAAACCCAAAAGGCCTTGAACCCTTGAAAAAAAAAACCCTTTTTAAATCCTGGAATTTAAATATACCCAAAAAACCGGGAACCTGGGAATGAAAAAAAAAAACCCCCGGGCCCCTTCCCCCCAAGGGGAAAAAGAGAAAAAGGGGTCCAAAGGGTTTTGGGAGGTGGAAAAAAGTGGGGAACATGGGGAAAAACAGAGGCTTTTGGGGAGACAAAAAAGAGGGGCCCTTTTTCCCCCCCCATGGGAAAAGGAAAAAGTTTTTGGCCCGGGAATGGTGGGGGGAAAAAAGACAAAAAAAAGGGGGGTTTTTCCCCCCCCCAGCTGGGGAAAAGGAACCCCGTTCCTTTTAATTTCCGATGGGTGGTTTTTTCCCCCGAGAAAAAAAAAAAAGGGGGCTTTTCCCCCCCCAGTGGGGAAAGGGCCGTTCATTAAAAAGGGGTGGTGGTGGGCCCCCCCCGACAAAAGAGGGCTTTCCCCCAACCCCGCCCCGGGAAAAAACTGGTTTTATTTAATGCTGACTGGTGGCAGAGCCTAAGAAAAGGCCCCCTTTTTCCCCCCCCCAGCTGGGGGGAAAGGGCTTGTACCCCTTAATTTCTGACGGGGGGGCAGAGACCCCAAAAAAAGAAAGGGGCCCCTTTCCCCCCCCAGCTGGGGGGAAAGGGTGTTTCCCCTTAAAAGCCCGGGCCTTGGGGGGGTGCCACAAACCAAAAGGGGGGGGCCCTTTTTCCCCCCCCACCCCGGGAAGGACCTGTTTTATTAAGCTGAACCCCCGGGGGTGGCCCAAAGGAAAAAAGGGAAAGGGGTTTTTCCCCCCCCAGGCCCCGGGAAAGGAAAAGTTTTTTTAAAATTAAAAATGGGCTGGGGGGTGCCCCAAAAGGGGAAAAAAGAGAGGGCCCTTTTTTTCACCCCGCGGGGAAAGGACCCGGGGTTTTTATTAATTTCTGAAATGGTGGGCCCCGAAAGAACAAAGAAAAAGGCCCTTTTTCCCCCCCCCAAACCCGGGGAAAAAGGAACCTTTTTCATTAATTTTAATGGGTGGTTTCCCCCAGACAAAAGAGGGGGGTTTTTCCCCCCCCTAATGGGGGAAGGGGCCCCCGTTTTTTATTTTAAAGCTGGAAAAGGGGGCCCGAGAACCCAAAGAGATGGCCTTTTTCCCAAACCCCTGGGAAGGGGCCCCGGTTTTTTTAATGCTGACTGGGGTGCCCCCAAAAACCCAAAAAAAGGGGCTTTCCCCCCCAGCCTTTGGGAAAAGGCTGTTTTATTAAAGCTTTTCAGGTTGGGGGGGCCCCCAGACCCCAAAGGAAAAGGGGGGGTTTCCCAAAGCTTGGGGGAAGGGAACCTTGGTTTCCCTTAAAAGCCCCGAAAACCCGGGGGGGTTTCCCCAAACCCAAAAAGAGGGGGTTTCCAAACCGGGTTGGGGGAAAGGAAATGGGTTTTTTAATGGGTGGCTTTGGGGGGTTTCCAAAAAGCAAAGAGAGGCCCTTTTTTCCCCCCAGCCTTTTGGGGAAGGGCCCGGTTTTAATTATTTTCCCGAATTTGGTTTTTTGGGAAAAAAACCAAAAGGGGAGGGGGCCCTTTTCCCCCCCCCCAAAGTGGGGGAAAGGGCCCGTTCCCTTTAAAGCCCCCGACTGGGGGTTTTGGGGCCCCGAAAACAAAGGGGAAAAAGGCTTTCCCCCCCAAACGGGGAAAAGGGTTTTTCCCTTAAAGTGAAATGGTTTGGGGCCACAGGGCCAAAAAACCCCGGGCTTTTTCCCCCCCCATGGGGAAAGGGCTGGGTTTTTAATTAAAAAGGCTTTACTGGGGGGGGTTGCCATGCCGAACAAACAAAAGGGGGTTTTTCCCCCCCTTTTCCCGGGAAGGGGCTGTTTTCCCCCTTAATTTCTGATGGGGGTTGCCACAGGGCAAGGGGGGGAACCCTTTTTGCACCCGCAGGGAAAAGGGCCCCGTTCAAATTTAATTTCTGATGGTGGGTTTCCCCGGAAAAACAAAAGGGAAAAAGGGTTTTTTCCCCGCAGCTTTTTGGGAAAGGGCCTTTTTTCATTAAATTTTTTGGTGCCCCGGAAAAAAAGAGGGGCTTTTTTCCCCCCAAAAAATTGGGGGGGACTTGGGTTTTAAAATTAAAGCTGACTGGTTTGGGGTTTTGCCCCCAAAAGAAACAAAAGGGGGGGCTTTCCCCCCCCCAAAATGGGGAAGGGAAAATGTTTAATGCTGACCCGGTGGGGGCCAAAAAGGAAAAAAAAGAGGGCCCTTTTTTCCCCCCAAACCCGCGGGAAAGGGGTGGTTTTTTATTTAATTTCTGATGGTTTGGGGCCCCGGAAAAAAGAAAAGGGGGGTTTCCCCCACCCCCCCAAACTGGGAAGGCCCGGGGTTCCCTTAAAAGCTTTTAAGGTGGAAAAAAATACCCCAAAAAGAGGGGGTTTTCCCCTTTCCCCCGCTGGGAAAAAACTTTTTTCCCTTAAGGCTGCTGGTTTGGTTGGCCCCAAAACAAAGAGAAGGGCCTTTTTCCCCCAAAAACCCAGCCCCGGGGAAAAGGGAAATTGTTTTAAATTTAAAGCGGACTGGTGGTTGGCCCCCCGACAAAGAAAAAGGGGGTTTTTCCCCCCCCAGCCCGGGGGGACCCCCGTTTTTATTTAATGGGCCCCCAAATGGGGGGGCGGGACAAAGAAAAAGGGCCCCCCCTTTCCCCACCAAATGGGGGGGAAAGGGGGTGGGTTTTTTAAATGGTGACTGGGTTTGGGAGAGACCCAAAGAGAGGGGCCTTTTTTTTCCCCCACTGGGGAAAGGGGCTGGGGTTCCCCTTAAAAGCTGACTGGTGGTGGGCCCCAAAAACAAAGGGGAGGGGGTTTTTTCCCAAACCCGCCCGGGGAAAAGGCTGTTTTTTATTTTAAAGCTTTTAAAAACCCCCCGGGGTTTGGTTTCCCCCAGAAAAAGGAGGGGTTTCCCCCCCCCAGCGGGGGAAAGGGCGGGTTTATTAATGCTGGGCATTGGGGGGGGGGAGAAACAAAGAGGGGGCTTTTTTCCCCCCTGGGGGAAAGGGGGTTTCTTTTAAAGCCGACTGGTTGGCCCCCGAGGGCAAAGGAGGGGTTTTCCCCCCCCCAGTGGGGAAAAAGGGGCTTTTTTTCCCTTTTTAAAGCTGACTGGGGGCCTTTTCCCCGACAAAGGGGAGGGGCCCCCCCCTTTTCCCCCAAAACTGGGGAAAGGGCTGGGGGTTCCCCTTTTAAAGAGGGAAAAGGGGGCCAGAGGAACCAAAAAAAAGAAAGGCTTTTTCCCCCCCCAAATGGGGGGAAAGGGGCCGTTCATTAAAATTTTTACTGGTTTTTTGCCCCCAGATCAAAAAAAAGAGGGCCCTTTTTCCCCCCCCAACCTTGGGTAAAGGGATGGGTTTTTAAAAGCCCCGAAAAAGGGGGGGCCACAAAAAAAAAAAAGAGAAAGGGTTTTTTTTCCCCCCCAGCCCGGGGGAAGGGGCCTTTTCATTTTAAAGCTTTGGGTTTGGTTTGGGGCCACAAAAAACCAAAAAGGGGCTTTTCCCCCCCCAGCTTTGGGAAAGGATGGTTTTATTTAAAAAGCCCGAAATGGGGGGGTTTTTCCCCGAGAAAAAAAGAGGGGTTTTTTCCCCCCCCAGCTTTGGGGGGACTGTTCCCCTTAAAAGCCCGAACCCGGGGCAGAGACAGGGAAAGGAAAGGGCCCCTTTCCCCCCCCAGTGGGAAAAGGGCCCCCTTTTCATTAAAAGCTGATTGGGGGGCAAAGGAAAAAAGAAAAAAGGGCCCCTTCCCCCCCCAGCCCCCCGGGAAGGAAAATGGTTTTTTTATTTGCCCGAAAACCCGGTGGGTTTCCACAGACCCAAAGGGGGAGGGCCTTTTCCCCCCCAGCCCGGGAAGGACTGGGTTCCCTTAAAGGGTGAAAATGGTGGGGGCCACAAAACCCAAAAAAAGAGGGGCCTTTTTTCCCACCGCTGGGGAAAAAGGAAATGTTCCCTTAAAAGGGTGACAGGTGGGGGCCCGAAGGGCAAAAAAGTTTGGCCTTTTCCCCCCCACTGGGGAAAAGGAAATGTTTTTATTTAAAGCGGGGTGGGGGGTTTGGCCCCCAGCAAAGAAAAAGGGCTTTTTCCCCCCCCGCCCCCGGAAAGGGGGTTTCATTTTTAAGGTGACTGGTGGTGCCCAACCAAAAACCCCCAAAGAAGGGGGGGGCCTTTTCCCCCCCACCCGGGGAAGGAAATGTTTTTATTTTAATTTCTGACGGGGTGGGGGGCCAGAGAAAAAAAGGGGAAGGGGGGTTTTTCCCCCCGCCCCCCCCCGGGGGAAAGGGTTTTTTTCATTAAAAGCTGGAAAAAAAGGTTTTCTGGCCCCCCAGACAAAAAAAAGAGGGTTTCCCCCCAGCCCCGGGAAGGAATGGGTTCCAAAATTTAAGCCTTTACCCGGGGGGGCTGCCCCAGACAAAGAAAAGGGCCTTTTTAAACCAACCATGGGAAGGGGCCCGTTTTTTTTAATGCCCGGGGCTGGGTTTTCCCGAGACCCAAAAAGAAAGGGCTTTTCCCCCCAGCCCGGGAAGGGGAAAGGTTTTTAATTTTTGAATGGTGGGGGGCCCAGGAAGGGCAAAGACAAAGGGGTTTCCCCCCCAGTGGGAAGGACTTTTTTTTTTCATTTTTGCTTTAAATTTGGGGGGGTGCCCAGAAACAGAAAGGGGTTTCCCCCCCCGCTGGGAAAAAGGCCCCGTTCCTTTTAAAGCCCGCCCGGGGGGGGTGGCCCCCCAGCAAAAGGGGAAAAGGGGGTTTTTTCCCCAACCCGCCCCGGGGGAAAAAAGGAAATGTTTCCCCTTTTTTGCTTTACTGGTTTTTTGCCCCCGAGCAAAAAAAGGGGCCTTTTTCCCCCCCCCCCGCTGGGGGGAAAGGGGGTTGTTTTAAATTAAAAGCCGGGCTGGTTTTCCAGAGACAAAAAAGGGGGGCTTTTTTCCCCCCCCACTGGGAAAAGGAACCGTTTTTTATTAAAGGTGGGCCTGGTGGGTGCCCCCAAACAAAAAAGGAAAGGGGTTTTCCCCCCAGCCCGGGAAAAAGGGCTGGGGTTTTTTAATGGGGTTTATGGTTGGGGTTTAAACCCGACAAAAAAGGAGGGGGGTTTTTTAACCCCCTGGGAAAAAACTGTTCATTAATGCTGGAAAATGGTTTGGGTTTCCCAGAAAAACCCCAAAAAGGGGAGGGGTTTTCCCCCCCCAGTGGGGAAAAGGGGTTTTTCCCCTTAATGCTGTTTGGGGGTGCCGAGACCAAAAAAAAAAGGGGGGTTTCCCCCCCCCCCTTGGAAGGGAACCCCGGTTTATTAATGCCCGACTTTGGTTTCCCCGAGGGGCCCCAAAAAGGGGGGGCTTTTCCCCCCCCACCCGGGGAGGACGGGGGGGGGGTTTTTAATGGGGTGTTGGTTTTTTCCCCCAAAACAAAAAAGAGGGCTTTTTCCCCCCCACTGGGAAAGGAAATTTTTTAATTTAAAGCGATGGGGTTTGCCAGAACAAAAAGGAGGGGCCCCTTTCCCCCCCCCAAATTGGGGGAAAAAATGGTTTTTTATTAAAGCCCGACTGGTGGGTGCCAGAAAAAAAACCAAAAAAGAAGGGGGTTTCCCCCCCCCCCTGGGGAAAAAGGAACCCCCCGTTTTCCCCTTAATGGGGACAGGTTTGGGGGGGCCACAGAAAAAAAAGAAAAAGGGCCCTTTTTTACCGGCCCGGGGAAAAAGGGTGGGTTTAAATTTAAGGTGAACCCCGGGGGGCCCGCCCCCAAAAACAAACAGAGGGCTTTCCCCCCCAGTTGGGGGAAAGGAAATGTTTTCCCCTTTAAAGGTGGGCTGGTGGTTTCCCCAAAGAAAAAAGGGGGGGGCTTTCCCCCCCGTTTGGGAAAAGGCCTTTTTCAAAATTTAAAGGGGGGAATGGTGGCAAAGGGCAAAAAAGAAGGGGGTTTTTCCCCCCCAGTGGTTTGGGGTGTTTTTTCAAAAGCTGGGTTTGGTTTGGTTTCCCCCCGAAAAAAGAGGGGGGGCCTTTTTTCCCCCCGAGGGTGGGGGGAAAATTTTTCTTTTAAAGTGAATGGTGCCCCCCAGCAAAGAAAAGGGGCCCTTTCCCCCCCAAACTTTGGGGAAAAAGGGCTGTTCCCCCTTAATGCTGGGCTGGTTTGGGGGCCAGAGGACAAAAAAAGAAGGGGGCCCCGTTCCCCCCCATGGGGAAAAAGGGCCCGTTTCCCTTTTAAGCGAATGGTGGGGGGCCAAGGCAAAAAAAGAAGGGGTTTCCCCCCCAACTGGGGGAAAGGGCTGTTTTTATTAAGGGTTTACTGGTTTCCCGGAAAAAACCCCAAAAAGAAAAGGGCCTTTTTTTCCCCCCCACTTTTGGGGAAGGGGCTGTTTTTCCCTTAAAAAATGGATGGTGGCCCGGACAAAAGGGGGTTTTTTCCCCCCGCTTGGGGGAAAAAGGGCCCCGTTCTTTTTAATTTCTGATTGGTGGCAAAAAAGACAAAAAAGGGGGCTTTTCCCCCCCAGTGGGGGGGGGCCCGGGTTCCCCTTATTTGGGACCCCGGTGGGGGCCCCGGGGAAAACCAAAAAGAGGGCTTTTTTCCCCCAGCTTTGGGGAAAGGGCCTTTTTCAAATTAAAGCTGGAAAAGGTTTGGGGGGCCCCGAAAACAAAGGAAGGGGGGCCTTTTCCCCCCCAGCCCGGGAAGGACTGGGTTTTCCCCCAAAAGCCCGACTGGGGGTGGCCCCAAAAAAAAGAGAGGGCCCCCTTTTTTCCCCCCCCCAGCTGGGGGAAGGGGGACTCTTCATTAATTTCCCGCTGGGGGGGGTTTCCCCCCGACAAAGAGAGGGCTTTTCCCCCCCCCCAGCTGGGGGAAAGGAAATGGTTTCCCTTTAAAGGGGAAATGGTTTGGGAAAAAGACAAACGAGGGCCTTTTTTCCCACCAGCCCCGGTTTTGGGTTGGGTTTATTAATGCTTTTCTGGTGGTTTCCCACAGACAAAGAGAGGGGGGGTTTCCCCCCCCCAGCGGGGGGGAAATGGGTTTTTAAAAGTGGGGTGGTGGTGCCCCCGGACAAAAGAGGGCCTTTTTTTTCCCCACCCGGGAAAAGGGCTGGGTTTATTAAGTGACCCGGTTTGGGGCCCCCAGGCAAAGGAGGGCTTTTTCCCCCCCCGTTTGGGGAAGGGCTTTTTTTCATTAATGAGACCCCGGTGGGGCCAGAAAACAAAGAGAAGGGGGTTTTCCCCCCAAAACCCGTGGGAAGGGAAAAATGTTTTTTTTAAGGGGGAATGGTGGGCCCGAGACAAAAAAAGAAAGGGGGGGTTTTCCCCCCCCAAACCCGGGAAAAAGGAAAAGTTTTTATTAATGCTGATGGGTTTCCCCGAGACCCAAAAAGAAGGGGGTTTTTTCCCCCCCCCCCCGCCCCGGGAGGGGAAAATGTTCATTTTTAAAGGTGAAATGGTTTGGGGCCCCCGAGAAAAAAAAAGAGGGGTTTGGGGGGTTTTCCCCCCCCAGCTGGGAAGGACCCCGGGTTTTTATTAATGTGGGTGGTGCCCGCCAGAAAAAACAAAAAGAGGGCCCCTTTCCCCCCCCGCCTTTTTAAGGGGTGTTCACCCAATGCCCGGGCCCGGGGGCCAAAAAAAGACCAAAAAAAAAGGGCTTTTCCCCACCAGCCCCGGGGGGAGGTGTTTCCAAATTAAAAGCCCCCCCACGGTTTCCCCGAGACAAAAAAGGGGGGCCTTTTCCCCCCAGCCCCCGGGAAAAAGGCTTTTTTTCATTTAAAGGGTGGGGGGGGGTGGCCCCCAAAAAACAAAAAAGAGGGCTTTTCCCCCCCCACCCGGGGGAAAAAACCCGGGTTTTTAAATTAAAAGCGAATGGTGGGGGGCCAGAGGAAAAAAAGAAAAAGGGCCTTTTCCCCCCCCCCCCAGCCCCCCGGGGGGCCCGTTTTATTTTAAAGCTGACTGGTGGGTTTCAAAAAAACCCCAAAAAGAGGGCCTTTTTCCCAACCCCCGGTTTGGGGGGGACCTGGGGGTTTAAATTTAAAGGGAAAGGTGGCCCGCCCAAAAAGGCAAAAAAAGGGCTTTTTTCCCCCCACCCGGGGGGGGGGCTGTTTTTTAAATTGGGGTGGAACCCGGGGGTGCCCGAAGGGGCAAAAAAGAGCCCAAAAAGGGCAGAAAGGGCTTTTTCCCCCCCGCTTTGGGAAGGACTGTTCCCCCTTTTAAAGCCCGGAAAATGGTGGGGCCACAAGAAAAAAAGAGGGGCCCCCTTTTCCCCCCCAGTGGGAAAAGGGTGGTTTTATTAAAAGGAATGGTGGTTTCCCCCCAGACAAAGAGAGGGGTTTTTTCCCCCCAGTTTGGGAAAAAAACTGTTCCCCCTTTAAAGCGACTTGGTTTTGGGGCCCCGAACAAAGAGGGGCCCCTTTCCCCCCCAGTGGGGAAAGGAAAAAGGGGGGTTTATTAATGGGGAAATGGGGGGGTTTCCCCCCGGCAAAAAAGAGGGGGCTTTTTCCCCCCCGCTTGGGGGAAAATGTTTTATTAAAGCTGGGCCCCGGGGGGCCCGAGAAAAAAAAGAGTTGGGGTTTTTCCCCCCCAACTGGGAAAAGGGCTGGTTTTTTATTTTAAAAAGGGGGAAATGGTGGTGGCCCCCAGCCTAAACCCCGGGGGACTGTTTTTCAATTTAGAAAAACTGGTTTTTTTGGCCCCCCTCCTTTAAAAATTTAATTTTTAAAAGCCCAAAAATTTAACCCTGGGTAAAAATGCATAAAACCCCTTAATTCAACAATACCCCCCCTTTTAAAATAAAACCCCCTTTTTTTTTTTAAATGCAAATTTTGGAAAAACACTACACCAAACCTGTGATATCAGCTGATAGTTCTCCATACCAAATTCCCTGTGACATCAATGGGGAAGTTTTCTTCCTGCTCGCATTGTTGGCTATTGTGAAGTTCAAACCCCCACCGTGTTTCTGACCTCACAGTAAACTGCAGCCAGGGTTTAACACGTAGTAGCCCTTGCAAGATTATGCAAGATACAAATGTGTTATATACAGGGCTCATCTTACCAATAAACATATTTATCAATTTGATCTTACCTACAAATGTATTATCTGGCGGTATTGGGGTTCATCTTACTTACAAACAGGTATCCAACGTTGTTGGGTTCATTTTACCTATGAACAGGTATCCAACATGACCAGGGTTCGTCTTACCTATGAAAACATGGTATCCAATATGACCTGGGTTCGTCTACCTATGAATACGGTATCCAACATGACCAGGGTTCGTCTTACCTTGAATTATGGTATCCAACATGACCAGGGTTCGTCTTACCTCCGAATATGGTACCCACATGACAGGGTTGTCTTACCTATAAATATGGTATCCAACATGACCAGGGTTCGTCTTACCTACGAATATGGTAGCCAACGTTATCAGGGTTCATCTCGGCAGCAGGGGAAAAAGGGGCCTCCAGGGCTTCTGGGTAGAGGCGCTGATTCGAAGGGCACTGGCCGTTGGAAAGAAAGAAGAGGAAGGTGAGCCTGTGGTAGGCGGCCATGTCGTTGCTGGCCACAGGCAGGCCTTCTTGTAGTTCAGGAGGGGCCGACTGGAAGTCGCAGACCTGGATGAAGGCCTCCCCCCGCGGGCCGGTAGAAGGCGGCTTCGTCGCCCTTCAGGTTGATGGCCTTGTTCAGCGCCGTGATGGCCTCCACCCAGCGGCTCTCCGACTGCAGGCACAGCGCCCTCTGGTAAACTGATGGGGAGGGTTCCATGAATGGCATTGTTGTGACCACTGACCTGTCGTAATCACCTGTTGTGATCCACTCACCTGTTCATAGTTCACCTGTTGTGATCCACGACACGTCATCCCTTTACCTGTTGTGATTTCCCCTGGGGCACTGTCTCAGTCACCTGTTGTGATCCACTGACACTGGGCATCAGTCACCTTTTTTTGATCCATCTGACACTGTCATCAATCACCTGTTGTGATCACTACACTGTCATCAATCACCTGTTGTGATCCCTTACACTGTCATCATCCCTGTTGTGATCCACTTACCTGTCATCATCACCTGTTGTGATCCACTGACACTGTCCCTCAATCCACCTGTTGTGAATCCACTTACACTGTCATCAACACCTGTTTAGAAGGTCTCCATTATCTTTATCATAATTCGACAAAAGAAAGATCCATTTACACTGTCAATCAATCACCTGGGTTTTGAAGGTCCTCCATTATCTTTATCATAATTCGGACAAAAGAAATATGATGAAATTACGAGAATAAAATAAAGGGGTTTAAAAAAAGATCCCACTTATTGGTTTGGCAACAATTCTTGAATCCACTTTTCCCATTATGCAAAAAACACACCCCACACATGTGTGCACGCCGCCCCCACACACAACACACACACACACACACAACACGCAAACTCACTGTTCTTTGGCCCCGTTATGGATGATTTCACTCAGGGTGTAGGTGACCGTCTTGACCTCACTCCCCTCGTCAGTTGTGAAGATTCCCCGTTTCCGCTGCTGAGCTGCCTGAATCACCTCCTCGTCCACTGCCGTCGAAAACACAGCAGCGGGTTGCTGCCACAGACCAAAGGGAGGTCAGAAGAGAATGTGTACATGAACCATGTGGGATAATCAGGAGTAGGTGTTGTACTTGGGTTTGGGTGGGTGTTTTTTTTTAATCTGTGGGGCTTGATACATGAAAGATATAAACACACACACGCATGCGCGTGCACACACGCACGCATGCACACACGCATGCATGCACACACACACACACACACACACACACACACACACACATACACACACACACACACACACACACACACACACACACGCAAAAATAAAGATGACACAAACAGCAATTTTTAAATATTAACAAAATCCAATCTGATTTTGCTGCATATAAGCAAATAAGCATTTAACATTTAAGTTTAAGCAGAAGTTAACATGCAACATTATTATCTATTATTATCTGGTGTATACACCTCTTACACATATATATTTCTATGCATATGTGGACACTTTCTGTTCATATATAAATAACTTGAATGGAAGAAACATTTCATTAGAAAATCAAGAGATAGAAATGCTGACATAATTATACATAGAAAATAATTACATTTGAAATGCAAAGTATTATTGTATGGGGAAATTTTTTTTATCTAATAAAAATCATATCTTAATATTTAAAATCACAATGAATATCCAATTGGTTTAGTTCAAACTGAAAAGTTACAATACAATTTTAAACAACTGGAAAACTGGTGTTCAGAGACTGTGATCTGAAAAATTACAGTTTCTACAAAGAGACATCTTTTTCACAAATAGGAAACAAGAATAAATGCTTTTACTGTCAGAAGACAAATCACCAATGAATATCTGCAATACTAGTTATCACATGCACATCATTATAATGGATAGCCTACCCCCCCCCCCCCCCCAAACAAAAAAAAGAAAAAAAAAGAAAAAACAACAACCAAAAAACCATATTCATTATCATTGTTATTATAAAGAATATTCACAAGCTAAGTCAAATTAATACCTTGGCATGAACAATCATCAACTACATAGCCTGAACTTCAGAACTGATCAACAGGAACAACAAGCAGGACCCACAATGCATGCCACACTCCAACGCTGCCACTACACTCAAGTGTACCACCATTCTTCACCGCCATCCCATCCACCCTCTCCATCCATCCCCCATCTATCCAACAAGAGCAATTGCAAACGATTGATAATCATCCATGCCCGAACGCTTTTCACACTCTCAAATGACACCAATACCCAAATGCATTTCACACTCTCAAATGACACCAATATCCAAATGCATTTCACACTCTCAATTGACACCAATACCCAAATGCTTTTCACACTCTCAAATGACACCGATATCCAAATGCATTTCACACTCTCAATTGACACCAATACCCAAATGCTTTTCACACTCTCAAATGACACCGATATCCAAATGCATTTCACACTCTCAATTGACACCAATACCCAAACGCATTTCACACTCTCAAATTACATCGATACCCAAACATATTTCACACTCTCAAATGGCACCAATACCTTAGCGCATTTCACATTTTCAAATGATACAATACATTATTTAGTATATCAATTCGGTGGGAAAAGAAAAGTTTTCAGGCTTCCATAAGAAGATGGTGGAGAGGCAGAGTGTCTATGCTGATGTGGCAGCTGATTCTAAATGAAAAAGGCTGGACAGGCAGACAGATGTGTTTATACAGACAGTGGGAATGAAAAAACAGTAAGTATCACAGGAAGAATGGAGGTCACGTGATGGCGTGTACAGGTGCCACAGATCATTTGAACATTGGCGACAAGAGGATGTGATGAATTTGTAACAGACAGCTGTGATTTTGCTGAAGCTTCTTTGCTGAAAAGAGAGTCAGTAATGAAAATGTAATAATGGAGTTATATGGTCAGACATAGAGGAGCAAAAAAACAAGGTGGACAGCATGATTTGGGGACTTTCTGTAACATAACAATGAGACAGCATGGGCAGTTAGATAGAACATTGTGACAGTAATCGAGACGTGAGAGCACAAATGGCAAGGAGATGATGGATGAAAGGAATTCCCCAAAGTTCCAGAAAGCGAATTTGACAGACAAGAGCAACATGAAAGACAGGAGCAAGATTGTGCTGAAAGGAAAGGGTGTGGTCCGACGTCACACCGAGGTTACAAGCAGAAGTACAGAGAATGACTGATGAGTCAGGGAGATCTATAGGTGATGGAAGCAAGGGATGATTCAATGACTTTGGCAGAAAGATCACAATCAAGTTAGTTTGGTCTTTTCTGGTTCCTCTGTTGTCCATCATCCAGTGGCTGGGGCCAGATACACAGGACACAGCACTTCTAGTCATTGCTGGAAGATGACACACAGAGAGATGACACACAGAGAGATGACACACAGGAAGATGACACACAGAGAGATGACACACAGGAAGATGACACACAGAGAGATGACACACAGGAAGATGACACACAGAAGATGACACACAGAGAGATGACACACAGAGAGATGCACACAGAGAGATGACACACAGAGAGATGACACACACAGGAAGATGACACACAGGAAGATGACACACAGGAAGATGACACACAGAGAATGACACACAGAGAGATGACACACAGAGAGATGACACACAGAGAGATGACACACAAGAAGATGACACACACAGGAAGATGACACACACAGGAAGATGACACACAGGAAGATGACACACAGGAAGATGACACACAGGAAGATGACACACAGGAAGATGAACACACAGGAGATGACACACACAGGAAGATGACACACACAGGAAGATGACACACACAGGAGATGACACACAGGGAGATGACACACAGGAGATGACACACACAGGAAGATGACACACACAGGAGATGACACACACAGGGAGATGACACACAGGAAGATGACACACAGAGGGAGATGACACACAGGAAGATGACACACAGGAAGATGACCACGAGCACACAGGAAGATGACACACACAGGGAGATGACACACAAGGAAGATGACACACACAGGAAGATGACACACACAGGGAGATGACACACAGGAGATGACACACAGGAAGATGACACACACAGGAAGATGACACACACAGGGAGAGATGACACACACAGGAAGAGTGACACACAGGAGGTGACACACAGGAGAGAAGGTGACACACACAGGAAGATGACACACACAGGAGATGACACACACACGGAAGATGACACCACAGGAAGATGACACACACAGGAAGATGACACACACAGGAGATGACACACAGGAAGATGACACAAAAGGGAGATGACACACACAGGAAGATGACACACACAGGAAGATGACACACACAGGAGATGACACACACAGGAAGATGACACAACAGGGAGATGACACACACAGGAAGATGACACACACAGGAAGATGAACACACAGGAAGATGACACACAGGAAGATGACACACACAGGAAGATGAACACACAGGGAGATGACACACACAGGAAGATGACACACACAGGGAGATGACACACACAGGAAGATGACACACAGGAAGATGACACACAGGAGATGACACACACAGGAGATGACACACACAGGAGATGACACACAACAGGAAGATGACCCCACAGGAAGATGACACCACAGGGAGATGACACACACAGGAAGATGACACACAGGAGAATGACCACATACACACCAGGAAGATGACACACAGGAAGATGACACACACACAGGAAGATGACACACACAGGAAGATGACAAAACAGGAAGATGACACACACACAGGAAGATGACACACAGGAAGATGACACACACAGGAAGATGACACACAGGAAGATGACACACACAGGAAGATGACACACAGGAAGATGACACACACAGGAAGATGACACAAACCACCAGGAGAATGACACACACAGGGAGATGACACACACAGGGAGATGACACACACAGGGAGATGACACACACAGGAAGATGACACACACAGGAAGATGACACACACAGGAAGATGACACACAGGAAGATGTACACACACAGGAAGATGACACACACAGGAAGATGACACACAGGAAGATGACACACACAGGAAGATGACACACAGGAAGATGACACACACAGGAAGATGACACACACAGGAAGATGACACACACAGGAAGATGACACACACAGGAAGATGACACACACAGGGAGATGACACACACAGGGAGATGACACACAGGGAGATGACACACACAGGGAGATGACACACACAGGAAGATGACACACAGGAAGATGACACACACAGGAAGATGACACACAGGAAGATGACACACACAGGAAGATGACACACACAGGAAGATGACACACAGGAAGATGACACACACAGGAAGATGACACACAGGAAGATGACACACACAGGAAGATGACACACACAGGAAGATGACACACACAGGAAGATGACACACACAGGAAGATGACACACACAGGGAGATGACACACACAGGAAGATGACACACACAGGAAGATGACACACACAGGAAGATGACACACACAGGAAGATGACACACACAGGGAGATGACACACACAGGGAGATGACACACACAGGGAGATGACACACACAGGAAGATGACACACACACAGGAAGATGACACACACAGGGAGATGACACACACAGGGAGATGACACACACAGGAAGATGACACACAGGAAGATGACACACACAGGAAGATGACACACAGGAAGATGACACACACAGGAAGATGACACACACAGGAAGATGACACACACAGGAAGATGACACACACAGGAAGATGACACACAGGAAGATGACACACACAGGAAGATGACACACACAGGAAGATGACACACACAGGAAGATGACACACAGGAAGATGACACACACAGGGAGATGACACACACAGGAAGATGACACACAGGAAGATGACACACACAGGAAGATGACACACACAGGAAGATGACACACACAGGAAGATGACACACAGGAAGATGACACACAGGGAGATGACACACAGGAAGATGACACACACAGGAAGATGACACACACAGGAAGATGACACACACAGGAAGATGACACACACAGGAAGATGACACACACAGGAAGATGACACACACAGGAAGATGACACACAGGAAGATGACACACACAGGAAGATGACACACACAGGAAGATGACACACAGGTCCAGAAACATAAACTCATTGTCATCAGAGAAAAGGGTGATGGAAAAGAGAATGTTGATTTACAATGGAGAGAGAAAGAGAGACAGAGACAGAGAGAGAGACAGAGACAGAGAAAGAGTTGAAGTAGCAAATATTCAGAATTTCCTTTCTGCAACCCATGAAAACTTCACCTACGAGGCACAACTGACAGTTGAGGAGAATCATCACAGGCACAGAGATGGAAAGTACCTGGTTTCCAGTTCACTGCAATGTTTCATTTCAAAATGGAGGAAGAAGCGATCAGGAGGATAAGTATAAATTTCAAACAAAATTTAAAGAAGAAGAAAAAGATATACACACAGAGGTATATAAAGAAAAAAAGTGAAATGTTATGACTGTTCACACACGCTACATAGTGCTTTCTCTCTTCTTGTCGATATCATTTCATGACCACCCTCATGCAGATATTCAAATCTACTTCAGTGATGAAGAATGCTTACAGTTAATGGGAAAGGCAGCCAGAACCCAAACCCACATCAGCAATCATGCTGTCAGCAATGAGAAAGACCAGAAAAAAGGTACACATAGCACACAAAGCTGTAAACAGTTTGAGTGTGTGTGTGTGTGTGTGTGTGTGTGTGTGTGTGTGTGTGTGTGTGTGTGTGTGTGTGTGTGTGTGGTCTGTGTGTGTGTGTGTGTGTGTGCGTGCGTACAGGCATGTTCATGTCTACATGTGTGTGTTTGTGTACAAGTGTGCGTGTGTGTGTGCATGCATGCTTGTGCAGAAGACGGTGGGTGGGTGGGTAAGCAAGAGCATGCGTGTGTGTGTGTGTGTGTGTGTGTGTGTGTGTGTGTGTGTGTGTGTGTGTGTGTGTGTGTGTGTGTATAAGTGCAGTTGATGTGTGTATGTTTCTGCCTGCCTACCTACCTGTCTGTCGGTCTGGCTGTACATCTCGATGTGTACATCTACCTTGGTGTGTGCATGGACCGTTTGTGTGTCTATATGGAGCTCCATTCTGCTCTGAGACTGCATGACAAGGGCTGTACTGCATGCTTCCCTCACACTATATCCCAGCGTCAACCAGGCCCAAGGGATACAGACACTTGCAGGTTTGGTCAGGAAATGGGAGCAAAAATCTCAGAATCGCATCCACGAAGTAGATGGAACTCGACAGTGTCGTTCCAATCTTCCCAACTGAGCCCATAGCAAACTCAACACTGAGCAGCAGCTGGTCATGGTCAGAAAAATCACATAAAGATAACCGGCTGTGATGGGAATCGGACGTATGACCACCCAGCCGGGAATCCACAATGTCAACCACGGGGCCACAGCAGCTGGCCAGCACAAGAATTCAAGCAGTTTACTCCCAGGCCCAGGCCCAGTCTGTCCAACAAGTTTTGTCACAACATATCTGACAGTTTGGGTGCAGTAAAGTGTGCAGCTATGATGCGGAGTGGCCCTGGATCCCCCTTTCATGGGAATTTGCAGCACAGATCCACACCCACATTGGGCAGGTTTGTCCCTGGGTCACATTCCATCTATAAATGTTGTTGGGTTGAAAGGGGGCTGTAAATGTTGTTGGGTTGAAAGGGGGCTGTAAATGTTGTTGGGTTGAAAAGGGGCTGTAAATGTTGTTTGGTTGAAAGGGGGCTGTAAATGCTGTTGGGTTGAAAGGGGGCTGTAAATGTTGTTTGGTTGAAAGGGGGCTGTAAATGTTTGGTTGAAAGGGGGCTGTAAATGTTGTCTGGTTGAAAGGGAGCTGTAAATGTTGTCTGGTTGAAAGGGAGCTGTAAATGTTGTTTGGTTGAAAGGGGGCTGTAAATGTTGTTTGGTTGAAAGGGGGCTGTAAATGTTGTTTGGTTGAAAGGGGGCTGTAAATGTTGTCTGGTTGAAAGGGGGCTGTAAATGTTGTTTGGTTGAAAGGGGGCTGTAAATGTTGTCTGGTTGAAAGGGGGCTGTAAATGTTGTCTGGTTGAAAGGGGGCTGTAAATGTTGTCTGGTTGAAAGGGGGCTGTAAATGTTGTCTGGTTGAAAGGGGGCTGTAAATGTTGTCTGGTTGAAAGGGGGCTGTAAATGTTGTCTGGTTGAAAGGGGGCTGTAAATGTTGTCTGGTTGAAAGGGAGCTGTAAATGTTGTCTGGTTGAAAGGGAGCTGTAAATGTTGTTTGGTTGAAAGGGTGTCAGCATTTTTGGCATAACCTGCTCATGGATAGGGCTGGGGAGAAAAAACAAAGATAAAAGAACCCGGCTGTGGGTGGAAAAAAGAAAGATCTTTGTGGAAATAATGATTTGTGCTTAACCTGCACACAGATGGTGTGAGGGATGACAACAACAACAACAAAAAAAAGAAAAAGACAAAAGAGCCTGGATGTGGGTGGAAAATAAAAATTCTTTGAGGGGGTCATAATTTGTGCATAGCTTGCTCACAGACGGGGGGTGGGGGTGAGGGGTGGGTGGGCAGGAAGCAAAAAACAAAGACAAAAGAACCTGTAGGTGGGTGAAAGAAATAAAATCTTTGTGGAGGTAATAATTTTGGCATAACCTGTTCACAGATGGAGGGGGGGGGGGGGGGGGGGGGAGGGGCAAAAAAAGAAGGCCAAAGGAACCCAGACATGGGTGGGAAAAAATAATCTTCTTTGTGGAGGTAATAGCAACAGGTTAGTGCTCACATATACATATCTCCATGCTATCACATAAAGCAACAGACATTTGTTTTGTTTTGTTTTTTCTTGGTAACATATCAAAGATCACACTGGTTTATTCCCTACAACCTAAGTATGCTAAGAATACACACGGCACCGTACCAAATTGATAAAAGAAAGCAAACAAAAGAAAAACAAGCTGAAAACAAAAGAAAAACAAGCTGAAAACATTCCAACAGCAACAGCACAACTCTTCAGTGAAGCCAGCTTTCACAACTCAAAGGAAAAAGGATAAATAATCAACAAGAACAAAAACCAAAAAACAGTTGCACAACACAGTGAAAATCTGAAGAGTTTTTCTCTGTGCGTGTGATGGAGGTTAAGGCACGCTCGGCACATACCTGGGAACCGAATATCATGCGAAAAAACTGTTGGGAATATACAGGACACAACATCTTACATGAGGCCAGGAGGTGTAAAAAAAAAAAAATAAAATAAATAAGGGAGACAACCCTTGCTCCCACAGACAATCAATGATATGCCCATAGCTCCAAAGTAGTTTTGTTTTCGATGAATTTGCCTGGTCAAGATGCAGACACATCTTAAAACAAGGAGACTTCCTCAAAAAAACAAAAAAAAAACAGAAAAAAAAAGTTCCACACCTGCCCATTCATTCATAGCTAGTGTACAAAACAAAAATGTCAGAAATGAACAGACATAACTGAATATTTCTTCAAGACTGACCACAGATCGATGACCCTGAGCATTGTCAAACAGAATAAACAGCAGAACAGAAACTAATACAACTAGCTTTGGTATGACTGACTAAAAAGTTCCATGAATTTTGTATGGGTTTTATTTCAGTAAACACAGACTCCCCAACCAGAACTTAGTTTATATCCGGACTAAGGATGCTGCATGTCATTTGAGCTTTCAATGGGAAGATCTGGTTTGAAACAAGGCGTCTTTACAGGCAGAAAAAGACACAGAGGGGCCAATTTCAAGCTTCATGATCCA
>CM031618.1:1780549-1805901 GCA_018398815.1 Conus ventricosus | reverse complement strand
TACATATTTTACACGCAGTGGGAACAAGCGTTCCAGTAGTTTTCATTTGCGTCTGGAGACAAAACTGACAGCATTCAAAATGTTCTGTCACAGCACTGTGTTACCCAAGTCAAGAACACTTTATTATCTCCTTAGAGAAATCAAGAGTGGCCATAAAAATAACAAATCATGAACCACACCCACCCATCCACCCACCCACCCACTCACACACACAGAATAATATCACACACACACACACACACACACACACACACACACACACACACACAGAATAATATCACACACACACACACACACACACACACACACACACACACACACACACACACACACACACACATGTATACATATACAAACAAGCTTTCTGAAACCGGATCTTAGTGGAAGTTCAGTTTTGATTCAGAAGTTTGATGGAATTGGGGACGAAACTGTTTTTTTTAGTTCTATTTGTTTTGAATTTTGGAATTTGGAATCTTCGTCCAGATGGTAGAACATTGTAGTTTTTTGAAAGAACATGGGAACTTTCAGCAGCATTGTTCACACCTTTTCATGTGACACGACATTCATACAATTTATCTACCTGTTCTTGGTTTTTTGCCAATAATCTTTCCACATGTATTCACCACTCTCTTTAAAATGTTTTGTTTTTCACGCTTAGACTTCCAAACCAGCATAAAAGGCCAAAGGACAACACTGATTCTACAAAACAATGATAAAACATATTCAAGATGTCCTTTTTAACAGCAAGAGACCGAAGTTTCTGAAGACAGTATATTCTAGATGGGCATTTTTTGTAGATAAATGGAGTATTTGCATTAAAATTCAGCTTGTCATCTATAAAAGTACCCTGATACTTATATTCACTTACACGTTCACTTTCGTGTTTCCGATATACAAGTGAGGGACAGAAGCTGGGTTTCTTTGAAAATCAGTTTCCATCTCCTTCATCTTACTAACATTAATATCTAAACAGTTCTCTTTGCACCATGTATAAAAACGTTCCACCTCTTGAAAATAAATGATATCTGAATTTGACAGGTCTTCTGAAGGAGAATCATCAGAGTACTTTATGACAGGAGTGACAGAAGAACCAGTACAGTCATTTGTGTAAAGAGTAAAGAGTACAGGGGAGAGAACAGTGCCTTGAGGTGCACCAGTAAATGTGGTTCTTGTTGATGAATATTTTCCTTCAAAGCATATGCACTGTAACCTGTTGATTAAAAAGCTCACAATCCATAAAATCAATTTTGGATTGACCTCAAGTTTGGAGTTTCTTTGCCATAATGTGTGGCATAATAGTATTAAAAGCTGATGAGAAATCAATAAGCAGGATACAAACAAAAGAATCCTTGTTTTCAAGATGTGTGTATGCATGATTTAAAAGAGTGATTATTGCATCATCTGTACTTTTGTTCTGTTTGTATGTAAACTGGTATGGATCACAAAGCTATTTGACTTGAGGAAGAAGAATCTGACGGACAAGGCGTTCAAAACATTTCATTACAAGAGATGTCAAAGCAACAGGTCTATAGTAATTCAAAATGCAAGGATTTCTTGTTTTTGGTACCGGAAAAATTGTTGATTTTATCCCAGACAGAGGGCAACAACTCCACAACTCAAAGACCATGAGAACAACCTACAAAAAAAACATACGACAACTGTTTCTGAACATGATTTTAAAAGATTTCCACAAATATTGATGGTGCAGATTTCTCAGAGTGTGCGAAGTGGCTGCATAATTTGGGTGGAAGGATCGTGACAAGTTTGTGCTGACCTTTCCCATAGAGTGACAGACTTCCTCACGACCTATCACATGAACCTCACTGACTTCCTCATCACAGGAACCTTACTGACTTCCTCATCACAGGAACCTTACTGACTTCCTCATCACAGGAACCTCACTGACTTCCTCATGACAGGAACCTTCCTGACTTCCTCATGACAGGAACCTTACTGACTTCTCATCACAGGAACCTCACTGACTTCCTCATCACATAAACCTCACTGACTTCCTCATCACAGGAACCTTCCTGACTTCCTCATCACAGGAACCTTCCTGACTTCCTCATCACAGGAACCTCACTGACTTCCTCATCACAGGAACCTTACTGACTTCCTCATCACAGGAACCTCACTGACTTCCTCATCACAGGAACCTCACTGACTTCCTCATCACAGGAACCTTACTGACTTCCTCATCACAGGAACCTTACTGACTTCCTCATGACAGGAACCTCACTGACTTCCTCATGACAGGAACCTCACTGACTTCCTCATCACAGGAACATTCCTGACTTCCTCATCACAGGAACCTCACTGACTTCCTCATGATCTGTCACAGGAACCTCACTGACTTCCTCATCACAGGAACCTTACTGACTTCCTCATCACAGGAACCTCACTGACTTCCTCATCACAGGAACCTCACTGATTTCCTCATCACGGGAACCTCACTGACTTCCTCATGACCTGTGACAGGAACCTCACTGACTTCCTCATGACCTGTGACAGGAACCTCACTGACTTCCTCATGACCTGTGACAGGAACCTCACTGACTTCTTCATGACAGGAACCTCACTGACTTTCTCATGACCTGTCACAGGAACCTCACTGACTTCCTCATGACCTGTGACAGGAACCTCACTGACTTCCTCATGACCTGTGACAGGAACCTCACTGACTTCCTCATCACAGGAACCTCACTGACTTCCTCATCACAGGAACCTCACTGACTTCCTCATCACAGGAACCTCACTGACTTCCTCATGACCTGTGACAGGAACCTCACTGACTTCCTCATGACCTGTGACAGGAACCTCACTGACTTCCTCATCACAGGAACCTCACTGACTTCCTCATGACCTGTGACAGGAACCTCACTGACTTTCTCATGACCTGTGACAGGAACCTCACTGACGTCCTCATCACAGGAACCTCACTGACTTCCTCATGACCTGTCACAGGACCCTTACTGACTTCCTCATCACAGGAACCTCACTGACTTCCTAATGACCTGTCACAGGACCCTTACTGACTTCCTCATCACAGGAACCTCACTGACGTCCTCATGACAGGAACCTCACTGATGTGCTCATCACAGGAACCTCACTGACTTCCTCATGACAGGAACCTTACTGACTTCCTCATCACAGGAACCTCACTGACTTCCTCATCACAGGAACCTCACTGACTTCCTCATGACCTGTCACAGGAACCTCACTGACTTCCTCATGACCTGTCACAGGAACCTCACTGACTTCCTCATGACCTGTCACAGGACCCTTACTGACTTCCTCATCACGGGAACCTCACTGACTTCCTCATCACAGGAACCTCACTGACTTCTTCATGACCTGTGACAGGAACCTCACTGGCTTCCTCATGACCTGTGACAGGAACCTCACTGACTTCCTCATCACAGGAACCTCACTGACTTCCTCATCACAGAAACCTCACTGACTTCCTCATGACCTGTGACAGGAACCTCACTGACTTCCTCATGACCTGTCACAGGAACCTCACTGACATCCTCATGACAGGAACCTCACTGACTTCCTCATGACCTGTCACAGGAACCTCACTGACTTCCTCATGACCTGTCACAGGAACCTCACTGACTTCCTCATGACCTGTCACAGGAACCTCACTGACTTCCTCATGACCTGTGACAGGAACCTCACTGACTTCCTCATGACCTGTCACAGGAACCTCACTGACTTCCTCATGACCTGTCACAGGAACCTCACTGACTTTCTCCTGACCTGTCACAGGAACCTCACTGACTTCCTCATGACCTGTGACAGGAACCTCACTGACTTCCTCATGACCTGTGACAGGAACCTCACTGATTCAGTGGAATGCGGCCTAAGCCCTCTGTGATGGGCCAAACCTAGTTGGAAAAAAAAAGCAGGAGGGCTGGGGTGGGGGTGGGGGGTGGGGGGAATGGGTTACATGGTGGAGTCCCCTGTCAAGGGTCGGGGAGGTGGGGGGTGGCGGTGGGGGCCAGGGGGAAGGCCTCTGAAGCTGAAGGGTTTCTGCACTTTTGTCAGGTACAATCTGGGCAGTTTCAGGCTTAGCAGTCCACAAGACCACGCATTTCACAAACTGACGATGAACACCAGTTGCTGGGACACAAGAAGCTGCAGGGATGGACAAGCTGGTCCTTGCTGACCATGGTTTGTGTTTACCAATAATAATATTTTACGCCTAATTTGAAAAGATAAATGATTGCTGGTTCTTCAATTTCACTGTCCTGAGAGTTGTTTATCTTGCCTGAAGAAGACCAAAGAGGTCGAAGTGTATCATGTTTTGTCTTGTAATTTGTTTGTCCCTTTTGTCCGGCGGATGAAATTACAATTTTTTTCTTTAAAATTTGTTTCAGTTTCTGCCTGCAGTCAGCTCACTGTGAAAGTAACTTTAGAAAACTGTCAATCTGGATATCAGAAATAAGTTTGTGTTTATCGGAATCTTATGAACCAGCCCAGCTTCAAGTAAGCTTCATGAGAAAGAAAAATGTCCATTGTTCTTCAAGGAGATGGACAAAGGCACAGCTGAACTGTAAGCAAGTATGAAGTAATATCTTTATGGAAGGTTTCACTATCATGTAACATCGATAACAACATCAGCTTGCTGAAATTTTAAAACTGAAAATAAGTACAACTCCCACGGTCAGACTCTTCTCAAAATCCTCAGCATAGAGTGAGAGCAAGTCAAAGGGAAAGAGGGAGACAGAGACAGACAGACAGAGAGAGAAAGAGAGAGAGAGAACATTTGTGTTGCTTATCTTGGATTTTCATGTTATTATTTCTGTGCAGGCACCTAGATATGTGGCACTATGCTGATGTCAGTTACCCATGATGTATCACACAACGCCAAAAGCATCACCTTGCTCATCAGCACCTTCTTTGTCAGTGCCTCTACTTTCCACCCATGACTACTTCCATCTGTTTGACAGTGCAGTCGTAATCTTAAAAGTCTCCTCATTCTGCTGAATGAATAGCATCAGATTCATGATTGTTGGTGAAACAGTACTGATAAGCCAACTAAACATGGTGCCAAAGGTTTGGCAAACACATAGACCAGCATTTGGACTGACTGTTCTAGACATCCTTACCAAAACATTAAAAAGAAAAAACATTGGCCCTGACACACAGTGATTTCTGTAATTCCCCAAAATGAGTCGATTCTGGTTTCCAGCCCATCTGGACGTGTGCTTTCATCCACGCTCTTTACAACTGGTGTGTTTCATGAGAGTTTCACCATGATCAGGTGTCTGTCTGGATGTAGTCATCAACTCTGAGTTCCCCATTTGGACATCAACACAGCGCTTAGCATCTGACCTTGAAACTCCCCTCCCCTTCCTTCCCTTTCTCTCTCTCACTCACACACACTCTCTCTCTCTCTCATACATACACACACACATCAATATGCTATCTTAAGAGTAGAGATGATTTAACTAAAATGCAATGCCACTTTCTGGACTTGTACTTCAGAATTTCATTTGAGGTACTAGTGACTTTAACACTTTTGGATACATGACAGTCACTACCATGGAAAATAATCTCAAACTGCAATGAGTACATATAACCATAACAAAGCGATTCAGGATGATTGAAAGACCATGTCAGGAAACAAGATACTGATATAGAAAGGAAAGAAAAGACAGACAGAAATAGAGAAACAAGACATCTTTATGTACGAGACAAACAGACTTCTTCGTTCAGCATATGGAAGAGAGAGAGAGAGAGAGAGAGAGGCAGGACAGGTGGAGGGAGGAATGGCAGAGAGGGATTGGTGGAGAACTGCATTTTAGGGAAACAGGTGGGGCGGGACGGAAACACAAGGGAGACAACCAGTGAAAGTCAAACAGAAAGACTGAAGAACTCACATGTGGGTCGCTGGCGAGAGAATCCCCGACGCTACCCCCAGCGCCCTGACCTTGAGATGTGGAGTCCCCTCCCGTTGTGAAGCCGCTCTCTGTCATGCTGAGAGTGTCTTCCCCTGTGCCAGTCCCGGACGCCGTTTTTGTTGTTTCAGAATCTTTAGGCATAGTACTGTCGCTCTGCAGTTGATCTGGGGGAATAAGGTTGTCGTTAAGATGAACGAGATGGAAGTGTGAATGCATGTGTCTATCCGTCTATAGATGAACGAATGTATATGTGCGTGAAGGGGTGGGGGAGGGCAGGGGATGGAAAGGAGGGATGGTGGATGCATGCATATCAGGAAAAGAATGACAATTACGACCAATCAAAATCTTGTCATGTATCACAATCATGATTTTTCCCAACCATCATATCGCTCTGTGTTCAAAGCACACACGCAGAACACAACAGAGTATTGTCAGATCACACATCTACGTTGAGAGAATGTGCACAAAGGCATTCATGCAACAACAACAAAAATGAAGAAAAAAACACAAAAAAACCCCATCTGTCTTCCTGTTTGTCCTGTTGCTCGAACTTGCTCCAAATATTCATCATTTTGCATCGTCACAGTCGATGACGTCTCTCGTTTTCTTTCTCTCTTTTTTTTTTGGACATATTCTTTTAGGATTTACTTACTTTCACAACCAATTTTAACATTCTGTTTGATTCCCGTCACAAAGTAATTAATATTGTATTGTAATTGTTTGGCTACAGTTAGTGTTTGCAGTTGTCAAGAAAAAGCCAGTCTGAAAGTGTATCATCCACACACACACACACACACACACACACACACACACACACACACACACACACACACACACAAACACGCACACATACACACACACACACACATAAACACGCACACACACATGAACCACAGATACAGGATGATTACAGATTCTCATGTTAATTCACACATAAGTCAAAAATCCATGTCACAACCATACAAGCAAGTACACATCGTTATCCTGCGCAAAGCTGAAACAGAGCACAGCAGGGAATCCTCTGGAAGCGTGTGTCTGCCTACAAGAAAACTCTAAATACTGGCCAACGTGGAACAGTTGTTAGTGCCACAGGCTTGTGGGCTTGGAGGCCTAAGGTTTGAATCCCCAAACAGGCATTTATGGGTGGCATTTCATCATCCCTGGCTGGCTTCTGATCAGAGTTGAGTGTGCTACATGTTCGACCAGGAACACTGGAATCACACAACCAAGGTTCATCAATTCAACATATATGTGTCTCTGAGAGCGTAGCTCATGTTTCCTGACCAACACTGCAGGTATCTGTATCTTTGGGTTTGGCTGACGCCAGGACAGACGATGAAAGGAAGTGTAGAGTACATCCCTGCCATGAAGTCTCCGACCAGAGCGGAATTCCATTGCATCATCGCCATCATCCTCATTGAAAGTCGTTCAAAAAAGTCGCTTCCAATGCTGTGGTCCTGCTCTGCTCTCCTGGTGACCTTGGTTTCCATTGCCCTCTACGTCCCATTGGGTCAGGTCTTTGTCAAAGGCACTAGTATCAGCCAGCTCATGGGGATGGTTGTTACACAGACTTAACACCGCCCTTTGGAGGAGGATGTACACTCATGCTGATTCTGCCGCAAAGTATTCATTGTCACTAGTAGGGGTCCCAGTAGGTCGTTTCCTGCATATATTGGATCAGAACAAAGTATTCATTGTCACTAGTAGGGGTCCTAGTAGGTCGTTTCCTGCATATATTGGATCAGAACAAAGTATTCATTGTCACTAGTAGGGGTCCTAGTAGGTCGTTTCCTGCATATATTGGATCAGAACAAAGTATTCATTGTCACTAGTAGGGGTCCTAGTAGGTCGTTTCCTGCATATATTGGATCAGAACAAAGTATTCATTGTCACTAGTAGGGGTCCTAGTAGGTCGTTTCCTGCATATATTGGATCAGAACAAAGTATTCATTGTCACTAGCAGGGGTCCTAGTAGGTCGTTTCCTGCTCATACTGGATCAGAACAGGCACAACAGAACAACAATACAACGAGTTGATAGCAGTGCAGTGTCTCCTCTGGTGGGCTGCCTCATGATGGTTTGAATTCAATCGCTTTTCATGTGATTACCTTTATTTCCATCGGGTACATCCACACGTGTACTGTGGCTGTCCCCGTCCTCTCTGCTCCAGACGGATTCATCGTTGGTCACCATGGAGTGACCGTCCTCCTCTGCAATGGCCTTCAGCGCCTGAACATGACAAAGGAATCAGTGACAAAGGAATCAGTGTCTGAACATGACAAAGAAATCAGTGACAAAGGAATCAGTGCCTGAACATGACAAAGGAATCAGTGTCTGAACATGACAAAGGAATCAGTGACAAAGGAATCAGGGCCTGAACATGACAAAGGAATCAGTGACAAAGGAATCAGTGCCTGAACATGACAAAGGAATCAAGGCTTGAGCATGACAAAGGAATCAGTGACAAAGGAATCAGTACCTGAACATGACAAAGGAATCAGTGCCTGAACATGACAAAGGAATCAGTGCCTGAACATGACAAAGGAATCAGTGACAAAGGAATCAGGGCCTGAACATGACAAAGGAATCAGTGACAAAGGAATCTGGGCCTGAGCATGACAAAGGAATCAGTGACAAAGGAATCAGGGCCTGAACATGACAAAGGAATCAGCGCCTGAACATGACAAAGGAATCAAGGCCTGAGCATGACAAAGGAATCAGTGACAAAGGAATCAAGGCCTGAGCATGACAAAGGAATCAGTGACAAAGGAATCAGTGCCTGAACATGACAAAGGAATCAGTGCCTGAACATGACAAAGGAATCAGTGACAAACGAATCAGTGTCTGAACATGACAAAGGAATCAGTGACAAAGGAATCAGTGCCTGGACATGACAAAGGAATCAGTGACAAAGGAATCAGTGCCTGAACATGACAAAGGAATCAGTGACAAAGGAATCAGTGTCTGAACATGACAAAGGAATCAGCGCCTGAACATGACAAAGGAATCAGTGACAAAGGAATCAGTGCCTGAACATGACAAAGGAATCAGTGCCTGAACATGACAAAGGAATCAGTGACAAAGGAATTAGTGCCTGAACATGACAAGGAATCAGTGACAAAGGAATCAGTGCCTGAACATGACAAAGGAATCAGTGACAAAGGAATCAGTGCCTGAACATGACAAAGGAATCAGTGACAAAGGAATCAGGGCCTGAACATGACAAAGGAATCAGGGCCTGAACATGACAAAGGAATCAGGGCCTGAACATGACAAAGGAATCAGGGCCTGAGCATGACAAAGGAATCAGGGCCTGAACATGACAAAGGAGTCTGGGCCTGAACATGACAAAGGAATCAGTGACAAAGGAATCAGTGCCTGAACATGACAAAGGAATCAGGGCCTGAACATGACAAGGGAATCAGTGACAAAGGAATCAGTGCCTGAACATGACAAAGGAATCAGAGCCTGAACATGACAAAGGAATCAGCGCCTGAACATGACAAAGGAATCAGTGACAAAGGAATCAGTGCCTGAACATGACAAAGGAATCAGCGCCTGAACATGACAAAGGAATCAGTGACAAAGGAATCAGGGCCTGAACATGACAAAGGAATCAGTGACAAAGGAATCAGCGCCTGAACATGACAAAAGAATCAGTGCCCGAACATGACAAGGAATCAGTGACAAAGGAATCAGTGCCTGAACATGACAAAGGAAAACAGGGCACTAGTGGTGGCCTGAATGCTGACACAGTGAGAAACTTGGAGATAACAAATAGAAATGAACAGACACACACACACTCATACACACTGACACACACACTCATACACACAAATACATGTACACACATACACGCACAAGTGCTCATACCCTCACCAGTTGGACTGTGACAGAACTGGCTTCCAGTTCTACAGAACCTTTATTGTTTCTCTGGATGTGATATTGTTACAATGGAATAGCTGCCATCAACATTGTAAACTATTCTCATTCATGATGAGTCAGTCTCTCTCTCTCTCTCTCTCTCTCTCTCTCACACACACACACACACACACACACACACACACGCACACACACACTGTGAATGTTTCAGGACTTAGTGCTATGATGTCCGATGTTCTTATGCTGACACAGACAAGTGCAGAGCAGTTTCTTCTCTTCGTTTTCACAGCTCCCGCAGAGGAAAAACCCAAATCCCTGAAACTGTAGGGGTCACATGTCCCTTTCTCCCTGCCTCCCCCCCCCCTTCACCCCACAAACATCCCTCCTCATAACAATATTGAAACTTATGCAACCTCGTGCAATAGGACACAAACCAGAATATCAATCAGACTGGTATATTGTCTACTTTTCAGTGCAGCCATGATCAAGGCCTCTTTTTCCACACAGCTTTTGCTGGTATCATTTTGACAGCGTCTTGCTGACACGTGACATCAGAGCATGACAATACTTTGCCTTCCACCTGGCAGACAAAATGGTGACTGCCTCCTCTCACAAAGTCTTCACGTGATCTTATGACCTCGGTGTCTTCTGCTAGTGAACAAAAAATGCAACCTATGAAAAGCAGATTCCACTCCACGTTTTTTTTTCTTCTCCCTGAACATACTTTCCACTGGAATTTTTTCTTTTGTTTTGCAGTTTCTCTTTCCTTCTTTTTTTTCCATTCTGCTGAAATCTTTCAATTTGTAGAAAACTGTAAGTCCAAGGGTGGTGCAAGACTGCTCCCAGCTGATTTGTTCAGCAGTTGAGGACAGTACTTCTCTGCGTGCCACCTGCACCTCCAGGTGTATCTTTTCCTACACATGACAGTGTTAAAATCCTTCATGCCAGATTTTGCATAGGTGACTGTTCTTGTGCCTGAGGTTTGGGGTTTCGGTGCTTTGCAAGTTCCAGTATCATCACCCAACTAGTTCAAGACACTACGAAAGTTAGACACTTCTTACTGCTGGTGTTTTTTTTGTGATCTCAGAAAAGTCCCAGTTTAGCAGCCCTAACTGTCTTGATTTTATTGATTGGTGCTTCATAAATAAAATGGCTATTCTTTCCATACAGGGCTAATTAATAAGACAGCCACAGAAGAGGGCTGTTAAACTAGAATTCTATTGTGTTTTCATCTGTTTATTCCATCATATATTCCAGGGTGGTGGTGGTGGTGGGGGGGGGGGGGGGGGGCAAGAAGATGAGGGGAGGGAGGGGGAAGGGAGAGGGGAGGCAGAAGGCCACCCCAACTTTATTCAGCTGCCTGTTTTCAGTGCCCTTCGTGACACACACAGGCACAACAGCCTGACCAATTCTGCAGACCAATCGCAGACTGCTGTGCAGTGTGTCATTCCCTCACCTGCCGCTCCTCCCCGAGGCGACCAGAGACGGCACGTGTGAAGTTCTGCTCTAGGGCGGGGAAGAACTGGTGGATGTTGACCAGCTTGGGGTCCTGGTGGTACTCCGTCACCTCCAGCTGGAAGGGGTTGTCCCCTGCACACAGCCACATGGCTCCACTCCACAAGTGTAGGAAAAACAAAATCCCTTTGTGTTCAAACAAACTCGAAAGAAGACTTACTTCTCCACCGAACGAAAGAAACAAATGACCAGACAAAAGATGGCGTAATATGAGGAGATAAGTGATTGTTTGTTCTTTTTATTTCAATGTCTTGAATGTTGTTTGTCTTGCCTGAAGAAGACCCAAGAGATCAGAGTGCATCGTGTTTTGTCTTGTCATTTGTTGTTTCTTTCAATCGGCAGAACTGTTATTTTTCTTTTAAGTTTGTTTCCATCTCGGCCTGCAGTCACCTCACTTTGAAACTCACTTTGTGTTCTTCACAGCACTGTCTGTGTTCTTCATAGCACTGTCTGTGTTCTTCACAGCACTGTCTGTGTTCTTCACAGCACTGTCTGTGTTCTTCACAGCACTGTCTGTGTTCTTCACAGCACTGTCTGTGTTCTTCATTGCACTGTCTGTGTTCTTCATAGCACTGTCTGTGTTCTTCATAGCACTGCCTGTGTTCTTCATAGCACTGCCTGTGTTCTTCATAGCACTGCCTGTGTTCTTCATAGCACTGTCTGTGTTCTTCATAGCACTGTCTGTGTTCTTCATAGCACTGCCTGTGTGCCTGTCACACCTGCCACTTCAGGGCTAAGAGTATCTTTAAGAGGAAAACTCAGCTAAATGTAAGTTTTTGATATAGGATTGATGTCGACTGATAGTACATGAAGTTTTTGTTGTAAGTGAATGTGCCGAACAGGAGGGTTTTTTTTTTTTCTTAATGCCTCACTGATGACAACTATTAGCAAATTATTCAAAATGTGTTTTGGATTCATGTTCTATGCTGAGTGATAGTTGATAAGTTGTTGTCAAATGTATGTGAGTGTGTGTGTGTGTGTGTGTGTGTGTGTGTGTGTGTGTGTGTGTGTGTGTGTGTGTGTGTTAAAAGCATCAAAGAATGGACTTTTCATGATGCTTCAGGAGATATTCTCTAACAAGGTCTTATGAATACGCTGGGAAGGGAGGGGAAGGGAAGATACAGGGGACGTCTCTTTCTTTGTTCTGTGTGCTCTGTGTTGTCATTTTTGCTGGGCAACTTGGTGTCCTAAGCAGCATTCATTTGCAGTTAAGTGCATGTACTCATTTCATCAGGGGCAAGCAAGAGTTAGCCCAATTGTTGGTTATTGACTGTTTCCTGTTCTCTGCCTCATTTCAAATTCACTTTCATTCTACATGGTTTAAAAACAATCCAGCTGGAATAAATTGTATGAAAATCATTAAGAGAGAGAGAGAGAGAGAGAGAGAGAGAGAGAGAGAGAGAGAGAATGAGACAGACAGACAGATAGACAGACAGACAGATAGGCAGAGAGAGAGAGACGGACAGACAGATAGATAGACAGATTAAGGGGGAAAGGGAGAGAGAAGAAGAAAGAGAGAGAGAGACTGAGACAGACAGAGAGATAGACAGACAGAGACAGACAGAAAGACCAAAAGACAGACAAACAGACAGAGATGGAGAGTGCAAGAGACAGACAGACATACAGACAGATTCAGAGAGAGAGGCAGAGACAGACAGGTGAGGACCAAGACGACATGAACAGCCATGCTCCTGTGTCCACAACTGACCGCTGGTGTCGCCCATGGCAAAGCTGTCTTCTGACATCTCCAGAGTGTCTGTGGTCAGCGAGCGCTGAGTCGAAAGCCGTCGCTGCTCGGAGGAGACAATGCCCTCCCTGTCGCCCCCACCTGAGATGAGATTGCCTTCCTGGAAGAGTCCATGGTGCCTTCCGAGAGCTCCCCGATTTTTCTGACGTCATCTTGACTTTTGGCTAGAAACCTTTCTTATGAAGTGGCCAATCACGGCAGTGCTTTCATGATTGTTCATTCATTCCTGGAAAAACACACACACACACACACACACACACACACACACACACACACACACACACACACACAAGTACACAAATGCTTGAGCACATGTATACACATACATGCACTCAAACACATCACACTCACAGACACATACACAGACACATACACACACACACTAACACATACACTCTCTCTCTCTCTCTCTCTCACACACACTCACACACACACACACACACACACACACACACACACACACACACACACACACATATACACCACACATGTGCAAGCATGACAGTCTACACCGCAAAACAGTTCTGCATATAATACATTTACAAAAGAGGCCTTTGTTATATCTGGACATCAATGAATAAACCATACAGACACTATGACACTAAAAACACAGCACGGGTCTTACCAGGCTACACTGTTTTCTTGATGCTTCTCAAATCCACAAACAAAGCACTATGATATTTCGTTATCGATGGCCTCTGTGTTCATGTGAATAAGACTCTAAGCCTGTTGGGACTTCACAATGCATTAAGGGGCAATTATCACTCTTGCTATAAGTGTTATTGACACAATCAATACATCCTTCTGAAGCAACAAAAGATCAATTCCTAAAACTATGCCTCATTTATCACCTGACTTGATTCCAACTGTGTAATTCAATTTCAGTTGAAAACTGTATCGCTGTGAGTGTTATTGATACAATCAATACATCCTTCTGAAGCAACAAAAGACCCATTCCTAAAACTGTGCCTCATTTATGACCTGACTGGATTCCAACTATTTGAAAACTGTATTGTTTCCAACAATCATGATTAAAAAACAATAGTTTTTTTTAAAAATTAACTATGGAAAAAGTCACAGGTGACTGTACTATATCTCCATCTCTTAATATGTCATGCGTGCATGCACACACACACACACACACACACACACACACACACACACACACACACACACACTCCAAACAACATTCAAAACGCACACACACAGTCACAGATAAGATAATAAGATAAGATAATGTTGCTTATAGCCCAGCCGACTGCAAAGGGCCACATCAGGGCTGTCACGTCGTTAAAATCAACTCACCAGTCATTTTTAAAAAAAAAAAAAAAAAAAAAAAACCTTTCACACATCTCTTTAAATGACATCGTCTAGAAACGTACCAGAAACTTCGTTAAAAATCTTTCTTCCGTAAAATCTTAAATCAGATGAAAAATGTTAATCTCTCTCAAAAACTCAAGGATCACGTCAGGCGGGACATCCCTGAACAGGATCTTCATGGACTCCGCTGTAAAATGTTTGTGTCTCACATCGTGCAAGTCACACAGTCACAGACACACACACTCGCTCTCCAAACAACATTCAAAAGCAACACTGCCTCTGTAACTATGATGTTTGTACAATATGGACGCACATGGGGAACAATCATCTAACATTTTCTATCACCCCTTTACTGTAAAAATTCTCACTTCCATTAGTTCCAGGTACACTAAAGCATTACAAGATGAAGTAAACATGGTGTTCAAATAGATGTTCCCCTCTCAATACAATGTAAAGCCAAAGGCTTCAAGAAAAACTGAGGAACATTCGCCTGATCTTGAAGTGATTTTGTGTATGTTGAAAACCATTCCTATTTAAACCTGCTCTTGATAACTTCCACTTGAAAGAGCTTCTTTTTGTAAAATATGAAGGCCAATTCAGGTTGAAAAATCCCTGCGTGAATGTTTATTTGGGATCTCATGGACATTTATTTTAATTCATTTCTAACAAAATTCATTCTGGCTTTTGACGGAATGAAAACGCCATGGGGAGAGGGTAAGTTTGAAGACGCCACGAACTGTAGCCACTGTATAATCATCTTTAATCAATTATCATTATCAACAGCGTAGTTTCATTTCTTTCCACATTAATTTTCAGACTGAAAGTAGCTATTTATTTCAGTGAAAATAAAGATAAACGGCAGTAAGAATGTTGTACCTTGTGTCATTTTCTATTCCAAAACATAGCTGGCAGACGACTCGCCGTACGACGCCATGTTGTTACGATGTTAGATTTCCATGGAAAGCGCGCCGACGCTCTTTGGACTTCCGCCTACTTTTCGTCTTCAGTTTGTTAAGTCAATGCTCATTGGGTTATGAGACGCCCATACTAAAGGTATGGTCCAATCGCACTCTGTTTCTCATTTTCCTCCCGTTTCTGATGTACACTATCATGGCGGCGTACTGAGCGTCGGTCAAGTTTGTCAACATGCACAACGGGTTTTCTGCGTATGGCGATCTGGACAGTGAGGGGGACTTCAATGAAGACTATGAAGAAACTCTGATTATTTCTAAAAAGGTACTGAGAGTTGAAACGCTGTCTGTTTTTCTGTTTACCCCCAAGAAGAACCGTAAAGTGGCGATTGAATTCATGTTTGGATATGTTTATCTTGTCGTCTTGTCACCGTTAACAAAAAAAAAAATCCAAATAAAATACCAATTTCTTGTTTGTTGTTCTTGTCCTGATCCTCAGTCATTACCAATCAATACTTTTTCAATGTCTTGTTATGTTCTTTAACAATGATATATATGCAGGGCCAGGTTTTTAACTTCAGTTTAATTACAGCTCAGCAAACTACAGCTAATTGGGAGTTTCCAGCCTGGTCACACACACACACACACACACACACACACACACACACACACACACACACACACACACACATGCATGTACATGCGCACACATAAGAGAGAGAGAGTGTATGTGATAATTTTCATGTGTGTGTGACTGAGAGAGAGAGAGAGAGAGAGAGAGAGAGAGAGAGAGAGAGAGTACTTACAATTATCTGTCTGATCATGTATGAACATATAATGTGTTTGTGTGTGATTGTATGATTGAGAGACCAACAGAGAGAGACAGAGAGAGAGAGAGAGAAGCGAGAGATTATGTGTACGTATGTGTGCGAGAGTATGTTTTGGCACAGTTTGTATACATCATATCTGCTTTGATTTCAGGACTGGTTTAAGCCAGCCAGTGCGTCACTCGCCCGACTAGACAAGATCAAACCTGTGGCCACTGTGTACAACCTGGGCCTTCGCGATCCACGGGATCTTCAGGCCGGCAGGGGGAAGCCAGCCCCTGTCCCTGTCCCTCCTGTTAACAACCAGTTATCAGAACTGCCCACAGAGCCTCCACTTTCAACTGTCTCTTACCAAAAGGCAGCATGGTCAGTTGGACTTGTCAGCATAGGGGGCTTTTGTTAAAATATGCAGGAAAACCTCATTCATGATGTTTTGGTTCATATTTGTAAAGATTGAATGCTTCCATGTTCAAAACATTTTATTTTGTAACAAAAAATAATCTTTTGATCGATTTTAAATGTATCTTGAATTTCCAATTTTTTTTTTAACTATGAGGAGAAACAGATGGTAGCAAACAAACAAATGTACATAATGAATGAAGAGAGAGAGAGGCAGACAGACAGATAGATCAAACAATATTCGGGATCAACAGGTCTAGGAGATACAGACACCTGCAGTGTTGATCAGAAAAAATGTCAGCAACACTCTCAGGGACATACCACTCTTCCCATTGGATACGGTTGTCAACACATCTCTCTGCAGGAGCCAACTAGGGCTTAATAATGGTACAAATAAATGCCTCTGATGGTAACCGAACCCTCAGCCTCCCAGCCCACAAGTCTGCAGCATTAACCACTGCACCAAGGAGGCCAGTGTTTTCAGGAAGACCTTGATCATTATTGTAATTTTTTGTTTTAAGCTTACACTGGAATATGCATGAGAAATTCATCAATTGTCTATGAGATTCATCTTTCTGATAACTTTCCAGGTAAGAATTGCTGTTTTGATTATAATGAAAATGATCTCTATTGGACTTTGATTTAACTTTGTCACATGGATATAATGTTTAAGTTGAATAATAATTGAATCATAATGACAATAGAATTCAAACAGGGATGAATACTGCAGTATTTTTTAGACAATAAAAAGTGCTCTGGAACACACACACACACACACACACACACACACACACACACACACACACACACACACACAGAGGGAGAAAGGTCTTGAAAAGGGAATCTGAATTGAAAGTGTGTACATTTCAAGTTTCCAGTTGCATTTCTAGTGTCACTCACACTGACATTGCTGTGTTTGTCAAGTTTCCATTTGCATTTCTAGTGTCACTCACACTGACATTGATGTGTTTGTCAAGTTTCCATTTGTTTTTTCTAGTGTCACTCACACTGACATTGATGTGTTTGCCCAAGTTTCCAAATTTGTTTTTTCTAGTGTCACCTCTCACCACTGACATTGATGTGTTTGTCAAGTTTCCATTTGTATTTCTAGTGTCACTCACACTGACATTGAGTGTTTGTCAAGTTTCCTTTTTGTATTTCTAGTGTCACTCACACTGGACATTGCTGTGTTTGTCAAGTTTCCATTGTATTTCCAGTTGTCACACCTACTGGCATTCACTGTGTTTGTCAAGTTCCTTTGTATTTCTGGTGTCAACCCTTTACTGGCATTGATGTGTTTGTCAATTTTCCATTTGTATTTCTGGTGTCACACCAAACTGGCATTGATGTGTTTGTCAAGTTTCCATTTGTATTTTCCCTGTGTCACACCTACTGACATTGCATGTTTTCAAGTTTCCATTTGATTTCTAGTGTCACACCTTCTGGCATTGATGTGTTTGTCAAACCAGCCGCCGTGGCGAAGTGGTTTAGTGTCGCGGACTCCGCTGGGAGGTCGTGGGTTCGAATCCCATCAGAGTCTTTGTGGGTTTTTTCTGCCCGACCGGGCTCCTACCCAGAGTTGAGTTTGCTGCGGACTCAGTTGGGAAGACTGGGCCACAAAGTCGAGTTTCATCCACTTAATGGATGCGTTTTGAGAGTGTTGCTCAAATTTCCTGACCAACACTGCAGGTGCCCCGTAAACTCTCGGGCCTGGTTGACGCCGGGATATTTTTATGAAAAAGGGAAATTGTAGAGTACAGCCCTTCATGTAGTCTCAGACGAAATGGAATCCGTAGCTCACTTAATCATCCTCATTCTCATCGATCAGCATAAAAAAAAAGTCTCAAATTCTGTGGCCCTTCAATGCCCCGCTCTCATGGTTTACCTCAATTTCGATGTCCTCCCCACGTCTGTGGCCTTGGTTTGGTTCCATCGGGGTCCGGTATCGGCGAGTCCATGGGGGCTGTCCATTGGACGGACGTGGTGGCGCCCCCCGGAGGGAGGAGCTCACTCACACCGGCTCGCGACTAAGCAATTATTGTCGTCAGTAGGGGGCTTAGTAGGTGGTGTCCTGCGTATGTTAGATTCAGAACAGGCGCCACTGAAAAAAACCACCGAAGTGACTCGGCAACAGTGCAGTGTTCTCCGGTGGTTGCCTCTTGACGTCTTGACAATTGACTGCTCCTGTGGATTGCCGGTGCGGGGCTGCGGCAGGGCCAACCGGGCTGTGGCTGTGGACAGGGTGTCGGAATGAGTGGCGTGGGTGCACTGCCTCTGAGGTGGTGCAGAGATTGGGACAGAAAAAAAAAAAGAAAAAAAGATGTGTTTGTCAAGTTTCCATTTGTATTTCTAGTGTGACACCCACTGACATTGCTATGTTTGTCAAGTTTCCATTTGTATTTCTAGTGTCACACACTGACATTGATGTGTTTGTCAAGTTTCCATTTGTATTTCTAGTGTCACTCAAAATGACATTGATGTGTTTGTCAGGTTTCCATTTGTATTTCCAGTGTCACACCTACTGGCATTGCTGTGTTTGTCAAGTTTCCATTTGTATTTCTAGTGTCACACCTGACGTTGCTGTGTTTGTCAAGTTTCCATTTGTATTTCCAGTGTCACACCTACTGGCATTGATGTGTTTGTCAAGTTTCCATTTGTATTTCCGGTGTCACACCTTCTGGCATTGATGTGTTTGTCAAGTTGCCATTTGTATTTCCAGTGTCACACCTACTGGCATTGCTGTGTTTGTCAAGTTGCCATTTGTATTTCCAGTGTCACACCTACTGGCATTGCTGTGTTTGTCAAGTTGCCATTTGTATTTCTGGTGTCACACCTTCTGGCATGATGTGTTTGTCAAGTTGCCATTTGTATTTCTGGTGTCACACCTTCTGGCATTGATGTGTTTGGTCAAGTTGCCATTTGTATTTTCCAGTGTCACACCTACTGGCATTGCTGTGTTTGTCAAGTTGCCATTTGTATTTCCAGTGTCACACCTACTGGCATTGCTGTGTTTGTCAAGTGCCATTTGTATTTCTGGTGTGACACCTTCTGGCATTGCTGTGTTTGTCAAGTTGCCATTTGTATTTCCAGTGTCACACCTACTGGCATTGCTGTGTTTGTCGGCACAGGGGCAGCCAGACGTCAATCTTAGAATTACTCAAACAGGCAGCCCAGGCTGGCACGAAGCCCACTCGACCCTCCAGCGCTAAAAACAGGCTCCATCAGCAAAGTCCCGCAGGGTCAAAGGTCCGCCCCAGTCCGCCAAGGATCCGCTGTGTCCGCCAGGAAAGAGGAAGAATGGCTCCACCTTTGGCAGTCAGTGTCTGACAGTGCAAGCTGTGTTGAGAAGGCGGTGGTGGTGGAGTGTGTGTGTGTGTGTGTGTGTGTGTGGTGTGTGTGTGTGTGAGTGTGTGTGTGTGTGTGTGTGTGTGTGTGTGTGTGTGTGTGTGTGTGTGTGTGTGTATGTGTGAGTGTGTGTGTGTGTGTGTGTGTGTGTGTGTGTGTGTGTGTGTGTGTGAGTGAGTGTATGTGTGTGAGTGTATGTGTGAATGTGTGTGTATGTGTGTGTGTGTGAATGTGTGTGTGTGTGAATGTGTGTGTATGTGTGTGTGTGAATGTGTGTGTGTGTGTGTATGAGTGTGTGTGTGTGTGTGTGTGTGTGCGTGTCTTTTGTCTTTTTTTTCTGCCTCAGCTCCAGTCCCACGTCAGTGGCATTGCGCCCATACCACTCAGTCCTGCTCCCCATCCACAGCCACAACCTCTCTTGTCCCCCTTCAGCCCCTACACTTGTGATCCACAGGGAGCAGTCAGTACGAAGTCATTGTGAGGCAACCCACCAGAGGAGACACTGCACTGCAGCCGAGTCACATCAGTGGTGTTCAGTGGTGCCTGTTCTGATCCAGCACACACAGGACACCACTCATTAAGCGTTCTACTGATGACCGGTATGGCTTCATTGCACAGCCAGCACTACTCATTAAGCGTTCTACTGATGACCGGTATGGCTTCATTGCACAGCCAGCACTACTCATTAAGCGTTCTACTGATGACCGGTATGGCTTCATTGCACAGCCAGCACTACTCATTAAGCATTCTACTGATGACCGGTATGGCTTCATTGCACAGCCAGCACTACTCATTAAGCGTTCTACTGATGACCGGTATGGCTTCATTGCACAGCCAGCACTACTCATTAAGCGTTCTACTGATGACCGTTATGGCTTCATTGCACAGCCAGCACTACTCATTAAGCGTTCTACTGATGACCGGTATGGCTTCATTGCACAGCCAGCACTACTCATTAAGCGTTCTACTGATGACCGGTATGGCTTCATTGCACAGCCAGCACTACTCATTAAGCGTTCTACTGATGACCGTTATGGCTTCATTGCACAGCCAGCACTACTCATTAAGCGTTCTACTGATGACCGGTATGGCTTCATTGCACAGCCAGCACTACTCATTAAGCGTTCTACTGATGACCGGTATGGCTTCATTGCACAGCCAGCACTACTCATTAAGCGTTCTACTGATGACCGGTATGGCTTCATTGCACAGCCAGCAGGACACTACTCATTAAGCATTCTACTGATGACCGGTATGGCTTCATTGCACAGCCAGCACTACTCATTAAGCGTTCTACTGATGACCGGTATGGCTTCATTGCACAGCCAGCACTACTCATTAAGCGTTCTACTGATGACCGGTATGGCTTCATTGTACAGCCAGCACTACTCATTAAGCGTTCTACTGATGACCGGTATGGCTTCATTGCACAGCCAGCACTACTCATTAAGCGTTCTACTGATGACCGGTATGGCTTCATTGCACAGCCAGCACTACTCATTAAGCGTTCTACTGATGACCGGTATGGCTTCATTGCACAGCCAGCACTAGTAAGCTCTTACTCCAGAGTCTGTCCAGCGACAGCTTCCATGAATTGAACGATACCAGTGATCACCACAGAACCTCAGCATAGGCATCGCCTGGAGAGGACATGGAAACTGAGGTCACCATGAGAGCAGGGCATGAATGGCCACAGACTGTGAGACTATTTTTATGTTGATTGATAAGGATGAAGATGAGGATGATCAAGATGGTGCCAAAGGTTTCCACTCTGGTGTGAGACTGCATGATAGGTTTATACTCTTTGCTTACTTTCATTATATATCCAGCATAACGCAGGCCCGAGAGATACAGACACCTGCAGTGCTAGTAAATTTGAGGCACCCTCTCAGAGATGCATCCATTAAATGGATGAAACCCAACTGTGGGATCCGTCTTCCTAAACGAGCTCATAGCAAACTCAAGTAGGGGTTGGAGCCGGTTTGGTGCAGAAAAATCTCACAAATAAATGGCTGTGATAGGAATCAAACCCACAACCTCCCAGATGAGAGTCTCTGACACTAACCACTTTGCCACAGCGGCTGGTGCAATCTGCAAGTTTGACCACTTCACTACAGAGGCTGATCTCTCTCCTTTATCTGGTAATGAAGTTAATGAGTCATTCCTATTTTTCCTTCAGTGTCAAAGAGTTCTTTGATAGTACGTGCTCTCTATGTTGTCAGTCAAGGGACACAAGTTTGATCCTGTGGACAAGTACGGAGTGCCCCCTGGTGGGAGCTGTGCTGGCTGGGCGGGACCACCGGCAGGACTGCGCGACCCGACCAATGATGTCTTCTGTAGTAAGTGTGTGTGTGTGTGTGTGTGTGTGTGTGTGTGTGTGTGTGTGTGTGTGTGTGTGTGTGTGTGTGTTTGTGTGTGTGTGTGCACATGTGTGCGTGTGTGTATGCATGTGTGTATGCGTGTGTGCATATGCGTGTGTGCGCACATGTGTGTGTGTGTATGTCACTATATGTGTATATGCGTGTGTCTTTATGTCTCTGTACATGTGTTTGTTCTCTGTGAATAACCGTCGGGATGGAAGTGGATTTGGATATATATATGGGAGTGGTTATGAGATGGTGAGCTGGTGCCTGTTTCAGCATGAATTGTTTCCAGCCTCTGTGAAGTTGTATGCTGGAAATTTCCCCTTTTCTGTTACACCCTTAAATGTGCCTTTCTATCTTCTTTCACTGTCATCAGTTGGGTTTTTTTCCTCCCTTAAATGTGCCTTTGTATCTTCTTTCACTGTCATCAGTTGGGTTTTTTTCCTCCCTTAAATGTGCCTTTCTATCTTCTTTCACTGTCATCAGTTGGTTTTTTTTCCTCCCTTAAATGTGCCTTTCTATCTTCTTTCACTGTCATCTGCTGGGTTTTTTTCCCTCCCTTAAATGTGCCTTTCTATCTTCTTTCACTGTCATCTGCTGGGTTTTTTCCCTCCCTTAAATGTGCCTTTCTATCTTCTTTCACTGTCATCTGCTGGGTTTTTTCCCTCCCTTAAATGTGCCTTTCTATCTTCTTTCACTGTCATCTGCTGGGTTTTTTCCCTCCCTTAAATGTGCCTTTCTATCTTCTTTCACTGTCATCTGCTGGGTTTTTTCCCTCCCTTAAATGTGCCTTTCTATCTTCTTTCACTGTCATCTGCTGGGTTTTTTCCCTCCCTTAAATGTGCCTTTCTATCTTCTTTCACTGTCATCTGCTGGGTTTTTTCCCTCCCTTAAATGTGCCTTTCTATCTTCTTTCACTGTCATCTGCTGGGTTTTTTCCCTCCCTTAAATGTGCCTTTCTATCTTCTTTCACTGTCATCTGCTGGGTTTTTTCCCTCCCTTAAATGTGCCTTTCTATCTTCTTTCACTGTCATCTGCTGGGGTTTTCCCCTGTCCTAGCCTTTATGGGCCATGACTTGACCATGTTTCTGAGTGTCTTTACAGTCTGTTTTTTTGCTATATTTCATGACACATTTTGTAACTTTTTGTAATCTGGTGACCAGACAGTAAGATACTTAACAGTTGAATGGAGAAAAGGAATCTATTCTGTAATCTTATTAGCCATTTTTTTCTTTAATTCATTTATATTTTTGTGTGCTGCCTTTTTTTTTGTGGTTCCCAAATGGCATTACACTCTGGCGAAGTAGTTAGTATAGCAGATTCCAAGCTGGGGGGGTCATGGCTTGATTCCCATCAGAGTCATCTACATTTGTGACAGGTTCTTAAGCAGAATTGAGTTTGCTGTGGGTGCAGTTGAGAAGACAGTTGAGTTTCATCCATTCCTTGGATTATCTGTTTATCAGTAAAGCTGCACTCTAGGAAGGAGGAGGAGTGAGTAAGGGGTGATGAAGTAGGGAGGGGGGTGGTGATGAGGAGTTATGGAAGATGAAACAGGAGAAGAAAAACATTTGTGTAGAGATGTGTACGCATTTTCTTTATGAGAGAATTTTGATACCTTTGCTTTTTTTTTACATGGTGACTTCTCTGACATGGCTGTAGACAATTGGCTTGACGTTTTACAGGAGAGAAAAAAGTTAGACATTCTGTTTTCAGGCGCCTGTCCTATTCACAATATCAGAATTGTGTCGCAGATTTATGATGGCAGTGCAGCCTTTGAGTTCCCATGACGATGCAGCCATTTTGGTTCAGAGATTATTTCTGATTCTTCACCCCACAGATTCCCTCCCATTCAGCGGGTCAGAGGGGCAGAGATCGCAGGTGCCCCCTCCCCCTCCACCCCACACCTCCCCCGAACCTGACCATGTGTTAGAGGAACCTGAGCACTACAGGTGAGTGAGGTTTATGTGTGTGTGGACCTGTGCAGGTTGATGCTGATGTCGTAGTGGACCTGTGCAGGTTGATGCTGATGTCATAATGGACCTGTGCAGGTTGATGCTGATGTCATAGTGGACCTGTGCAGGTTGATGCTGATGTCATAGTGGTCATGGAAGTGAGGTTTATGTGTGTGTGGACCTGTGCAGGTTGATGCTGATGTCGTAGTGGTCATGGAAGTGGTGGTGGTGGTGGTGATGGTGCTGGTGTGTATGTATGTGTGTGTGTGTGTGTGTGCATGTGTGTGTGTGTGTGTGTGTGTGTGTGTGTGTGTGTGTGTGTGTGTGTGTGTGTGTGTGTGTATAACATTTAAAACAAGGAGGGGGCTCCATAGTGCGTTCATGTGATGAACCATTTAGCCCTGCACACCTTTTTTTTTTCTTTGAATTGACTGTTGGGATGTGTCTGACCAAAGCCTCAAGTGTTTCACCGTTGACTGTGTCAGGACCTTCTTCTGAGGTATTCTACCTGATCTGAGCTGTGATTGTCTTTAAAGGAAGTCAGTGTTTTTCCTGTGATCTAATGCACCACAGCTGGTGATAGATTTTGTTTTTGGAGTCAGCCTCTAAGTTGGTGACTTCATGCGTTTTTGGATTGAAGTTTTGGCATTTGGGGCCCTGATGTGCTCTGCAGAACAAAGACCATCGCACAAAACAGTTCCCTCTTATACAAACATTCTAAACCTGTAGTTTGCGGCTCAGCAGCGAATATAGTATTCAAGTTCACACTTTGATTATTCATGTTATGTGGATACAATACTTTCACACAGTTGTCATTCTAGAAACAAACCACTAACAAAATCACAAAATCAGAGGCCAAAGGAGAACTAAACAGTAAGTTGTTGGTAGAGGGGGGTAGTAGGTGGTGTGCTACCCGAGCTGGCCAAAGGAGAACTAAACAGTAAGTTGTTGGTAGAGGGGGACAGTAGGTGGTGTGCTGCATGAGCTGGATCAGAACCGCTACTGCTGATGCCAGCAAAGTGATTCAGCAGCAGCAGTGCAGCATCTCCTCTGGAGTGTTGCCTCATGTCAGCCTGATGCTCCCTGTGGACTGCCACTGTGTCAGCCTGATGCTCCCTGTGGACTGCCAGTGTGTCAGCCTGATGCTCCCTGTGGACTGCCACTGTGTCAGCCTGATGCTCAC
>CM031618.1:1750511-1780449 GCA_018398815.1 Conus ventricosus | reverse complement strand
ACACCCCTCACCCTTCACTACAGAGAGAAACAACAACACCCATCACCCTCCACTACAGAGAGGAACAACAACACCCCTCACCCTTCACTACAGAGAGGAACAACAACACCCCTCACCCTCCACTACAGAGAGGAACAACACCCCTCACCCTCCACTACAGAGAGGAACAACAACACCCCTCACCCTTCACTACAAAGAGAAACAACAACACCCATCACCCTCCACTACAGAGAGGAACAACAACACCCCTCACCCTTCACTACAGAGAGAAACAACAACACCCCTCACCCTCCACTACAGAGAGGAACAACAACACCCCTCTCACTCCACTACAGAGAGGAACAACACCCCTCACCCTCCACTACAGACAGGAACAACACCCCTCACCCTCCACTACAGAGAGGAACAACACCCCTCACCCTCCATCACAGAGAGAAACAACAACACCCCTCACCCTCCACTACAGAGAGGAACAACAAAACCCCTCACCCTCCACTACAGAGAGAAACAGCAACACCCCTCACCCTCCACTACAGAGAGAAACAACACCCCTCACCCTCCACTAACAGAGAGAAACAACAACACCCCTCCCCTCCACTACAGAGAGGAACAACACCCCTCACCCTCCACTACAGAGAGAAGCAACACCCCTCAGCCTCCACTACAGAGAGGAACAACACCCCTCACCCTCCACTACAGAGAGGAACAACAACACCCCTCACCCTCCACTACAGGGAGGAACAACACCCCTCACCCTCCACTACAGAGAGGAACAACACCCCCACCCTCCACTACAGAGAGGAACAACAACACCCTCACCTTCCACTACAGAGAGGAACAACACCCCTCACCCGCCACTACAGAGAGGAACAACAACACCCCTCACCCTCCACTACAGAGAGGAACAACACCCCTCACCCTCCACTACAGAGAGGAACAACAACACCCCTCACCCTCCACTACAGAGATGAACAACAACACCCTCACCTCCACTACAGAGAGAACAACACCCCTCACCCTCCACTACAGAGAGAAGCAACACCCCTCACCCTCCACTACAGAGAGGAACACCACCCCTCATCCTCCACTACAGAGAGGAACACCACCCCTCATCCTCCACTACAGAGAGGAACACCACCCCTCACCCTCCACTACAGAGAGGAACAACAACACCCCTCACCCTCCACTACAGAGATGAACAACAACACCCCTCACCCTCCACTACAGAGAGGAACAACACCCCTCACCCTCCACTACAGAGAGAAGCAACACCCCTCACCCTCCAATACAGAGAGGAACAACACCCCTCACCCTCCACTACAGAGAGAAGCAACACCCTCACCCTCCACTACAGAGAGGAACAACACCCCTCACCCTCCACTACACAGAGGAACAACACCCTTCACCCGCCTCTACAGAGAGGAACAACGCCCCTCACCCTCCACTACAGAGAGAAACAATAACACCCCTCACCCTCCACTACAGAGAGAAACAACAACACCCCTCACCCTCCACTACAGAGAGGAACAACACCCCTCACCCTCCACTACAGAGAGGAACAACACCCCTCACCCTCCACTACAGAGAGGAACAACACCCCTTACCCGCCACTACAGAGAGAAACAATAACACCCTCACCCTCCACTACAGAGAGAACAACAACACCACTCACCCTCCACTACAGAGAGGAACAACACCCCTCCCCCCCACTACAGAGAGGAACAACACCCCTCACCCTCCACTACAGAGAGAAGCAACACCCCTCAGCCTCCACTACAGAGAGGAACAACACCCCTCACCCTCCACTACAGAGAGGAACAACAACACCCCTCACCCTCCACTACAGGGAGGAACAACACCCCTCACCCTCCACTACAGAGAGGAACAACACCCCTCACCCTCCACTACAGAGAGGAACAACAACACCCTCACCTTCCACTACAGAGAGGAACAACACCCCTCACCCGCCACTACAGAGAGGAACAACAACACCCCTCACCCTCCACTACAGAGAGGAACAACACCCCTCACCCTCCACTACAGAGAGGAACAACAACAACCCCTCACCCTCCACTACAGAGATGAACAACAACACCCCTCACCCTCCACTACAGAGAGGAACAACACCCCTCACCCTCCACTACAGAGAGAAGCAACACCCCTCACCCTCCACTACAGAGAGGAACACCACCCCTCATCCTCCACTACAGAGAGGAACACCACACCCTCATCCTCCACTACAGAGAGGAACACCACCCCTCACCCTCCACTACAGAGAGGAACAACAACACCCCTCACCCTCCACTACAGAGATGACAACAACACACCCCTCACCCTCCACTACAGAGAGGAACAACACCCCTCACCCTCCACTACAGAGAGAAGCAACACCCCTCACTCTCCAATACAGAGAGGAACAACACCCCTCACCCTCCACTACAGAGAGAAGCAACAACCCTCACCCTCCACTACAGAGAGGAACAACACCCCTCACCCTCCACTACACAGAGGAACAACACCCTTCACCCGCCTCTACAGAGAGGAACAACGCCCCTCACCCTCCACTACAGAGAGAAACAATAACACCCCTCACCCTCCACTACAGAGAGAAACAACAACACCCCTCACCCTCCACTACAGAGAGGAACAACACCCCTCACCCTCCACTACAGAGAGGAACAACACCCCTCACCCTCCACTACAGAGAGGAACAACACCCCTTACCCGCCACTACAGAGAGAAAACAATAACACCCCTCACCCTCCACTACAGAGAGAAACAACAACACCCCTCACACTCCCCTGCAGAGAGGAAGAACAACACCCCTCACCCTCCACTACAGAGAGGAACAACACCCTCACCCTCCACTACAGAGAGGAACAACACCCCTCACCCGCCACTACAGAGAGGAACAACAACACCCCTCACTCTCCACTACAGAGAGAAACAACACCCCTCACCCTCCACTACAGAGAGGTACAACACCCCTCACCCTCCACTACAGAGAGGAACAACACCCCTCACCCTCCACTACAGAGAGAACAACACCCCTCACCCTCCACTACAGAGAGGAACAACACCCCTCACCCTCCACTGCAGAGAGAAGCAACAACACCCCTCACCCTCCCCTACAGAGAGGAACAACAACACCCCTCACCCTCCACTACAGAGAGAAACAATAACACCCCTCACCTCCACTACAGAGAGAAACAATAACACCCCTCACCCTCCACTACAGAGAGGAACAACAACACCCCTCACCCTCCACTACAGAGAGGAACAACAACACCCCTCACCCTCTACTACAGAGAGGAACAATAACACCCCTCACCCTCCACTACAGAGAGGAACAACACCCCTCACCCTCCACTACAGAGAGGAACAACAACACCCCTCACCCTCCACTACAAAGAGGAACAATAACACCCCTCACCCTCCACTACAGAGAGGAACAACACCCCTCATCCTCCACCTCAGAGAGGAACAAAACCCCTCACCCTCCACTACAGAGAGGAACAACAACACCCCTCACCCTCCACTACAGAGAGGAACAACAACACCCCTCACCCGCCACTACAGAGAGGAACAACAACACCCCTCACACCGCCACTACAGAGAGGAACAACACCCCTCACCCTCCACTACAGAGAGGAACAACAACACCCCTCACCCTCCACTACAGAGAGGAACAACAACACCCATCACCCTCCACTACAGAGAGGAACAACACCCCTCACCCTCCACTACAGAGAGAAACAACACCCCTCACCCTCCACTACAGAGAGGAACAACACCCCTCATCCTCCACTACAGAGAGGAACACCAACACCCCTCCCCTCTAACTACAGAGAGGAACAACACCCCTCACCCTCCACTACAGAGAGAAACAACAACACCCCTCACCCTCCACTACAGAGAGGAACAACACCCCTCACCCTCTACTACAGAGAGGAACAACACCCCTCACCTCCACTACGAGAGAAACAACACCCCTCACCCTCCACTACAGAGAGAAACAACAACATCCTCACCCTCCACTACAGAGAGGAACAACACCCCTCACCCTCCACTACAGAGAGGAACAACACCCTCATCCTCCACTACAGAGAGGAACCACACCCCTCACCCTCCACTACAGAGAGGAACAACAACACCCCTCACCCTCCACTACAGAGAGGAACAACAACACCCCTCACCCTCCATCACAGAGAGGAACAACACCCCTCACCCTCCACTAGAGAGGAACAACAACACCCCTCACCCTCCACTACAGAGAGGAACAACACCCCTTACCCTCCACTACAGAGAGGAACAACACCCCTCACCCTCCACTACAGAGAGGAACAACAACACCCCTCACTCTCCACTACAGAGAGAAACAACAACACCCCTCACCCTCCACTACAGAGAGAAACAACAACACCCTCACCCTCCACTACAGAGAGGAACAACACCCCTCACCCTCCACTACAGAGAGGAACAACACCCCTCACCCTCCACTACAGAGAGGAACAACAACAGCCCTCACCCTCCACTACAGAGAGGAACAACACCCCTCACCCTCCAATACAGAGAGAAACAACAACACCGCTCCCCCTCCACTACAGAGAGGAACAACACCCTTCACCCTCCACTACAGAGAGGAACAACAACACCCCTCACCCGCCACTACAGAGAGGAACAACAACACCCCTCATCCTCCACTACAGAGAGGAACAACAACACCCCTCACCCTCCACTACAGAGAGGAACAACACCCCTCACCCTCCACTACAGAGAGGAACAACAACACCCTCACCCTCCACTACAGAGAGGAACAACAACACCCCTCACCTCCACTACAGAGAGGATAGAAAAAGATTGAAAACGCTCAGAGAACTAATAAATACCAATTCTAGCTCAACCGCCCTCAACCAGTTTCGGGCGGTTGAACCTAGAATTGGTATTTATTAGTTCTCTCATACTCAGTAGACTTGATTCCACTGGGCACGCGCATTAACAAGGTAAAACCAACCTGCATTACACAGTTCAACCAGTTTTGGGCGGTTGAACCTAGACCCCGTGTTTATTAGTTCTCTGACAAGTAAGACTTCAATAACCAAAAAAATAACGATTTTTTACAAACAAAACATACTGTGTAGGATTATCCGTTTTCAATACTAATTTACTAAACTTTTCAGATTTTAGTTTTTGCTTGATCCTGCGTTTTTCCTGATCATTTTCAATAACATCATTTTCACGCATACATTCATCAAATGCGTCTCTGTCTTTCATGTGAAATAAAACTACAGTCTTTAACTGTTCTCTAAAGTCTTTTAAAACCGAGTCACTTCTTGTTTACTGGCTGTGTGTTTCTGGCACGGTAATATGAGAAAGGTAAATGACGGGGGCAACATCCCTAATTGCTGGTGCTGGCGGTAAGAACTTGTATACAGGCATGGAAATACGGAGCTAGGCTGACACCTGATTACTTAATTTGTGCTGTTGGGTCTTATAACTTGGCAAGGTGCAATAAGGATTCTCCCTGGGGCAAAACAATTTGACATTTTCTTACATCCCCAAACCCATAAGCCAAAATTTTTAAATATGGTTTAGAAAAAGACTCACACCCCCCCCCAGCACGGTTTTTGCGTTGAAAACCGCCCTTACTGTGGGGTTGCAGGGGGTGTGGTGCTTTTTCGTGAAAAAAGTGTTTAAATTTAACAAGGCGAATGTCGCGAATGTCCAAATATTTTCTTCAGAATTAGAGAGGAACTTCTTGAATCACAGGCGTCTAAAGAATTTTTAATTATTCTGGGCAGGCAATAGTTTAATTTTACCGACAGGGATAAGCTTTACTTTTCAGCAAGCTTGCAATGTCCATTCCCGCCCCCAAAACCCAAAGAATTGTGGACGAAAAGAAAAGAATTATTTAAAGGGAAAACGGGGTTTTCATGAAAAAATGGAAAACATTGTGGAAAAAGGAAAACAGTAGGCCCCAATGAAACTCCAAAAAAAGCCCAAAAACGAAAGAGGGAAGATTTATTAAAAGAAAAAAAAGGGAAAAAAGAAAAAAGGTGGAGCTTGATTCCCAAACAGTTTTTCCCCCTTATTTGTTAAAATAAGGGACCCCAGAACGGCTATTAAGAAAAGCCTTTTTTAGATTCCGTTTTCTTTTTGATATCAGCGGGTGAAAATAAATTTTATAAAAAAACTGCAAAAAGGGGATTGAAATCTAAAAAGAAAGAACCCCCAAACAAAAATGTTTCATATTCAGTTTGGTCTTTTTGATTTTTGGAAAAAAAACGGGAAAAAGAAAGAAAAAAGGAAGGTGAAAGAAACGGGGGGCACAATGGTTAAAAGAAAAAACGGTATTAGATGTTCAGTACCCAAGCTACGTACTCTTGCAAAAGTACTTAAAACCAAATTTCCCATTTTAAATTTGGTTGCCAGTAATTTCCATGAAAAAAAGAAGAAATTGAAAATGCTACAGTTTAAAGAATACAAAAACTACTTCAAAAGTTAAAATATCCTGCTTAAACCCCCAAAACTGTCCACCTAGTCTAAATTTTTGTTTTGGGGCGCTTTAGCAACAGTGGTGCGAGTAAGACCACAGCAGGCCCTACTACTACGTGGCTCAAAAATTTAGTACGATGCATAAAAGGGGTCGGGTTTGTTTGGATTTGACTGCCTCGAATTTCCCCCAAAGCACTCCATATTTTGATTATTGTGTGTTCCTGTTTTCCACTGCTTTGCTTAAATCTTTGCTTCAACGTCCGTTTCCCCTTTTTTTGGGCCCCTTTTTAGGCCCCAAGAGTGTACTTTTTTCAACTGCTTTTTTTTAAATAAGTTTTTGATAAATGCACTTGGGGGGCCGCTTTGAATAATCTTCAGTTGAAGAGGCCGACAGCCGTCTTGAATTTAGGCCTCAAGCGCGAACCTAAAACCCCTTTCCATTTCCCCATGCAAGCCCCCCTATCTCTTAAAATGCTTGTTTTGGGTGTGCGCGTGCGGTTGCATGCGATGTGTTGTATTTGGTTATTGTTTTGTTGTCGCTGCTGTCATTGTTGTTGTTTTGTTGTTTGCGATAATAACTTATTTATTTTGAACTCCGTTTTTTATAAATAATCAAAGGTGGCGCCCCCCCAAAACACGAAGCACCCCCCCCTCCCCACCCCCCCCACCCCACCCCACCATGCAACCTCAAGTCACTTTAATTCTTAACTCAAGTCACCCAATCATTCTAAGTTCACTCAATTTGTCCTCAAGTCTTTCAATTTTTCTCAATTATTCTAAGTTCTTACTCAAGTCATCCTCAAGTTTCCTCAAGTTACCCTAAAGTCCTTCAAAGTTCTTACTCAAGTCATCCCCCAATAAACCTCAAGTTTTTTCTCAAGTCCCTCAAGTTTGTAATTAATCACCCTTTTGTCCCAAAAGTTCTTATTCAAGTTATCTTTATTATTCAGAAAAAAAATACCTATTTTTTGTTTTAAATAGTAGATGCAAATAAGTACACACATCCTCAAAAAGGGTCATCACGAGGATTTAGCTCAGGGTCCTTGGCGCGAATGGGTTTTAAAAGATCTTAAGAAGTTCTTCATCTAAGCAACCAATTGTTACAATTTGGTCTAGGAAATTTTTTTTATAGACCCTGTCTTTATTTTTTGACTCCATCTTTTAAAAAATAATAATCTGCCAGATCTTTTTTTTATAAAAAGAAAAAAATTTTTATTCTTTTGAAATGGATCAAAATGTTTTTTTGTTGTTGGCGTTCGGTGCTTTTTTTTTGGGCTTCTGTTTGTGGTTGAGATTTTTTTTTTGCTTTTGGTTTTCGCCAGCGTTGTTTATATATTTTTAACAGAAATAACCCCCCCCGCAGCAATGGCGCTAAAAAGCAAAAATTTTTTTAAGTTCAATATCCATAAAAGTTTTGGGGTTTTAAGGTTTTAAAATCAATTGTTCTTGTTCGACGTTTTTTTCTGGCATTGAATCAACTTGTTCTGGCGTTTTGGCGGGGTTTATTTTTTCATTTTGAGTTATATTCTGTGTTTGAAACTTAATTTTTTTTTGTTTGTTCCCTCTGCTATTTTTTTCCTGCTGCAACACGCCGGGATGGGGGCTTTTTACTGGTACTTTCTCCCTGATTCATGTTTTCTGTTTCTGCTGTTTTCGGGCTCTTTTCATTTTGAAGGGAAAAAAAAATTTTAAAGATTAAAGTATTTAATCCGCGATCACGGGCGACAAAAAGCCCAAAAATCTGAATACAGATCACACCCAAAGGGACTCTAATGTTTTTGTTAAAACTGGACCCTGCGTTAAATCTACATAAAATTTTGTTCAAAATAAAAGGGCGCAAATCTAGCTACTAGTTTAGGCCCCCCAAACTAAAAACCTTTTTGCCCGAACTTTTTACCTTTCTTAAAACCCCAGTTGCGTTTCAACCTGTTTTTGTATTTACTGTTTGGGGGCGACATTTGTGAATCTGTTCTATCTGAATTCATTTCCGAGGTATTTTTTTTTTTCCCACTGCCCAAAGAATACCCCTTTTCCCTTTTTGGAATAATAGCTTGGTCTAACTTGTCTTTTTGCAATCATAATTCGGAAGGTTTAGGTGCCCTGTGCTGTATAGATCACGCTTTCTGTTTTTTTTTTAATTATAAATTATTTTTTTTTTAAAAATGACACCAAAAAAAACTGTTCCCAAACCCTTTATTTCGCTGTTTTTGGGGCCAAGTGTGGATACACAATGCTTGTAAAAGCCTGTTAAAAATAAAACAGCAGATTTTGGGCAAACAAATTTGAAGACTCAGCAAAGCTGATTGCATTTTTTACAGTCTTTTTGCTACGAAAGTTTTTTAGTTAAGCAAGGAAAATTTCCAGACAGTATTAATATGAAAAAAAAAATCATTTATAAAAAGGGTTCACTCGTAATGAAATTGGTGGTGCTGTGGTTAATGCGCTTGCTTTTAGCGGAAAAATTTAACCTTTTAGTAAATGGGGGATGAGGAAGAGAAAAAGACAAAACAAAGCTATGGACAATAGCTCAGCCAGATTCTATAAAAAACGGAATTGGCAGTTAGATTTTATTAACGACACACTAAAAAAACGGGGGCATGCGCTTACACTTTAAAGAGTTGATCAGCAATAAAGAATTTATCTTGTAACAGGAAAACCAATCGAGACATTCCCCACCAAATTCAGGCCTTTTATCAACCATCAGAAAAAAAAGATGAAAGAAATGTTTTTATTTTTTGGTATCCCTTTGTGTTTTTGTTGCACATAATATTGGCGAATAAAAAATAAAAAAATCTATTATTCCCCAAAAAAAGGTATTGGAAGGGAAAACAGCAATAAAAAAAGTAACCCAAGCAGCGGGAGTCAGTGAAAAAAACAGAAAAGGGAAAGGTTATCAAAACAAGCGTTTTGGCAATTTTTTTACCAGGCCTAAACGAAAACAAAGCCACATTGTGAACACAAGCCAAACAAACACCCATAAAGGGTCTTCTATATTTACCCATGATCGATTAGACGAAAAAGATTTAATACGCCTTACAGTCTTGCAGCTTCAGATAAAAAGATGCGGCCCCATTAACACAAAAGGTGTTCTCTGTTGTTTCCCATACAATGTATATCAACAAGGGCCCTTAACTTATCCTTGCTGATTAAAGTCAAGAGGGAAAAAAATTTTAAAGGTAAGTGAATAAATTTTTTTAAAAAACATAGATTACAAAAAAAAGGGGCATTCCGGAGTTCACAGCACGGGGTTTTTTGGGAAATTTTTAAAAACATTTTTACCGAAAGGCTTTTCCCTCCCAGTATCATGAGGCTGATTGACAATTTCTCCCCACACAAAAAGGGTTAGAAACTGCCCTTTTTTACGTGCAATGAATAATAAAGTTTTTAAGGGCTAAAACCATAAAAAGCAATAAAAAAAAAACAAAAAATGCTTTTAAAGGGAGTCTTCACCGCAAAAAAAATTCCATTTGGGTTTTGAAAGTAAGGTACCTTTATTTGCCGGGGAAGCAAAAGGGGGACATGCTTAGGGCAACAGATCCAGTTTGGAGTGTTGCCCGTATAAATTTTAAAAAGAATTGAAAGATGAATCCCCCGGGTTTTTTACGAGAAACTGACGCAAAAAAAACCACCCCCCCAAAGACTTTTTTAAAGGAAAACGCAAATAATCCCCCCAACACATTTCCCTTTTAAAATTTACGAAAATATATTTCAGTTAAAATGGAATTTCCAAAAGAAAGAACTGGAACGGAGAAAGAATGATAAATAAAGAGAACTTTAAAATTTAATGCGAGAATCTTTGAAGTGTTCTCTATTAAGGGAATTTATACAGAATCACATGGTACGTATTTGCTTTAAAGAAACAATTCGAGGATTCATTGGCCATGGCACTGCATCCAGATCGCCTCACCCAAAAAATCCCAAATTTTGACTATCAAAAATGGGATAAAAAAATTCTTGAAATAATAAAAAAAATTGGGCGCATCAAGCAAAATGAAAAAAAATTTTGTTAAATTGGAAGATGATAGGTTGTTTTTCTAGTAAATTTATGAAAAATAGGGACCCGAATATATACCCGAAGAAGATTTATAATTAGTGTTTTCCAAAAAAAAGCCGATTGCTAGGAAAACTTGGTTAACAAATACTCTTTTTTGGTTTGTTCTTTAATGACTTCTTTGTTACAACGTTGTGTTATCTCATGTAGTTAGATCGGTTTTCGTTGCATGATAAAAAAGTTGTTTTTGAAAAATGCTTTCTTTGTATTGTCATGCATATGCTCGACTGCCAACACTGCGAGATTTCCCCTTTTGCTTTTTTGGGGTTTTCCCGGCCAAACACTGTTTTTTTTACCTTAACCCAACAAACCCTTGCCCCCCCCTAAGATAATTCATCCTTCTTTTTCCCTAAAACCTTCTTGTTAACGGTAAATGCAAAGGGAATCTTAGGATAATCAGATGTGTGACCTCCCGCTGCCCTTTAGCTACTTTAATTCCATGCTTTATAGATACTTCGTAGGGATATCTATAACAAAACTTCTGTATCTGTTAAAGTACCTGGATGGGGATACAAGGGTTTAAAGTAGTAAAAAAGAAATTCAAATTTTTAAAAAGTTTTGATAATTCTAAAACGAAAACCCATAAAAACGGGTTATCTAATTTGACTTTCTTTTTATTCTCTTATCCCAAAAGCGATATAAAAATTTTGAAGTCTAAAATTTGGGTTTAAAAGTCCTTAATTGCTTCGTTTCTTTGGGTGACTCTAACACTTACGCTTGTGCGGATCCCATAGTCTTTCCAAAACAGTGTTGTTCACACTTAAAAAAGCTTTTTCTGAGCATCTTGGATTTATTTCTAGATCAGTGTTCTCATGATGTTGGTTTTTGAATGTTCTTGATCAAAAGCAATTACACGATGAACACTGTCAATTCAAACCATGTTTTAAAAAAAAAATTGTAAATCTGAAATGGAAGACATATTTTTTTTTTGCCAGAAGATTGGGCAAAGTTTAGGCCTCTGTTTTTCCCATCTTTAGATTTTCTGTGCAAATGGTTAGTCTTTATGCGGTCTGGAGTTCCTGAGGAACTAGTCAACTTCTAGAAAAAGCCCTCTTTTCTTCATTGTAAGGTATGCAGTCTTCTAAAAATTTTCTTGAATGTTTTTAATCCCCGCCCCCAGTGAAATTTTAAGTTGCGTTGAAGCGATTGCCCATTGCCCATCCTCAGATTGTTTGCTCTAAAACGAGATAGTTAGCCTTTTACCGGGTCTAGTCGCCCAAAGATTTGTTGTTTTTTTTTCAGTAATGATGCGATCCCATATAATTCCCCCACGCAACCCGTTTTCAATCACTAAATTTTGGAAACAGACATAAATCAATCTGTATTCCTGTAATTTTAAAGAAAGCACCCCATATCCCCAGGTGCAGAAATAAAATGCGCAGGATCCAGGCTGTAATGTTCATGCAGGTTTTCCCATTTTTTCAAAGACGTCCGCCAACAAAACAAATCGGGATCAAGTATAATCAGATAGTTCCATTGTTTTCCCCTAAAAATTCGCCAGCATCTTGGCATGCTGGTAACGGAATCGCTGATGCCCTTTCCTCTAAGCAGAACAGAAAATCACGCTTGGGGGAAGGAGTCTTCACAAACCTTTCCCAACGTTCATATTTCTTTTGGGTAAACACCCCTTTTAACAAAATGAGGGTTTAAAATATTCTTCCCTTATTGGGCAGGGCTTTTTAAAACTAGCCCCGGGGCTCTAACGAACCCATCATGTGTCATAATCTAAAAACATGTTATTTAAGTGAACACAATTTTTTGATGCGTGCAATGCATGCACCCCAAAGGCGTGGTTTCTGCTTGCATTATAATGAAGTCGTAAAACCCCGCAATTGTGAAAGAAAATAGGCACTTCCAGTCTTTGGTTTAAAATTTGTTTAAGATTGCATTTATCTGGTTTCTGCTCCTCTGAACTTTCCCTAATGTGCATGGTCTTTATGTCGGTTTTTCGTTCACTGTTTAAAATTAGTTCTAAACCACAAACCAACTTGTGGCTGAGGCTATGTTGTTTTTATCTTCGGGCTCATTTTGATTTCAGATAATTTTGATTTTGCACTTACGCATTGCTGCTGCGATTAAGAAGTTTCTGCAGCATTAGGTCCCCTATACAATTCTGGTTCTGAAAGGACGCCATCCGACCTAACAATAATGAAGGGAAATGAACAAATTTGATGATTACTCACTATGCTTTTTTGGAATCCTGTGGGGTTTGGGCCCCTTTATAAGGAACAAAGATGATTCGAATCTGGTAAACAACAATGGAGAATTTGCATCCCTTTCCAGTTCTTAAATAATTTAGACCGGGGGGGGGGGGTAATTGTTCGTTGGCAATCTACGGGGGAACAATGTTTCTTATGTTCGAGCGGTTTTAAAAGATGGGGTTTTTTTAAACTTTTCTACAATTTTTTTATGCCCATCCTTTGAATATGCGCCCAAAAATCACCATTTTGTATCAATGGTAATGTGGTAGCCCGCTGGTGAAAAAATCAATAGTAAGTCAACATGTTTTTTCTGGTTCGCCAAACATGGGCTGTTCTTAGCACTTTAATGGGTGAGATTTGTTTCCTCATCCCCGTGTAAATTTTTAAAAGTTATTGGGGTTTGTTTTGTTCTTTAAACTATCAATTTTTCTCGCAACAGGAAAAGGGTTTCCATTTGAAGTTAAGATCATTGATGTAAACCCAATATTTGCACCTGTCTGGTTTTTGCGGGGCGTGAGCAGCCGCAAGAACCACCCCAGAAACATTTGCGTCTGAATTCTTTATGTTTAAAAATGCCTTTTTCCTACCCTTCGGGGGGCCGGGAATGTAAGCCCTTTCCTACAAACGGCGCAAACTTACCGTTTTAATCGATCTCTAGGCTTGCCCTTGACCAACCGAGCCCCCCATTTTGGCTTCTTCAGCGGCCCATCAAACGGTAAACAGTTCGTCGCCCAACCGGGTGTTAAGTATTAGAGAAAGAATAGCTGCTGTTTGTTGAACCCAGATTTAATTTTTTTTCATTATTGTTAATGTCGATTAAAAAGCTAAAATTTTTTTTTTAAAATGGGGGTCTTTGTTAGTTTATTTGGGAAATTTAGAAAAATTTCTGTCAACGCTTGCCTGTACGTTTGAGGATCAAGACTTCAAACAAATTTTATTTAAAGTTTGACAAACGTCTCCCCTTTAAACATTCCTTAAAAAAATTCTTGGACCTTATATATTTAGCCATGTTGTGTGTTTCAATTAAAACATTTTTTAAAAAAAAAAAAATACAACGACTCCCAAAAAATTTTGTTTTATCAAAACAATATCAACGGTCTTTTTGTGCTTGGATCAAAACAAAAGTTTTAAACGCCCTTTTGGGGGTTTTTAAAGCGAGCTTTTAGAAAAAGTTTAAAGCTCGTTTTCTTTTTTTAAACATTCCTTTTTACTGATCGGTTTTCTGGTGTTGAGAAAAAGTTGTTCTTGCCTTTCTTTGGATCAGACTTTTGTTTTTTAGTCCTCAAAATTTAGGCCCGGTAAACGATAAAATTTTTCATCCGTGATGTTCGAGTGCTAGTCTTTATTTTTTGTCTTTTTTAAAGAACAAAATTTAGCTGTTTTTAGTTGAAAACCTGGCTGTGTTTTTTGGGTTTGTTTTATTTTTTTGCTGGGAGTACTTACAGCTAAGAAACCCCGGCCCAAAAGCTAAAGCAAACCCCTAGAGGTAAAGCCCGGGTGCACCAACACCCGTGCTAGAGACCAACACTTGTTCCCGCTGAAAACCTTTAGTTTTTTTCATATTAAAAAATTAAACATTAAGGCGGCGAAATATTTCGTTTGGTTTTGCTTATTTTTAAAAATTTTGCTCTTTTTTTGTTGATTTGTGTAATTTTTTTAAAAAGGGTTTTTATGTAGGGGCTACACCCTTTTTGGGGGGACCGGTGTGTAGGAATTTGGGAAATGAAAAGCATGTTTTTAAAAAATAAAAAATTTTTTGATTGTATATGTCTAACTGTTTTTAATATTAGCTGGCATCTATATTAAAAACAAATTACTTTTAAGGTTTACAGCCTCTTTTTCTTTATCAATTTGAATGTTTATTTTTCTCTAACAGTTTCCCGTTCCATGTACATTTTCCTCCGTTGACTTTGGGCTCCATAAAACCTATTTGTTGTTTTAAAAAATGTCAAGTCTAACGCTGTGAAAGTAATTTTAACCAAGGTAACTGTTGGATTTCTACACCTCCCCTCCAAACAGTTTTCTATTTCACAAAATGTATAAGGTTTAAAACCCCCCACGTAATTTGGTTGGGACTACCCCCAATTGTACATTGCACTTTTTTATTTTAGGATTAACAAAAATTTTCGTTTGTCTTTTTAATGGTTTTCATTTTCAACCCCGCAATAAAATACTTTAAAGCGATCTTGCTGTCACTAAAACTAAAATTCCATATAGGTCTGCCCTTTCTTTTTTGGTATTTTTAATGATGAACACTCTTCGTAAATATTGCTAATTTTGTTATTTGTTGCCGATCACCTTGCAAATTAGGGTTTTAACGTGTAAACTTACGAGATGTCAGAAATGCTTCTTTGCTTCGGGGGTTTTGAGATATAATAACATATTTGTAGTCATTAAAATTAGTTTATAACAAACTGCTTTTAATGCATTGAAAATATGGGGCATGCCTTTTAAAATCAAAAATTTGGGGGAGAAAAACGATTTTCCCTACGCAAACTTTCGGCTCAACCTTTTGCCCTCTTTAGATCTTCAGCCTTTCTATTTTTAGTGCTTCTTCATTTTCATTCCTTTAAAACAAGTCAGCCCTTTCGTTCCGGTTAGCCATAGATCAAATAGGGTTTAAAAATTGTCTGCATTATGTAAAAAAATATTTCTTGTCCCTCAAGTTTTATAGAAATTTTTTAACGATTTCCCGCCCCAAATTTTGTACAACGTCCTGTTGGGGTCGTTTTTAAGCGGTTCTATTTTGAAAGTAAGACCCGAGCCCCGCACAATACTTCTCCGTCCCATTGGAAATTTACATAAAATTTGATCTGAATCAATATAGTGGATTATTTTAACGTATATTTCCCCTTTTTTCCCCTTTACGCCAAAGGGTCTCCCCCTTTTTATGGGGGGCAAGAATCGACCTAGCTTGCGACATTTTTTTTTTAAAAACAAATAAAAAGTAATTATTTAAAAAATGGCACATTGAAGTAAATTAGAGTTTTTGATCCTGGGGAAAGACATGGGTGAAATGTCCTTGATACAACCAAGCGCTCATTGCGTATAATTAGCGAAAGTCAAATAAATTAACATTTAAAAAGGTTGAATCATTTTTCAAAAATTTTAGGCCTAGAACCTCCCATTTTTCCCCATTTATTTTTAATAGATGGTGGCCTTTGTTTGTGAAAACGGCCCCCCCTGAAAACAACGTGTTCACTTACGATAAACGGGCTCATCAAAGTTTGTAGGGTGAATACAATTAACAAAATTTGGGTGGAAGATCAAATCGCCTTGGCATTACTAAACCAAAATTGATAAGGGAGTTGCAACTTCAAAACACACTACAAAAACTCCCCAAAAGATAACCCAAAAACAAAAAATGGAAAACCCAAAAATTTTTGTCAACAGCAGGCGAAATAAAGAAGCAGAAAAACCCGTTTTTTCAGAAGAACGCATTAAAAAACTATACAGACTCCCGATACCCCCGCAAAATTAAGGGGCCCCCTTTGTCGCGCTGAAGAAACATCAGAGGCGAAAATTTAAAAAACAATTTTTCAAAACTGGGTGAAATAGATGAGATAAAAAAGGAAAAAAAAAAAAAAAAATCGTTTAGGCGATGACGCCAACTTTGGGCCTGGGGTTAAAGAAAAAAATAACCCCAAAAACAAAAGATCTTAAACACAGAGATCACAATACTAGAAGATTTGTCTAATAACCGGAACAATTTCGAAATCAAATTGGGAAATAAGAGAAACTATCCAAAAATTTTTTGAAAACACGAACTCAAACGAAAAAAAACACGTTTAGAGAGCAAAGGGTTCACATTCGAGCGTTATAACAGCCTTTGGGTTTTCAATAAGTACACTGGGGTTTGGGTATTTCGGGGGCGGGGGTCAAAGTTATTACCTCCCCCACACGCCTCCCCTCCCACCGATAAATCATGGGTAAAAAAACAGCTTTGATCTTCGGTTTATTAAAAAAAAAAAATTAGGTTGCCTGGCTTTACCGGTTTTTATTAGGGGGGGTTTTTAGTGGCTTTTGTCTACTGCAAACAAAGTGTTGGCTTTATGGGTGAGCATTTGGGCATTAGTTGCCTTAAAAGTTGGGTTACTTTTTTTAAGAAAAGACCAAATAATCCGGCCGTTAATCAAAAACAAATTTCCCCCCTTTTTATATTCATGGTAAATTTTTTGGACTTCTGGACTTCGTGTTCTTCAAAGGGGCCCTTTGGGCTTTGGGTTTGGGGGTTTGGTTGATTTTCTTGGGGGGGCATTTGTTTTTTTATTGTTTGTAATATTACGGCTCAAATTTTGTCGTTTTGTCCAACCTTTTTCATTTTCCCGCAAGAATTTCATTGTTTTAGTTTTTTATTGTTCCTACCGGATCTGAGGTCAGAAGGTAGCATGTATAAAACCCTGCCAACAGCAAAATCTACTTTCGATCTTGCGAATTGTAAAACTTTTTGGGACCTTTTAAAAACTTGAAAGGGAATCAAATGTAAATTAATGGGGTCCTTAAAATTTTCCAGTACTGTTTTTGGCCAAAGCCGTAGAAGGGCATTTTGTCGCTTTCCCCCGGGTTTGAACCTAGCAAACACCAAAAGTAAGTCGATAGAGTCGTTTATTCGTTTATTCCCGCTCTGTTTGGCCCCTTTGAATGTTTTAAAAAAAAGTTTCCACCGTTTTTTTCTCTTGCTCTATGGGCCCCCAAATGAACACCTGTGCCTGAAAAAGAAAGATGTTAAGGGGGATCCAGTCATACATACTTTGTGCAGCCCCAAAAATAAGGGTGCCTAAGCCACGATTGCGGTCCAACTTTTTTTAAAGTCTGTCTTAACATTAAAATTGAATTCTTCAAAACCTTTCAAAAGCCTTAGTCTATTTGTTTCGAAAGGATTAAACGGTTTTCATTTGGTATGGTGTTGCAGTTTATCAAAATCGTCTGAAGGGGAATAAAAAGAAATCTTTACTGCCTCACAAAGGTAGATGATTTAAAAAGATCACATCATACTCCCACCCGTTGAGCACAAAAAAAAGCAAAATTTAATGTTCGATAAAAAATGCATCGGTGACAAACCCCTTTCGCGATGTTCTTTTTTAATGGGGGGTTAAAACGTTTAAAGGCGTACTCACCTTTTCTTTAAAGGGGTCGTCTGGGGCACAGAAATGACAAGATACGTTGTTTATTTTTTGATTGTAGTGCGGCCCAACAAAAAAATTTTCATCAGATATTTGAATGCACTATTTTTTTAAATTTTTTTAAAAAATGTTTGTAACAAAAACAAATAAACAGTCCTTCGTTTTTAGAGTATGCAGATAATAATGCGGAACCAAAGGGGTTTCACTCCATGAAATATTTACAAAGTCGTATGGTTTAATATAAAGAAACCAAGAAAATAATAAAATTTAAAAAAATTAACAGTTTTAAGTCGGGTTAGCCCGTTAACAATACCTGATGGTTTTTACGGGGTTTTTCTCACTAAAAGAACAATGATAACTTTGACTTTTCTCTCAAACTTTCAATCAAAATTAAAAAAAAAATGTTAACATTCAAAACCCCAAGAAGAAGAAGTAGGTTACTATTTTGATAAAGAGCTAGCAAAAGTTAGGCTTTTCAACTGACAGTCGGACTTCATAGTTTTGTTTACACCGAAAAACACTTATGAGGGGGGGAAATCCGCTCGATTGCATTCATCATTATTATGTTTTTGGAGAATGAGCCTGATAAAAAATTTTATATGGAAGGCCCTCAACTGTCTTAAGAGCTCTTCCTCAGGGAAAATGCATATTGCGATTTGAAATTATACAATTCCCCAATTTACAGTTTAAAAAATTAGCTTGTGGAAAGGGCAGATCATTTCAATAAAAAAAACAGACAAAACAGGAAAGTCGTAAAATGTGATAACCTGCACATTGTTTTAGAAATAAAATAATACGTTACTAAAAAATAATGTCACGTGGGCCAGAAGAATCAGGAGTTACATTAGCGCCTGTAAGGTGTATAACTTTAGAATTAAAAGACCTTGCAGACGTTGCGGACTTTGAACAGAATGGTGAGATAGGCGCTTTGTATGGTTTTGAGTACACTAAAGATGGTGATTATAAACGCAAAGAGGTTGGCGACAACAAAAAGTTTCCTAAACTAGAACAACTACGCAATCTAGAAGCAAATAATGCTGGCCAGTATGAATATAAAATAGTTCGAAAACCTGACCTCAAATGGCACTTAGAACCATATTTAGAATGGGACATAAAATTTGAATTCATAAGCCCATTTACATTTTTTAGCCGTCAAAAAAGTTTCAGAAAAGCATTCAACTCTGGCCCTTTACATGTAAGTCTTATGCCAGAGGACAATAGTCGGAAAGAGATTGAAATAACGCCGTATGGGAATAAACAGTACATCCTCCACAGAAGAGAAACGGTTTTAAAGGACGCTTCTACAAAATTACAGTTCTTTCCACAAATGAAATTAGGAGACACGTTCACAATGATATTTGAAATTTCTGTCTTAAAAGATGAGAGAGGAATGGAGCTGTGGGCGTCAGTGACGTCCTTTTAAAAGGAATTCTAATTAGCTGGCAAAACTTAGATGTTGAAAAACTTAAAGTTACCATCGTCGTTCTTCACAATGGTGAGGATATTAAGGTCATAACAACAAGCAACAAAATCAATATTAGCTTAAATAGAAACAATCTTACAGAACTGAATTGGATTAATCTTACACATTTAGGCCTCATAGGGTTTTATTATACTGAACAAGTTTTGACGGAGAGTATGATAAAAATAATAACTGGATTAGATTAAATTATGTTATAAAACTATGGAGCAGACGACTTTGGTGTCAATGCCGATGTTAAACTTTATGATAAAATCCCCTCATTGTTCATTGATTTGTGGACAGACTGGTTGTGGAAAAACAATATTTATCCTCGACCTGTTACAAACAGTTTATCGTTATAATTTTGATCATATAGTAATTTTCTGCCCAACACTTAAATGGAACAAAGCATATAATGATAGAAGGTTTATATGGGCGGATGATGACATATATTTGATTGATCCCAGCAATAAGCTGAGTGAGTGTTTAGAACGCTTTATAAATTGTTTGAGGAACGCAGGCACTATTTATTATAGACGACTGTTCGGCAGAAAGAGACATAGTTAAAAAGAGAAACACTTTGTCAAAACTGGCTTTCAGCGGAAGACATGCTGGGATAAGTGTGTGGATTTTATGTCAGAAATATAACTCCGTTTTAAAAGACTTTAGAGAACAGTTAAAGACTGTAGTTTTATTTCACATGAAAGACAGAGACGCATTTGATGAATGTATGCGTGAAAATGATGTTATTGAAAATGATCAGGAAAAACGCAGGATCAAGCAAAAACTAAAATCTGAAAAGTTTAGTAAATTAGTATTGAAAACGGATAATCCTACACAGTATGTTTGTTTGTAAAAAATCGTTATTTTTTTGGTTATTGAAGTCTTACTTGTCAGAGAACTAATAAACACGGGGTCTAGGTTCAACCACCCAAAACTAGTTGAACTGTGTAATGCAGGTTGGTTTTACCTCGTTAATGCGCATGCCCAGTGGAATCAAGTCTACTGAGTATGAGAGAACTAATAAATACCAATTCTAGGTTCAACCGCCCGAAACTGTTGAGGGCGGTTGAGCTAGAATTGGTATTATTAGTTCTCTCTCGCTCTCTTCGTTAACCGCTCCTCTGAGAAATCGGACGTGTCGACTTGGTGGCGGAATTCCGGTTTGTAAGTCTCAACTGTCCGGCTTGTAAAGTAAATTGCGAAATCCCAGCCTGGAAAAACAGGTCACAGAATCCAGTGACGTAGACTAGATATCAGGAAAAGGAATTAGGAGTTTAGCTTTGAAACGGAAGAAAATCAAGAACTAATTTGACTTGAAAATAATATTGAATGTATATGATAACTTTTTTCACGATGAAATTTGACTTCGTGAACAAAATGATATTGATGCAAGTCTCTTAAAACGATTTCCTTTCTTTCTTTCTTTCTTTCTTTTCTTTTTTCTTGTGTGTGTGTGTGTGTGTGTGTGTGTGTGTGTGTGTGTGTGTGTGTGTGTGTGTGTGTGTGTATGTGTTTGTACTGTGTGTGTGAGTGTGTGTGTGTGTGCGTGCGTGCGTATGTATGTATGTGTGTGTGTGTGTGTGTGTGTGTGTGTGTGTGTGTGTGTGTGTGTGTGTGTGTGTTTTAGAATCACTTTTTTTTTACCATTATGGAAATCAGCCCTTCAGTGATAAAAATTCTAATACTTTTGACACCGGTAATCTGCCATAGATTAGACACGTAATCTTTACTTCTCTGTTTAACGGAATTATATCATTTATTGACATTAGCATTTTAGAAATCTCATACATCGTTAGAGAGAGAGAGAGAGAGAGAGAGAGAGAGAGAGAGAGAGAGAGAACCCTTTCCCATTCATATAGAAACTGCAGAATACCGAGTCCACATTGAACTCATGCAAACGAATTACTTCCTTCTATTCAGGTTTAATGTCATTTTCTCACCAAAGGTGGGTGGGCAGGTGTTGTGTGTGTGGGGGGGGGGGGGGGGGGGGGGGGGGAGGGGGGAGGGGGAGAGGGCTGCGTGGGTGTGTGGTGTGTGTGACCGTTCCAGGTGCAGGTGCCCAGGGACCTATCTCGCACTACCCCGAATGGCCTTTTTATCAATGTACGTTAGCGGGACTTGAACCCGCAACGTCTGGCTACGACTTCGGTGTTCTACCGCCAGATTCAGATAGCCATGTAGAGATTTAATTAACTGAATGAATGGGTAAATAGATAAATAATCAAATAAATAAATAAACGAGTGATATTAATGAATAAATGACCAGATGCTTTCTTTTTGGCCAACCCCTGTTCTATCACGGAGTTAATCAGTAAATAATCAAATAAATAAACGAGTGATATTAATGAATAAATGACCAGATGCTTTCTTTTTGGCCAACCCCTGTTCTATCACGGAGTTAATCAGACTCAGACACTCATGTGAATATCTAATTAAATAGATCAATGAATAGATACATGAATAATAAGGAAACAAGGAAATAAAGGAATAAATGACCAGATGCTTTCTTTTCGGCCAACTCCTGTTCTATCAAGGAGGTCACCAGACTCAGACACCCATATAAATATTGAATTAAATAGGTCAGACACCCATATAAATATTGAATTAAATAGGTCAATGAATAGATGAATAAGTAAATAAAGAAAGAGATTAAAAAAGTAAATAAAGAAATGATAACGAGCTTTTTGTTGTTGTTGTTGGTCAGCTCATCACCGAGGTAACCAGACTCACACAGCTATGTACAAGTATGAATGAACGACTAGATGAATGAATGAATGAATGAATAAATATAATAAATAAATAAATAAATGGCCACGATGCTTTCCTCTGGCCAACTCCTTCCCTTCAGTCCCAGCCCTTACTCTTCTCTCGCTTCTTCTCCTCCTCCCCTCCCCCTCCCTCCCCGGCCTTCCACTAGTTCCCACCTTCACCCCGCCTCGCTCCCCCCTCCTCCCCCATCCCCACCCCCCGATGACTGAAGAGAAGGATGCAACAAGAGCGCTGATTGGGTCACTGCCAGTGTCGCCACGTTCAGGTGTCGAAGGGGGGGGGGGGGGGGGGGGGGGGAGGGGAGAGAATGGGGAGGTGGGTGTGAGAGCCTTTCGCCCTGAGGCTGGTTAAATGGTGTCAAGCCATATCAGCGGTCTTTTATTCATGTGGAAATGGACGGAATTGAAAGCCGGTCGGTGTACGGTGTGCGCACGCGCCCCGCTTCGCGCGTGCTATTTTGTTTGCTCACATCTATCTATCTATCTATCTATCTATCTCTCTGTGTGTGCACTTGCGCACGCACACACACGTGTACGTGTGTGTGTTGTGTGTGTGTGTGTGTGTGTGTGTGTGTGTGTGTGTGTGTGTGTGTGTGTGTGTGTGCGCTCGGCCACGTGCGCGTGTTTGGACAGCACAAAAGAAAAGTTGTTGTTTTCTGTCTAGTCTGGGGAGCAGGTAGAACGCATCCTTCTTGTTGAAGTCTGGTGCTGCTCAAGTGATCCTCTTTTCTGCTTGGCCCTGATAAAGCTTTTGACTTCTTCAAAGGAGACTTCCTGCTCCAGTTGGGGCTGCTGCCCGCCTTCCTTTGCCAGTTGGTCAGCTTCCTCATTGCCATATATGCTGCAGTGTGAGGGGATCCACTGCATGACGGTGTTCTCAGTGGACTGCTCATTGCCATGTATGTTGCAGTGTGAGGGGATTCACTGGATGACGGTGTTCTCAGTGGACTGCTCATTGCCATGTATGTTGCAGTGTGAGGGGATCCACTGGATGACCGTGTTCTCAGTGGACTGCTCATTGCCATATATGTTGCAGTGTGAGGGGATCCACTTGATGACGGTGTTCTCAGTGACTGCTATTGCCATGTATGTTGCAGTGTGAGGGGATCCACTGGATGACCGTGTTCTCAGTGGACTGCTCATTGCCATGTATGTTGCAGTGTGAGGGGATCCACTGCATGACGGTGTTCTCAGTGGACTGCTCATTGCCATATATGTTGCAGTGTGAGGGATCCACTGCATGACGGTGTTGTCAGTGGACTGCTCATTGCCATATATGTTGCAGTGTGAGGGATCCACTGGATGACCGTGTTCTCAGTGGACTGCTCATTGCCATGTATGTTGCAGTGTGAGGGGATCCACTGGATGACGGTGTTCTCAGTGGACTGCTCATTGCCATATATGTTGCAGTGTGAGGGATCCACTGCATGACGGTGTTCTCAGTGGACTGCTCATTGCCATGTATGTTGCAGTGTGAGGGGATCCACTGCATGACGGTGTTCTCAGTGGACTGCTCATTGCCATATATGTTGCAGTGTGAGGGGATCCACTGCATGACGGTGTTGTCAGTGGACTGCTCATTGCCATATATGTTGCAGTGTGAGGGGATCCACTGGATGACCGTGTTCTCAGTGGACTGCTCATTGCCATATATGTTGCAGTGTGAGGGGATCCACTGCATGACGGTGTTGTCAGTGGACTGCTCATTGCCATGTATGTTGCAATGTGAGGGGATCCACTGGATGACGGTGTTCTCATGGACTGCTCATTGCCATATATGTTGCAGTGTGAGGGGATCCACTGGATGACCGTGTTCTCATGGACTGCTCATTGCCATATATGTTGCAGTGTGAGGGGATCCACTGCATGACGGTGTTCTCAGTGGACTGCTCATTGCCATATATGTTGCAGTGTGAGGGGATCCACTGGATGACCGTGTTCTCAGTGGACTGCTCATTGCCATGTATGTTGCAGTGTGAGGGGATCCACTGCATGACGGTGTTGTCAGTGGACTGCTCATTGCCATGTATGTTGCAGTGTGAGGGGATCCACTGGATGACGGTGTTCTCAGTGGACTGCTCATTGCCATGTATGTTGCAGTGTGAGGGGATCCACTGGATGACGGTGTTCTCAGTGGACTGCTCATTGCCATGTATGTTGCAGTGTGAGGGGATCCACTGGATGACGGTGTTCTCAGTGGACTGCTCATTGCCATGTATGTTGCAGTGTGAGGGGATCCACTGGATGACGGTGTTCTCAGTGGACTGCTCATTGCCATATATGTTGCAGTGTGAGGGGATCCACTGCATGACGGTGTTGTCAGTGGACTGCTCATTGCCATATATGTTGCAGTGTGAGGGGATCCACTGGATGACGGTGTTCTCAGTGGACTGCTCATTGCCATATATGTTGCAGTGTGAGGGGATCCACTGGATGACGGTGTTGTCAGTGGACTGCTCATTGCCATGTATGTTGCAGTGTGAGGGGATCCACTGGATGACGGTGTTCTCAGTGGACTGCTCATTGCCATGTATGTTGCAGTGTGAGGGGATCCACTGGATGACGGTGTTCTCAGTGGACTGCTCATTGCCATGTATGTTGCAGTGTGAGGGATCCACTGGATGACGGGTTTCTCAGTGGACTGCTGCAGAATGGCCAGGGCAGAGACAGGGAGTTGAGTTTCTTGTTTTAGCTGCCATTTAAACTTACATGACCTGGACAGAAGAAACCCAGAGAATGCACACACACACACACACACACACACACACACACACACACACACACACACACACACACACACACATGCACACACACACACACACACACACACACACACACACACCAGGGCCCCCTGGCGGCGAGGGCGCCCCCTGGCGGCGAGAGCACCCACCATGTCACCCCAACGAAAGTCTTCGACGCCCATGGGGCAATACCGATAATGAATCTGCCCCAAGATTTGGTTTGGTGAAGCATACGAGGATGTTATGAAATATACACGATAGGATACGAAAGAAGAAGTAGTAAAATCAAATACAGGCTACAAGTGAAAAACATTTTTCAAATAGGCCAGGGCAGAGACAGGGAGTTGAGTTTCTTGTTTCAAATGATGAGTTGTCAAATGTGATTGCATTCACATAGTAGATTCAATTAAAGAATGGTAGGCTACAAGTGAAAAACATTTTTCAAATAGAAATATCAAATTATGAGTTGTCAAATGTGATTGCATTCACATAGTAGATTCAATTAAAGAATGGTAGCTTCTAAATATGTATTTTTGTTCTCATATTTAATCGTTGATTAAAGTTGATTTCAAGTGAAGATATAGCTTTTGTTTTCCGCGCAATATTTATACACATTTTGCCCTACAAAATGATTTGACTAACTGAAACAGACTCTTTTTGATCTAGTTGCAAAGTGAGACGACTGCAGGCTGAAATTTAAACAAATCTTAAATAAATGTTAGCGAACCGCCCAGACTCTTTGTGGTTCAGTTCGCTTCTGCAAACACCAAAAAAATATCGAACACCGATAATTTTACTGGTTTTCCAATTGTAAACCATAGAAGTACTTCCAATTTTTTCCTAAATATATTTACATTTGGGCATTCAAAAAAGAAATGCTTAACGAAATCAATCTCATCAATGCAGTAATCGAATTCCAATTTCCAATTTCCGCCCGCAACGCTCTTATCTGTGACTTTTTCTTTCTTTCTTTATCATCTGGCCTGATACAAGGAGAGTCTCTTTATCATCTGGCCTGATACAAGGAGAGTCATGTTTATATCCTAAAAGACACGTGATCTTAAAACATGTCAAAGATTTGAATGCTTAACGATTCAATATATTTACGATGTGGTAATCTCCCGGTGATTTCATGAAGAAAACCGTCCATAAACTATTCACAAGTTTGTAGAGATCGGGGATATCCAACTCTACGAGAAATCAATCTGCTGAGCTATAAAACCATAAAAATGCAGCAAAAGTTGGCAGTTTCTTAAGCGTTGATGTGTGCACCAATGAAAGACGGAACTGAATAGAAAGCCGATCGAGAATATCGGACAAATAAAACCAAACGCCACGAGAAACGCCCATGGCGACCTGAATGATTCTTACCTTAAAAAAAAAAAAAAAAAAGGCGAGAGCTCCCCTCCTCCCCCCCCCCCCCCCCCCCCCCCTTCCTCCCCATCTCCCCAATCAGCTGTGACGGCACAGTTTCAGCGAATACCCGGATTAGTCTTCGTTGGAAGCGTGTGACAATCTCACCTCGTGAGCTCCAAACTCTCCGGTCCTCTCAGTTCGTGCAGACTGAGTTTGTTTGTCAATCCGTACGACAGAAAACCGGACAAGAGTGTGTGTGTGTCTCGCGGATTTCGCTTTTGTACCACTTTTTGGTGTAGTTTGTGAAAACACTGACAGCCACCACCGAACGTTCAAGAAACCATGTCGGCTAATGATGATGACGTCGGCTCGCCTAACAAGAAACCGCGCATGGAAATCATGACTAACACTTCTCCTCCTCCTCCTCCCCCACGTACTCCTAGTGCCACCGACAACCTCACAGCATCCACCGTCATCACAGCCACACCGTCGGAGGCGAGGTCGGTGACAGCCGTCCCGTGTTTCGTCAGCAAAGAGACGGCGACGCCATGTTTGGAGGCGGTGCAGAAGGAGTCCATTATCGCGCAGATTTTGGCCGGCACAGAGGGCGGGGATTTCGGCGAAGCGTCGTTTTGTCCCCCGGGGTGTTCTTCGATGAGTCCTGCTACGCCTCCACGGGCAGCGAGACTGCTCCGGCAGTGTCCTCCTACGGCGCTCAGAGCTCTTGGGTAAGTCTTGGAGGTGTGTGTCGTGGTCGTCAAGTTTCGTTCAGTTACCGACATGGTGGCTTATGATACATACTATGGGAGAGATGGACTCGTCACATTTTCCGTTACCGGTTGGAGTGTGATTTTGGTATGCCTGCATGATTGTGTGTGTCTGTGTGTGTGTGTGTGTGTGTGTGTGTGTGTGTGTTTGTGCGTGCGCGTTCGAGAGAAAATGGTTTATTAGGTACTGTATGAGTGCGATTCGATTCCGAAACTGCATTTAACGTGCACGTATGCGCAAATGCACGTCACACACTCCCACAAGCTAAAATATGAAAGTAGTGTGTAACCAAAGTCAGTATATGTGTGTGTGTGTGTGTGTTGTGTGTACGCACGCCCGTGCGCCCACGTGTCCCAGTTCTTTTCGACAATTCGAGGATTTTCTGAAGAATACCTACTTCGATGTGCTTCTCCCCCCCCCCCCTCCCCCCCCTCCCCCTCCCCCAGCCTTCTGTGTCTTCCTCTGTGAATTCGCGTGCGCATTGTGAACGGTCAAACATAGGGGCCACGATTCATCAGTTCAAATAGTTTATCAAGACAGAATCGAACAGCATCATTTTATCCACTTTCTTCTCATCCCGTTTTCCCATCCTTTTAGAACACTCCCTCCTACCGCCATCCACTCGCATACACACACGCACGCGCGCGCGCACACACACACACGCGCACACACGCACACACACACACGCGCACACACACACACGCACGCACACACACACACACACACACCAAGCGCGCGAGCGAAGATGATGTATAGGGGGGGAGGGGGGGGGGATCAGCATGTAACGTGTGTGTGTTTTCTCAGACACGTGCATCGCCGATAAACTGGATCGTCCCCGTGTTCCCTTGTGCCTCTCACTTCATGTACACGTCCTGTACTGCCCCCTTGTCCATGACGTCGGTCATGTAGAGAGACGTAGATGATGTAAATCGATACCCTTCACTGTTAGTGAAACTGAGTCCGCAGATGACCGTTCTCTGCTTCCCGTGAACAGTCACCTGTTTTAATGTCGTAAGGGCCAGCCGGTATACGAGGCACGCTCGTCAGCAATGTCCGGTCTTTGGGTGCAGGTTATTAAGTTTATAGAATGATAGTGGGGTTTTTTTTCTGATTAATGCTACAACAGCTCAACCGACTACGCGGGGCCCTTTCCAAGACTCTCAAACGGTAAAGTACAGGAAGGAAAAGGACACATCTTAAAAGAAAAACACACACACACACGTTTGGTCGTTTGGTCTAATATCATGAATAGTGGATAGACGTTAAATGAAAGACACACACACACACGCACACACACACACACACACACACACACACACAAAACACACACACACAAAAGCACGCGTGCGTGTGTGTTTGGGGTGGGGATGGGGTACAAATACTGACATGGTAACGAAATTATTGACACCCTAAAGCGGGCACCCTACGTGTGAGCAGTGCTAAGAGCGGCAACCTTGGCGCCTGATGGTGGTGAGAGAGAGGGAGAGAGAGAGGGGGGGGGTCTGGCTTCTTTCATGATCACGCTGCCACTTACCGGAAGTCGTACTCCATTTCCGGAGGAAGTGCGTACTTGAATACCGACCTCATTTAACTGCTTTCGATGCACTACGAACTGATGGCCGTGGTTCCAATAATTCGTTGGGGGCCGATTATATATTTTTATTTTTTCCCCCCCCCCCCCCCCCCCCCCCCCCCCCTTTTTTTTTTTAACGCCTGAAACCTTCTTGTCCGATAGAAGTAAGTGGGAACTTGATTGGCTCAGGGACGGTTCATTCGGAAGAGAGAGCGCCTTCCAGGACGCTGTGCCGAAGGCCACTGGGTCTGTTGTTACTTCACGACCCACACAGCCATCACGCTGTGCCGAAGGCCACTGGGTGTGTTACTTCACGACCCACACAGCCATCACGCTGTGCCGAAGGCCACTGGGTCTGTTGTTACTTCACGACCCACACAGCCATCACGCTGTACTGAAGGCCACTGGGTCTGTTGTTACTTCACGACCCACACAGCCATCACGCTGTACCAAAGGCCACTGGGTCTGTTGTTACTTCACGACCCACACAGCCATCACGCTGTGCCGAAGGCCACTGGGTCTGTTGTTACTTCACGACCCACACAGCCATCACGCTGTACCGAAGGCCACTGGGTCTGTTGTTACTTCACGACCCACACAGCCATCACGCTGTACCGAAGGCCACTGGGTCTGTTGTTACTTCACGACCCACACAGCCATCACGCTGTACCGAAGGCCACTGGGTCTGTTGTTACTTCACAACCCACACAGCCATCACGCTGTACCGAAGGCCACTGGGTCTGTTGTTACTTCACAACCCACACAGCCATCACGCTGTACCGAAGGCCACTGGGTCTGTTGTTACTTCACAACCCACACAGCCATCACGCTGTGCCGAAGGCCACTGGGTCTGTTGTTACTTCACGACCCACACAGCCATTAGGCTTATAGAACTTAAGTCTTTACTGAACGCACTGCGTTCCCATGCGTGTGGGCTGCATGTGTATCTGGGGTGGGTGGTGGAGAGGGAGGGGGGGGGGGCCAAATGAGGGTCCAGAGAAGGGAGAAGGACGTGAGTGAGGGGTGGGACTTGGGAGTGGACGGATGTCCTACAAAGATTCTGGGATCGCTATGTGGCCTACACGTAGCTGAGATCAGCCCTGCCCAGTCTTTTACATCATTAGCACTGTTGTCTGTAACACCGGTGGACAGTTCGCCTGATCAGTCAAATAGTGGGTGGACGACAGGTAGCTGAGATCAGCCCTGCCCAGTCTTTTACATCATTAGCACTGTTGTCTGTGACACCGGTGGACAGTTCGCCTGATCAGGCAAAGTAGTGGGTGGACGACAGGTAGCTGAGATCAGCCCTGCCCAGTCTTTTACATCATTAGCACTGTTGTCTGTAACACCGGTGGACAGTTCGCCTGATCAGTCAAATAGTGGGTGGACGACAGGTA
>CM031618.1:1743011-1745511 GCA_018398815.1 Conus ventricosus | reverse complement strand
GTGCGCTCTGTGAAGATGCCTTATAGTAGGGACACGCGAGGCCAAATGTGAGTGCGCTCTGTGAAGATGCCTATAGTAGGGACACGCGAGGCCAAATGTGGTGGTCAACAGATTCTCTCCCATTTTGATAAGAGTCGTGTTCGCTCGATTTCACCCACCCACCATGCATGATGGAATGGCTTTTTTTTTCTTTTTCTTTTTTTTTCGCGCTTTTCACTTCTTTTTTTCCCGAAAGGAGCGGCGTCTGAATCTGTCCATGTTATGACACGTGCTGTCATCGAGACAAGCGGATGCACGGGTTGAATTCGATTAGTTGAAATTGACGTCAGTATGTGGATAAACTGCTTTCTCCCCCACCTTCCGGACAAATGAAAATATTTTGTTTCCAGTGGAGGCGGAAACGTTTGCCATCAGTCATGGAAATTGAAAATCGTGATGGGTGCTTGTGAATTGTGAAATAGTTGTACTGTGTAAGCATGCCAATTCTGTTGTTGTTTCCCCCCCCCCCCACCCCCCCCCCCCCCCCCCCCCCCCGTACTGTGTAAGCATGCCAATTCTGTTGTTGTTTCCCCCCCCCACCCCCCCCCCCCCCCCCCCCCCCCCCGGAAATAGCGCCGTGTTTGGGTTTGCCAGAATTAAGTGGGAGGTCCGTCGTGCCTGACTTCCAAGACAGATAATCGCGTGATTTTTCCCGCCTTTACTGTCGTCTGCAGTGTTTCAGCATTCGAGGCCTGTTCAGTTCTGTAGGATTCGTGTTTACGGCGATTACAGGTAATTCACCGGTTCAGATTGCGAAATGTCGGTGAAAATATCGCCCACGGATACTGTGTATCGATTTCATTCGTTTAACGGACGTTGGTAGTGGAAAAATGGACTATTGCACTGGTAGCGATATCTTTCAATAACTGGCATAGCCAGGCTTTGAGTTCTGTTTGCCATGCCGACTCTGAATGAAAATTATTAGCGCCATCATTGCAGTGTACTCCAGTTGTACAGTTAAAGTAACGGTTACAGTCTGCAACATTAAAGTTTTTCTGGTTACCTGGCTCTGTGTGGTGAAAGTGTTAACCAGCTGAAGTGGACACTGTTCGGATGTTGTCATGGTATTTTAAGTATTTTATCCCCATGTTATAGACTGTTGTAACCTGGCGAATGTTTAACCAGCTGGAGTGGACATTGTTGGGATGTTTTCATGGTATTTTAAGCATTTTCTCCCCTTGTTATAGACTGTTGTAACCTGGCGAATGTTTAAGCAGCTGACGTTGACACTGTTCGGATGTTGTCTTGGTATTTTAAGCATTTTCTCCCATTGTTATAGACTGTTGTAACCTGGTGAATGTTTAATCAGCTGGAGTGGACACTTAATTTTCACACACACACACACACACACACACACACACACACACACACACACAAAGTCCTGCCACCACCAAGAGGTAATAAAGTCCGTATAAATATTTTTTTTTAATCACACCCTTTCTTCTTTCTTGTTTTCTCTGTCTTTCCTTTACATCGTACAGTGGAGAGAAGTATACTCGTTTCGAAACCAGAATTGTCCTGTTTAAGAACTGTGTGCAGACATATTTGTTGAAATATGTGCCACTGAAAAATGAAGGGAAAAACAAACTGCAGGACGCAGTTGGTCCCCCCTGTTAACCACCAGGCTAAGTGTTGCTCTTCCCCTGGAACAGCAAGCCATCTAAAGCTGTGCTCTGGGTCACCACACTGAAGTGAAGTTTTCTTCCTTCGCTCATTTTTCCCTAGAATTCTCTCATCAACTGGAAAAAGGGAGGTAATGGGAGGAAGCCGTGGTGATCAGGATTGAGCAGATCACTGGAAAGGTTCCCGTTGTATGTGGCCTCACAAATCAGAAAGGACTCCGACATAACAGCGTGTTTCCGTTATTTCCTGCTTAAAAGAGAAAGGAAAGGTTCATTGGAAGAGAAAAAAAACCCAGTCCCAAAGTGTTTTTCAATACTTCATGACTTGAGCACATTCAGGTGCCTGGAATGTGCAAATTTCAAGTTTGTGGTACAAAAACTTTTCACTCTGTACGCCACTGTCGTATTACTTTTTTGCATTCCCTATCTTGAACAAGGAAGAAGAAATAAAGGGAGAGTTTTTCTCTTTTTTTTTTGTTTGGAATATTTAGTTATACGCACTTTGTTACTACCCGTTGGTGGTATAAGGAGTGGGCCGATGTTGTAAGGCATTGTTTACTTATTTTCCCGAGTAATAATGTGTTCCTGTCTGTTGGCTGTGACTGTTGGTGCGTGTTGGCAGTGATTGTTGGTGTGTGTTGGCTGTCACTGTTGGTGTGTGTTGGCTGTGACTGTTGGTGTGTGTTGGCAGTGATTGTTGGTGTGTTTTGGCAGTGACTGTTAGTGTGTTTTGGCAGTGACTGTTGGTGTGTGTTGGCTGTCACTGTTGGTGTGTGTTGGCTGTGACTGTTGGTGTGTGTTGGCAGTGATTGTTGGTGTGTTTTGGCAGTGACTGTTGG
>CM031618.1:1625511-1735511 GCA_018398815.1 Conus ventricosus | reverse complement strand
GTGGCTAGGTACACACCGTGCGGCATGGCACTAGTGGCTAGGTACACACCGTGCACGATGGCACGGGTAGCCGATAACGCATATTTAGGTCAGTAACAGCTGCCGTGGTGAAGCAATTAGCGTACCAGGACTCCCGGCGGGGAGGTCGTGGGTTCGATTCTCATCAGAGCCATTTGTAAGTTTTTTTCTGCCCCAACCGACTCCTACACAGAGTGGGGTTTGCTACGGGCTCAGTTGGGAAGTCTGGGACCCACACGGTCGACTGTCGTTCGTTTAAATTGGTGCGTCTCTTCTTCTTCTTCTTCTTCCTAAAAAACTGGTTCACTCAAAACGAGTAGGTCACCAGCGCGCATATTAAAAAGTAAAATAAAATAACATAAAACAGTGCGACTCAGACTGTTGGCCCCTGGAGCAAATTTGGCAACAAGGGGTCGCACTCGATATTCAAGAAGTTAAAAAATGGCTAAAACTCAGGCCCAGGCAATAGTAAAACATCTGGGGAAGTAAAAATAGAAACTCATCAATATGCAGATCTCAAAACTGTCGAATCAACCTGTCCTCTAAATGAGATTGCATTAGTGGCAATCTTGATGGCACCCGGCAGTGAGTTCCACAGCCGTACAGAACTGGGATAAAAAGAATGCAAGTGGCTGTCAATATTTGATGCAGGTATGGTATAACATTGACCGCCACTCCTGGTACTACTTTTATTCAATACTAGTTGTTCCATTGGAATATCAATTACTTTAGCTCTGCCTTTGAAAAAGATAAAGCTCTTCTCTCTTCTAAGGTTTCCATTCTAATTTCCACATGTTCTTCCTAGTATTCCCCTTTTCTCTGATGTGGTTCCCTGTTACGAACCGTGCTGCTCTCTTCTGAATCTTTTCGAGGTTATCAATATCCTTTGGATGGTAAGGATCCCAACTGAGCAACCATATTCCAGTACTGGTCTAACCAGTGTTTTGTAGCAGTCGTCTTTAACCTTTTGGGGGCAGTCATTGATATTCCTGTATAAGAAAGCTAAGATGTTATTTGCTTTCTTACATACTAAATTGTAATGTTCTTTCCATTTGAGACGACTATCTATAATCACACCTAAATATTTTGCAGCATTAGTTTCTTTAAGAATAGTATTATGAATAGAATAATCTGATCTAATTGGTGAGCGTTTGTTACATATACGCAACACTTGGCACTTTTGGGGATGAAATTCCATTTTCCAAGTTCTTTCCCACTCTTGTAAAGCGTTTAGATCTTCTTGTAGAATGCGTGTATCATTCTTGCTTCTAATTGTTCTATATACTAAACTGTCATCTGCAAAAAGCCTTATAGTAGTTCCAGGAGAGAGATTTCTACTTATGTCATTTATATAAATTAAGAAAAACAAGGGCCCCAGAACAGTTCCCTGTGGTACACCTGACAAGACTGGTTTACAATGGGATGACGACCCTTCCACAACAACTTTCTGCGTTCTCCAAACGAGGAATGATCTAGCCCATTTTAGCAAAGAACCGCCAATGCCAATGTGTTCTAATTTAAGCAGCAGGCCCTCATGGTCAACCTTATCAAAGGCTTTAGAAAAATCAAATAAAATTGCATCTATTTGCTGTCTGTTGTTAAGACAGTTATTAAAATCATTGAGAGTTGTTATAAGTTGAGTCTCACAACTCCTTCGCTGTCTAAAACCATGCTGGGCGTTATTTAAGAAGTCATATTTGTCAAGATGGTCCATTATGCTACTATATATTATGTGTTCAAGTAGTTTAGCTGATATGGATGTAAGAGATACTGGTCTATAGTTCTCTGCTTTTGTTTTGTCACCCTTTTTGAATAAGGGAACAATGCTCGCATCTCGCCACTCATCAGGTATTACTCCTTGATCCAGTGAAGCTTGGTAAAGTAGTTGGTATACCTCACTCAGTTCATTGGCACATAATTTTAAGAGCTTGCCAGGAACGCCATCGGGACCAGTAGCTTTGTTTTCATTGATGTTGGTCAGTAACTTAAATACTCCTGCTTTGTTTACTTTGATGTTATGCATTTCAGGGAGTTTATCATCATCTTTTAGTCTAACGTTAATTAAAGGTTTGGGATTTGAGAAAACTGAACAAAACTGCTTGTTTAGTAAGTTTGCTTTCCCTTCAGGGTCCTGTATTAGGTTATTCTGGTTGTTTCTCAGGTCTGGAATCCCAATGTTGTCCTGTCTCTTACTCCTTATGTAAGACCATAATTTCTTGTTTTGATGATCACCTTCTGAAATCATTGAATTAACATAATTGGAGTGAGCAAGCCTGCATTCTCTCTGACACCTTCTCTTAATATGTTTATACCTAACCAGTAATCTTTCTGAATTAGGATGTAGTTTCAATTTCTTAAAGAAACGATGTTTCCTTCTCAACAAACGTTTAGTTTTTGTAGTAATCCATGGCTGGTGGTTCTTGCTTGAAGTTATTTTAGTAGGTATGTTGTCATCCATAATAAATTCCAAATTAATTTTTATACACTTCCAAAGGTCACTGACATTATCTTTAACACTATGGGACCTCAAAAAAAGACGACTGAAATCATGAGTATCCCTACGCAATTTTGGTAAATCTGCTTGGTTCCAGAGTCTGATGGTACGTTTAGGGGGTTTTCTTCGAAAGGGTTGAAAGTTGCTCTCTAAGAGAATTATGTCATGATCACCCAGGCCTGCAATTAATTCCTGATTGCCTAAAGCGCCTGAACAATTGGTAAAAAATAAATCCAGGAATGCCTTACCACGAGTTGGTGCTTCAACTGACTGCACCAATCCAAGGTCTTTGGTGGCATCAAAAAAACTGAGTATTAATATTTTTACTGTATTGATTACCAAGTATGGCATCTTCACCCCAATCAATATCTGGTAAATTAAAGTCTCCACCAATCCATAAAATTGCCTTCCTATTGGCCAAAACAATATTAGAAATGTCTCTGCAGATAGATGAACATACATTTTCATCTGAATCTGGAGGTCTGTAAACTGATCCAACAATGACAGGTCTCTTATTCTTAAAATTAATCCTACAAAATAAACTTTCACTATTTTTGCCTTGATATAAAAACTCACTGGCTAAATCCTTCCTAATGGCAATCAAGACTCCCCCACCTCTTTTTCCAAGTCTGTCCTTTCTATAAATATCAAAATCCTCCATTAGAAGTTCACTGCTGGATATTCCAGTTTCTAGCCAAGTTTCTGTTCCAATTACAACATCAATGTTTTTTTCGGTGACTAAATTACTGAGTTCTTCCCTTTTTCTTGATAAGAGATTGAAAATTTACGACTATGCATTTAAGTTTATCTTTTTCTCTTAATGGTTTGGGGTTCAGTTGCACTTTATGATTTGGGATTTTATCAGTTTTAGAATCAGGGGTGGATGCAAACTTAGGACAAAATTTCAGGTTTTCTTTTGGGGATCGGTCTGGTGAGATAGGGTCAGAACGGTTGCTTTCTGAACTGCAGTCTTCAATAGAATCTTCAAAAAGTCTCGAACTAAAGTTTGGAAGCCCGCAGGTAAAACAAGTCCAAGATATATCACTATTGCATAATGCTTCATAAACTGCTGAATTCATTAACATACATTTAGTGTGATACCATGTATTGCAGACGTCACAGGCAACTGCTTTATGTTTCCATGTGACTCTCAAATTGCAAACTCCGCATGGATATTTTACTTTGGTGGACGGACCAGGATTAAGTTCTATGTCTCCCGATAGCAAGATAAGGCTTAAAAGCCATGATTTAACTCCTCTATGTCTAACTCTTTTAATCAAACAATTCCTTATCACTGTACTATTTCTGATGTTAATTGAAATCAGGGGTTCAAATCTGGGCCTAGTAATAGACGTGAGAACAGTACTCGGCACAGGTGCACACAGGAGACTAACATGGTTCAGGTTGCACAAAGTTTTAAAACCTGCAAAAATGGAACTAAAGGCGTCTACATCTACATCTAAAATTTCAAAATTAAACTGAGTGCTAGAAATATTGTTGTTCCTGTCACATGTAAAAACAGCAAGGAAAAATAGAAAACTTTTAACGAAGCCGAGGAACAACACGCCGGTAGCCATCTTGAAAAGCCAAATAAAGACTCACCTTACCTGAAAGGGTTTAAAACACAATTTCGTTAAATAAAATAAAATTTAGCATTAAAATAACAACAGCCAACAGTGCTGATATTTAAAATTCACAGTTATTCGTATGAATAAAAGATGTAAAGGCATAAAAGATGTAAAAATGAATTTAAAAAGGGAGCTCCAAAAGCCAGGCAGCCTCCTCGTTGGACATGCGCAGAGTTGGTCTAATTTTTTGACCAACACTGCGGGTGTGTGGATCCTTCGTGCCTGGTGAAATCCATTTGGGGACACCGGATTACTGTTACTTGGCGGATGTTTGTTGGTTACAACGGATATGAAGGTAGACAACACCGCGCATGCCGGAATGAGATTTTGTGTGTGTGTGTGTGTGTGTGTGTGTGTCTGAATGTATGTGTGTGAGGGGGAGGGGAGAGGGGGGGGGGGCGTCGTAACTACCAACGCAAAATACCGTTGTCACGATCCAGTATATAACCTCAGGGAATATCTGAAAGTGAATTTTGATGAATTCTCTCCCTAGGTACTCCAACAAATTCAACAGGAAGACGAGTGTGTGTGTGTGTGTGTGTGTGTGTGTGTGTGTGTGTGTGTGTGTAGCTGCAAATGTACTACTGTCGTCACGATATCCAGTGTACGACCTCGGAATTTCTGAACGTTGATTTTCATGAATTCTCTCCACAGGTACTCCAGCAAGCTGAACAGGAAGACGATTCAGTTGGGAGTGGCCGTGACCCAGCCAGAGAGTGAGTGCCGTCGGTCTGTTGTCCCTCTGCCCACCACTCCCCTCTTCTGCCCCCACACCTCTGTCCCTAACGCCCTCCTCAGTCCTCGCTCTCCCCTCTTCTGCCCCCACACCTCTGACCCTAACGCCCTTCCCTCTTCTGCCCCCACACCTCTGTCCCTAACGCCCTCCTCTGTCCTCGCTCTCCCCTCTTCTGCCCCACACCTCTGTCCCTAACGCCCTCCTCAGTCCTCGCTCTCCCCTCTTCTGCCCCCCCACACCCCTGTCCCTAACGCCCTCCTCTGTCCTCGCCCTCCCCTCTTCTGCCCCCACACCTCTGTCCCTAACGCCCTCCTCTGTCCTCGCTCTCCCTCTTCTGCCCCCACAAAGCCCTTAAAGAAAAATCACCCTGCAACTTTTCGTCAGACAACATGGAAGACTACAATCTTCCTTTCACGTTAAACGAACTGAAATCTGCCTTACTTTCTTGCAGCGATTCCTCTCCAGGTATAGATGAATCCATTATCAACTGTTAAACATCTTCCGCAAATGGGTCTGAACATCCTGTACAGGTATAACAACCATGTGTGACTACTGGTTTGTTTCCACCTTCTTTGGGGAAAAGCCCTCATTATTTCAATTCCCAAACCTGGAAAAGATCTTTCTAACCCATCAAACTACCGTCCCATAGCTTTGACCAGCTGTTTCTGTAAATTGATGGGAAAAAAAATGGGCAATGCTAGACTCATGTGGAAAAATCGAAACCAATGGCCTTTTGGCGAAAGAACAGTGGGGGTTTCCGCAAACATCGGACTACAGTGACCATTTGATTCGTCTGGAATCTACACTTCGGAACGCCTTTTGAACAGACAGCATGCAGTGGCAATTTTCTTTGACTTGGAGAAGGCCTACGATACCACCTGGAAGTCGGGGATACTTCATGATCTCCATGTCTGGGTTTTCGAGGTCATCTTCCGCTTTTCATTCAAAATTTTTTTTTTGGGAGAACGACAGTTTCAGGTCGGGTTGGCCCCCATCTCTCTGATGTCCACGAGCAGGAGTTGGGTTTTTTCCACAGGGGAGCATACTGTCTCCCGCCCCTCTTTACATCAAGATCAACAACATTGTTCAATCAGTATCAGCAGGGTTCAGACTGCTCATTTTTGTGGATGATTTTGCTGTCTACGCAACTGGAAGCCTGTACCCCGAGTGTTCAGCGCAGGCTCCAGCTTTTCGTGGATTTAAAAACCATCGGTTGGGCGGGTGTAAACGGTTTCAACCTTTTCTCCAACAAAGACGCAGTGATCACTTCATAATTTCCGTCAGTTTTTTCCAGATCCTGAACTTCAAATAGGGAAATCTCCCATTCCGCTTTAAAGAGGCAAATTTCTAGGAGTTGTTTTTGACCAGAAACTTAACTTTCTCAGCCATATTAAAAACCTCAAAACGATTGCCAGAAAGCACTGAATATTCCCCGGCGGGGGTTCCGTGAGGGCGGCACCTTGACTGGACGTCTACCCAAAAAAACTGGGGCCCTTCAACGGGCTTTTCCGTTTGGCTTCGCACCAGTTACTGTTTGGAACATATTACATTCAGATGCTTCTGTCTATTCTGTGAACTTTACTTGCTCTGGTTCTGCTTTGAAGATAATTCTCACAACTCTTCACGGGGATTTTGGTTCTTCGGATTCGCTTGTCAGCCTTTTGGAGGAATTGCTGGCCGCAACCTTCAGCAACCAGCACTTTTACATTTCTTTGAACTTTTTTTAGTAAGTTGGAGAAAGCGACGGTTTACCCAATAGTCAAGCTTGGGGTTCCTGGTTCATGTTGGCATCGGCGCGGAACGAAATGGTGATCGATTAGCCAAGAACGCACAAGAGGCGAAACTGTCCAACATTTATATCCATGCGCGATGTGAACCAAATTAACCGATTATGTGAGAGGACCTCTGGCAGGAGGATTGGAACACACAGCGAGTACACAAACTCTTTCAGATCCGTCCAAAAACCTTAAGGACTTCTCCCATCTACGTCGGGGGGTCGTTAAAGATGAAACGGTTCGGTGGCCAGCTGCCACCGGCATTGTATTTTACCTTCTTTCCTTTTAAAGAGTTGAAGAAGAAGCTACGTGGTGCATCTCCAAGTCATGCTGCCACTCACAATGGAAAACATGTTCTTTTTAGAGTGTTGGGACTTGCACGATGTGAGACACAACATTTTACAGCGGAAAAGAGTCATGAAGATCCTGTTCAGGGATGTCGCCTGAGTGATCTTTCAGTTTTTGAGAGAGATTAACATTTTTCATTGATGTCGATATTACGGAAGAAAAGATTTTTAACGAAGTTTCTGGTGCGTTGCTAGACGATGTCATTAAATGAGCATGTGTGAAAGTTTTTTTGTTTGTTTTTTTTGTTTGTTTTTTTCAAATGACTGGTGAGTTGATTTAACGTGGTGACGCTGATGTGGCCTTGCGGTCGGCTGGGGCTATAAGCAACACTATTCTTACCTTACTTATCTTCTGCCCCCACACTCTGTCCCTAACGCCCTCCTCTGTCCTCGCTCTCCCTTCTTCTGCCCCACACCTCTGTCCCTAACGCCCTCCTCTGTCTCGCTCTCCCACTTCTGCCCCCACACTCCTGTCCCTAACGCCACATCTGTCCTCGCTCTCCCTCTTCTGCCCCACATTCTCTGACCCTAACGCCCTCCTCTGTGTCCTTTCGCCTCTCCCCTCTTCTGCCCCACACCTCTGTCTGCTCTCCCTTTCTCCACCCTCTAGTCCCTAACGCCCTCCTCTGTCCTCGCTCTCCCTCTATTTCCCACATCTCAGTCACTATACGCCCTCCTTGTCTCGCTCTCCCTCTTCTGCCCCCACACTATGTCCTCGCTCTCCCTTTTCTGCCCCCACACCTCTGTCCTAAACGCCCCTTCTCTTCTGCCCCCACACTCTGCTCCCTAACGGCCCTCCACCGTCTCGCTCTCCTTCCCTCTGCCCCAACCTTCTGTCCTAAAACCCTCCTCTTCAGCCCACCCTCAGTCCCTAAGCCACTTGTCTCGCTCTCCTCTTCTGCCACACCTCTGTCCTAACGCCCTCCCACTTCTCCGGAACCACTGTCCCTAACTCCCTTCCTCTTCTGCCCCAACTTGTCCCTAACGCCCTCTCTGACCACGCCCTCTCTTCTGCCCACACTCTGTCCCTAAGCCCTCCTCTTCTGCCCCAAACCTCTGCTCCCTAACGCCCTCCCTCTTCTGCCCCCCACCTCTTCCCTAACGCCCTCCTTGTCCTCGCCATCCCCTCTTCTGCCCCCAACCTTGTCTCAGCCTCTCTGTCTCGGCATCCCTCTTCTGTCCCACACTTGTCCTAAGCCTCGCTCTGTCCTGGACTCTCCCTCCTTGCCACACCCCTCCTGTCCTAACGCCTCCTCTGTCCTCGCTTCCTCTTCTGCCCCACACCTCTGTTCCCCTAACGCCTCCTCTGTCCTCGCCTCCTCTTTCTGCCCCCACCTCTGTCCCTAACGCTCTCTGTCTCGCTTTCCCTCTTTGCCCCCAACTCTGTCCCTTACGCCCTCTACTGTCCTCGCTCTCCCCTCTTCTGCCCCAACCTCTGTCCTACGGCCCCTCTCTGTCTCGCTCTCCCCTCTTCTGCCCCCACACCTTGTCCCTAACGCCCTCCCTCTTCTTCCCCAACCCTCTCGTCCCTAACGCCTCCTTCTGTCCCTCGCTTCCTCTTCTGCCCCCCACAACCTCTGTCCCTAACGCCTCCTCTTCCTCGCTCTCCGTTTTCGCCACACCTCTGTCCTCGCTATCCATTCTTCTGCCCCCACACCTCTGTCCCTAACGCCCTCCCCTCTTCTGCCCCACACCTCTGTCCCTAACGCCCTCCCCTCTTCTGCCCCACACTCTGTCCCTAACGCCCTCCTCTGTCCTCGCCCTCCCTCTTCTGCCCCCACACCTCTGTCCCTAACGCCCTCCTCTGTCCCCCGCCTCCCCTCTTCTGCCCCCACACCTCTGTCCCTAACGCCCTCCTCTGTCCTCGCCCCCTCTTCTGCCCCCACACCTCTGTCCCTAACGCCCTCCTCTGTCCTCGCTCTCCCGTCTTCTGCTCCCACACCTCTGTCCCTAACGCCCTCCTCTGTCCTCGCTCTCGTACCATTTTCTTCATCCCGTCCTTACAGCTAGTTTTGTTCGTCAGTTTATTTAATCCTGTTGCGTTTTCTTGTTTGCTTTTTGAAGCAGAACAAAAAAACTGGAAGGAAATTGAACTTGTAAGATACGGCCTGGGAAAGAGAACGGGGACATTGAGTATGCAAAAGACCAGCTTCAGTTGCAGTGGTATACAGTCTGTGGACAGGGAGATCATGGATTGGAGTTCTATCATTGGTGTGTGTGTGTGTGTGTGTGTGTGTGTGTGTGTGTGTGTGTGTGTGTTGTGTGTGCGTGCGTTCGTGCGTGTGTGCGTGCGTGCGTGCGGCGTGTGTGTGTGCGTGCGTGCGTGCGTGCGTGTTCAGTGACCTGTTTCAAGCCGGCTGGCTCCAGCCCCTGGAGTTGCTAGGCATGCTGTAGGGTACAGGAACCCCACAGTCTGTCTTCATCCACTGCATTGAGGGGGTTCTGAAGCTGTTCTTTCCTGACATCTCAGCAGATCTCTCGACACTGGCGATGAATTCTGAAAGGAAGAACAGAGTTGCAGCCTCAGATAGACGAAAGCAACAAAAAAAAGAGAGAGAGAGAGAGAGAACCGTCCTCTTTACTTATGAATACTCAAGAAATATATGCTTTCCTCTTCTCTCAAATTCTCTGGCCGCTCGTGTCCGTGATGTCATCTGACCACAGACTCGATGTCATGTGCATATCCATTCCAGAAACGAGGTAGTGTCGGTCTTAAGTTGCGGGCAACGTCGTCGAATGGACGTGGTAGCAGCCTTCAGAGGAGGAGTCTCGCTCCCCTCTGGCTCCACTACTGAGCAATTATTGTTTGTTGACTTGGCAAGTACTTTCCTTCATTTGCTAGAACAGAACAGGCACAGCTCGGCACCATCAGAGTGACTGGACAGCAGCGCGGTGTCTCCTCCAGTGAGGTGCCTCACCACGACCCGGCAATGACAGTGTTCTTGCGGACTGCTGAGGCTGTGATGGGACCTTCAGGCTGTGGCAGTGGGAGGAATGGGGAAGGGGAAGCAAGGAGGAATGGGTGGCTGGGGAGAAATGCCTCTGAAGGGACTGAATGAGGCGGAACAGACGTGTGCGGGTGCGCGCACGTACATGGACACACACGCAGACACACGCGCAGACAGACACACGCGCAGACAGACACACGCGCGCACACACGCACGCACGCACGCACGCACGCACGCATATATGTAGATATACACACGCACACACACGCTCTCTCTCTCACTCACTCACTCTCTCTCTCTCTCTCTCTCTCTCTCTCTCTCTCTCTCTCTCTCTTTTTTTTTTTTTTTTCTTTTTCTCTCGCACCCTCACACAAGAACGAACGATCACGCATGCACACACACGCACACACACGCACACACACACACACACACACACACACACACACACACACACACACACACACACATGCAAAGGTGTTTTCTGGATTGATTCAGGATTGGTCAGTGAAATGTCTGTCTTCCTAATCACGTCCTATTATAGGCCAGACCTCTGTCGCACTCCTCTGTTGACTGGTTTACTTGTGATGCTCATGTGTGCGATTCTTTCACCGGTCATCCGCATGTCGGTTTTAACCGTTCACCTGATGACTGTCAACAGTAGACCTAAATCTTCACGGAATCGACGAAATCTTGCTGGAGCCAGTGTCCAGGTCCGCCATACGACAGAAGTATTTCGACTGGACGTCGGTCAAGCTTACCCCAGGTGCGTGCGTCAGGTCCTTAAAAAATTATTTTGTTGTGAGCAGGTAAAAATAACCATCTTACAGCAGTGCGTGCGTCAGGTCCTTAAAAATCATGTTGTGAGCAGGTAAAAATAACCATCGTACAGCAGTGCGTGCGTCAGGTCCTTAAAAAATCATGTTGTGAGCAGGTAAAAATAACCATCGTACAGCAGTGCGTGCGTCAGGTCCTTAAAAATCATGTTGTGAGCAGGTAAAAATAACCATCGTACAGCAGTGCGTGCGTCAGGTCCTTAAAAATCATGTTGTGAGCAGGTAAAAATAACCATCGTACAGCAGTGCGTGCGTCAGGTCCTTTATTAAAAATCAAGTTGTTGTGAGCAGGTAAAAATAACCATCGTACAGCAGTGCGTGCGTCAGGTCCTTAAAAATCATGTTGTTGTGAGCAGGTAAAAATAACCATCGTACAGCAGTGCGTGCGTCAGGTCCTTTATTAAAAATCATGTTGTTGTGAGCAGGTAAAAATAACCATCGTACAGCAGTGCGTGCGTCAGGTCCTTTATTACAAATCATGTTGTTGTGAGCAGGTAAAAATAACCATCGTACAGCAAAAGTTTTTGATTGGACGCCGGTCAGGCTTACACTTGTTACGTGTATCTAGTCGTTTTACACTTCTGTTGCAAACAGATAGCATGTGACTTGTCCTCAGTTGGCAATAGTTCAGTGTTAGGCTTTTTTCTTCAGGATAATAACTGAATATGATAACAACGACAGCAACCATCATCATCATTATGAAGATGCTGCTGCTGCTGCTGATGATGATAGTAATGAGGTAATATTTCAGTATACCTATTTAGCAATTGTACTGAATTCAGCTTTTATGCGATAACAGCAACTTTCTGAATGAAAAATGTATAGTCATGAAAATGATCGTGCATGCATGCGCTCACACACATATGCAGAGGGAGAGAGTATAAAGGATAAATATTTACATGTTAATGTTTGCAAAGAGATGCAGAGCAAGTACTGAACTCCCATCTGCTAAAAAGTCAGTGTTGACAGTTGTCGAAAGAACTAGAAGCTTAGCGGAAAAGTGTGATGTGTAGTTCGGAAATCTTTGGCGATGACATTTTATGTGCGCGCACTCGAGTGAAGGAAATGAACATATGCGCACATCGTTGTGTGTGTCTTAATATGTGCAAATGCATTCATGGTTATGTTTGTGTATGTATTATTCATCATTGTTTTATAGTGTGTGTGTGTGTGTAACGTTAAGTATGACATAGTGTGTGCGACAGATTATGAGCTGAGCCTAAGACACACTCCAATGAGTCCCACCACACCAGAGTCCAGTGTCAGCACCGAATCTACCATAGAGCTGAGGTTTGGGTTGGTGTTCTCTCTCTCTCTCTCTCTCTCTCTCTCTCTCTCTCTTGGTTCAAAACCCATGTAAGTCATTAAGTATGTTTGCAAAGTTCGGATTTTTTTCAATTAAATATAGTTTGTGTTTGAATTTCTTAGACAAATTGGTTGATAAGGTGAATCTAGAGTTGTTTAATGATCGATCTATTAGGAATGAATAAATGGGCGTGACATGCTGGAAATAATGTCAGCTGTATGATCCAGGGGAACTAATTCGTGTTCGTTACTTGGCAGTCAGCGGTTGATTTATCTTCGCAGATTTCATTGTTCTAGTTTGAACGTGTGTAGACCGTCTTAAATTTGAATATTTTTCAAAATGTTTTAAACGACCTAAATCTGGGTTTCAAACGAAGTGACTGAGGGCGGAAAATGAAGCAAAATTTGGAAAGAGTGGGGGTTAGTTACCGCCAAGAACACAAACAGCGTGCAGGACTAGACGCAATGCATTTCGACCTCTTGGGTCTTCTTCAGGTGAAAACAAATAACATTTAGGACAGCGACAAGAACGTGGAACCACTTGGCTGTGCTTCTGCTGGTCGTCTTCAAATTGAAAATGAAATCTGACCTGGTTAGTTGCTGTTTTTTTATTTACCTCTTCGTTGCTGAACTCGACCGATTCCAGGTCGATTTGCACAAATTGATCTGAATGAGGGCAACTATGTACACATTTGAAGAACAATCGCTTCACCTGAATGGATGCACACTGTCCATTGTTTCAGAAATCAAGACAAATGGTGTACTTGGTAACTCGGTCTGTTCTTCCTATCTAATGACGAAGACGCCACAGTTTGTCATCGGCGACAACATTTGGCAGTTAAGGGTTAAAAGGTTTGAAGCTGTATCTGTCAAATAGTCTTGATAGTCCACTGCTTCGGTTTGCACATAATCAGTTAACAATCTATGGCTTAAGATTTCACGAGTGACCGTTTATTTTAATTTTTTTCCCAAAAAGTTTTAGATAATATTCTTTATAATCACGTGTAACTGATTTTGACTTTCTCTTATCAGTCGTTAGGAGTTTGTTTCAGTGACTTGTTACGTCTTTTTTTTAATGTAATTTTCAAGTTGTTTTAACCTTGGGTCTGTAGGTTGGCTGAGATGTAGAACGGGAAAAGCCCCCCTCCCCTTTTCCCCCTTCCTTCCCCCGAAGTGGCTGTGTTGTCAGGATGATGATGGATGTGAATGTCAAAGAAAAATGCGAATATGACAAATGTCAGTTACCTGTAGATTTAAAGTCCACACTCCACAAAGGTGACACGGCAGACGGGTTAAACTATTCTAGGAGGGTGGGGAGGACAGGGTGGAGGTGTTTGGGGGGGGGAGAACCTGACACTGCACCAGTACGGCCAGAACAACACCACGTCAAGACAGGGGGGAGGGGGGGGGGGCATCAAAAACAACCCCTACGTTTGGTGCAAGCCACATCATCAGTGACCCCATCTGACTGCGAACTGGAATGAAAAAAAATACTGCTCCTCTGGACGAAAGGGACATTTCAAGACAAAACACGACGCGTTTCGACCTTGTTGGTCTTCTTCAGGCAAGTTGAACAACATATAGAACGGTGAAAACGAAGAACGAGCCATCACTTGTCTCCTCAGATTGGGCGCTGAATGAGCCAGCGTAGAGTTCACCACCCAGCAAACCAGGCACCCCCCCCCCCCACCCCCACCCCTTCCCCTACTATCACCCTCCCGGTTGTGTGTGTCGCAACCCCGTGGCTTTGCACTGAAGGGCGTGGTTGGCTTTTGTTCAGTCTGTCTTCCCTGGCCTCCGACACCACCAACGACAGCGGAATCCAAGGGGAGGTGGACGTGGCCGACCTCAAGGCCCCCACCCCCTTCCTCTTCCCCCAGCACCAGGGCTCCACCGCCGCCCCCTCCGCCGCCGCCGCCGTGTCCAAGTCTCCCAGGATGAAGTAAGGGCTGGGGAACCGGCTGGCGCGTGACTGGTGTGTGGGGGAGAGAGGTGGTGGTGGTGACGGTGTGTGTGTGTTTTGTGATCTTTATTTTTTTTTCAATATCAGTATCGCAAGAGAGAAAATCCCAGTGCTTCATAGCAATAATTTACCAAAGCTGTTGTAAAAACCATGAAAGCCGTTGACTTGAAAGAGGTCCGAGGTCACAAACAAAGATGGTCCAGTGACGCGATCTCCACGATCATCCCTTCTGCTGATTCATTACATTGTGGGTACCGGAGATCCCCGGTCAGCGGAGGAAAGGATTAGTTCGCTCTGCATGTTCTCGGAACGAGTTTTGGTCGTGCAAAGGGAAGTAATCATATACAGCTCTGTCGTGAAAATGAACTTGTACTTGTAAATCTACATTTGCACTTTCGATTCGCAAAATGAAAACCCGTCACGGCTACCGTAATGTTCACATTCTCAATGCTTTGGTAGTGATAAGTGGACTTCAGCATTGATCTAGTTTCACAGCTTGTTGAGGATGTAGTTCTGTACATAGAGGGAGGGAAATAACCCGAGTCGCTTTCCTATGGCCAGGCACTCCTGATAAGGGAAATAACTGTCATTTTCCTGTGGCCAGGCACTCCTGATAAGGGAAATAACTGTCATTTTCCTGTGGCCAGGCACTTCTGATAAGGGAAATAACTGTCATTTTCCTGTGGCCAGGCACTCCTGATAAGGGAAATAACTGTCATTTTCCTGTGGCCAGGCACTCCTGATAAGGGAAATAACTGAGTCGTTTTCCTGTGGCCAGGCACTCATAAGGGAAATAACAGTCATTTTCCTGTGGCCAGGCACTCCTGTTAAGGGAAATAACTGTCATTTTCCTGTGGCCAGGCACTCCTGATAAGGGAAATAACTGAGTCATTTTCCTGTGGCCAGGCACACCTGTTAAGGGAAATAACTGTCATTTTCCTGTGGCCAGGCACTCCTGATAAGGAAAATAACCGAGTCGTTTTCCTGTGGCCAGGCACTCCTGATAAGGGAAATAACTGAGTCGTTTTCCTGTGGCAAGGGACTCCTGATAAGGGAAATAACAGTGATTTTCCTGTGGCCAGGCACTCCTGATGAGGGAAATAACTGAGTCGCTTTCCTGTGGCCAGGCACTCCTGATAAGGGAAATAACTGAGTCGCTTTCCTGTGGCCAGGCACTCCTGATAAGGGAAATAACTGTCATTTTCCTGTGGCCAGGCACTCCAACGGCAGGCCGTCGACCCCTCCCTCGTGGTGTCGGGTGGAACACGCCACCAAAGAAAAGCACCGAAGGTACTTGCCCATTTTTCATCAAAGCCCTGCGTGGTTGTATTGTTGTGTTTTAAGGTTTGCTTGAGTGTCACTGTTTTTTCATCTAACCCCTGCGTTATTGTATTGTTGTGTTTTAAGGTTTGCTTGAGTGTCACTGTTTTTTCATCTAACCCCTGGGTTATTGTATTGTGTTTTTTTTTAAGGTTTGCTCGAGTGTTGCTGTTTTTTTCATCTAACCCCTGCGTTATTGTATTGTTGTTTTTTAAGGTTTGTTTTTTAAGGTTTGCTTGAGTGTTGCTGTTTTTTCATCTAACCCCTGGGTTATTGTATTGTTGTTTTTAAGGTTTGCTTGAGTGTTGCTGTTATTGCCCACTCGTCCCAATGTGTCTTGGAAGGGTCTTTATTTTTCTCCCCTGATTTTGTGCATGGGTTTATCATTTTTCTTTGTGTGTTCTCCTGCAGGCGTTCTTATTGTTGTCACATTGTGTCCTTTTTAGGGGGGGGGGGCTAATCCATTCACCTCCAGACTAAATTTGAATAAAATTTTAGAGTCGGGCCCTTCAAAGGCCGTTAACTCCGAGTTCTAGGTCTGGGAAACCGTACAGAGATTTGTTCATGTGGGGTGACTGCCTAACTCTTCAGTTGAGCGTGCGTCACACCATCCACTTCCATGTTCTGGCATTCGTTTGGAAAGGCAAGTATAGGTAAACAGGAATTTTAGTATTAAAAGTACTTTCACGATATATGTACCTGTCCAAACTCCAGGACGTCATCCAGCGTCTCCGGTTACCATGGAAAAGGTGTGAACGCAGACTAGGTTTGTTTGATGGAGTGAACTCACTAAGGGCGATCATTCTGTCTGCCTGACTTGTTCTGGAGGCGTGGTTAGCTCCCAGCTCTTCCACTTCTTTTCTTTCTGTGTGTGTGTGTGTGTGTGTGTGTGTGGGTTGTTTTTTTTTAATGATCCTGGTAATATGGCGATATTCCACGCCAAGTAAGCATGGGGCATTTGTTTGGATAGGTAACTAGATTGTAACACTTGTGTTAGTAGTAAAATAGTAGAACTCCTGTTCTTAAGTCATGAAGCCTGAGACAGTACTGAATGGCTGTCTGGTTTTGATTTCCCTCAGTTTGTCCATTTACTGTTATACTTGTGTTCACTGATGTTCACTGGCAAATTTTTGCGAAGGAATTCTTTCAAAACCAACATGAACATATTGTCTCTACACTTCTTTTATATACACTACTCCGAAGATTGTAAGGACCTTTACATATTCATTTTACCATTTTGAATAGAAAACAACAACAAAAATCAAAATTCAATCGTTCGAATGAAACCAAGCCTGGCACAGAAATGTGACATTCGATCGAGAACTCAGCATCGTCCAATTTCTATTACGATTCTGGTTTGTGTTTGTCTGGTGGTCCATTTTCAAATTGTAATTTTAAAAAAAAAACTCCCCACTGTTACTTTCTCCGTAGTCATTTTCTGGCAGTGGTTATGAGTTGAACATACAAGCATCATCCTTAATGTGCCGTACGAACATACAAGCATCATCCTTAATGCGCCGTACGAACATACAAGCATCATCCTTAATGCGCCGTACGCTGTGACTGTTGGTTCATGTTACGTTGTGAGCTGGACACAAAAGGAGCGTCACTCAGAGGCAGCACATGTCAGTGGCCCTTCAGTTTGTTTGGAGTGGGAGTTGCCCCCGGTCTTTGACAATGTCGGCCATTTCACTGTTTATCATATTTATCAAAACGTGTGAATTTTGACCCCTTGCTATTGTGGTTGTAGGAATGCAGTGGGTGTAGGCAGCCAGACAGCACTGAAGAGTTCGTTCCTTTTTTGTGTGAAGACAGGTGATGTCGACTTGTATGACTTTATGTATGATTGATGTCTTCAAGGCCATTAGCTCCCATTTTTGTCCGCGACTAAAACGTTAGAAATAAAGGTGAATTTTGCCTTTGAGATCAACATCTGTCCACTTTAACACTTAGCAAGACACCAGCCTGAATTGGGGGCGACTTGAACTGGATTGCGGTCGGGGGGAGGGAGAGAGGGGATTACCTCTGGTTGACACTGACTGCAAATGAAGGAAAAACCATGAGTCTGACTTGGATAGGACACAGTTTGGACAGACGTTGATCATCGGCCTTGACCAGGTGACCGTGACCTTGACAAAATCCGCGAGTTGCTTCAGACGTGACGAACACGACCTTGACGTACCTCGCGATCTGTTGACGCGACTTTGACTCTGTCCCGCGGTCCTGACCTGATGTGACCCCGCGGATGGCGATGGACGTTGTCTGTGTGTGTGTAAGTGTGTGTGTGTGTGTGTGTCGTGTGTCGGGGGACCCGGTGAGCGTTAACGTCGGTACACAGCTCCTCTCAAGTGCACAGGGAGCGGATCAAGGACAGCTGCGACCAGCTGCGCGTGCTGCTGCCCTACGTGCGGGGCCGGAAGACGGACATGGCGTCCATCCTGGAGATGACCGTGGACTACCTCAAGATCGTCAACAGCAACCTGCCGCACGAGTTCCACGCGCACGTGAGTCCAAGGGGGTGGGGGAGGGGGGTGGTGGTAGGAGCGGAGTGGGAGAGGGTGGGTTCTGGCTAGGTGTCGTGGGATAATAGGTGGGTGATGAAGGACAATGGGTGTCTAGGGAAGAGAGGGTGGGTTTCTGGCTAGGTGTCGTGGGATAATAGGTGGGTGATGAAGGACGGTGGATGTCTAGGGAAGAGAGGGTGGGTGTCTGGGGAAGAGAGGGTGGGTGTCTAGGGAAGAGAGGGTGGGTGTCTAGGGAAGAGAGGGTGGGTGTCTGGGGAAGAGAGGGTGGGTGTCTGGGGAAGAGAGGGTGGGTGTCTGGGGAAGAGAGGGTGGGTGTCTGGGGAAGAGTGGGTGGGTGTCTGGGGAAGAGTGTGCCAAGTCGCAGGGATGCTGAGAGAGAGGTGGCCTCTGTGTGTGTGTCTGTGTGTGTGTGAGTGTGTGTGTGTGTCTGTGTCTGTGTGTGTGTGTGTGTGTGTCTGTGTGTGTGTGTGTGAATGCATGAATGAATTGAGAAAACAAATCAACCAACCACCAGCTGATTTTTCCAAATGGTTATTTCTTGTGAGGCGAAACCAAACGGTCCCCAGAGCACAATGAGGGAGGCTTTTCCTTCCAGGACCCGGGGACAGCCGAGCAACGAACGCGCAACTCGATGATATCGAATCGCCAGGCAAACGAACGTACAACTCGATGATGTCGAATCGCCGGGCAAACAACTCGATGATGTCGAATCGCCGGGCAAACAAACGTGCAACTCGATGATGTCGAATCGCCGGGCAAACGAACGTGCAACTCGATGATGTCGAATCGCCGGGCATACGAACGTGCAACTCGATGATGTCGAATCGCCGGGCATACGAACGTGCAACTCGATGATGTCGAATCGCCGGCATACGAACGTGCAACTCGATGATGTCGAATCGCCGGGCAAACGAACGTGCAACTCGATGATGTCGAATCGCCGGGCAAACGAACGTGCAACTCGATGACGTTAAAACGCCAGGCAAACGAACGTGCAACTCGATGACGTTAAATCGCCAGGCAAACGAACGTGCAGCTGACGAAGAGCTCAAGACGAAGACAGATCTCTAAGATGACGTCACTGGACGGGTCTTGGTTGGCGATCTGAAAGTTTGCTCCCTTCGAGCACTACCCGTATGTGACCTTGAGGTTGTTCGTGAAAGGACGAGGTCAGAGACCTCTCGGGGCATTCGCTTGTGGAATGTTAATGTCAGTCAGTTTGCTGCCTGTCGTGTGTTCATAACTTTAGAGGGGGGGGGGGGGGGGGTCCTAAACCTTGACATGTTGACATGCGGAAAGACCGAGGTGAACATGATCGCTTGTTTACAGCAGATGTTCGGTTTCTCCCATTGGGTAAGACGACATAGAAATGTTACTCCTGTGTGCAAAAAATTTGGTTCTCTCTCTCTCTCTCTCTCTCTCTCTCTCTCTGTGTGTGTGTGTCTGTCTCCAGCCACAGTGGGGCAATGGTTAGCGTCATAGACAGTGGGCTAGGAGAGGTATATAGGTGCCTGTCTGGCGTTGGCCTTGAGCGACCCCAGGACCCCAGCATGCGCTACGAACTCGGAAATCGGTGAGACAGGGAACACACATGCGGTCGAGTGTCAGTCACTTAAAAGATGCCTCTCTCAGAGTGCTCCTGAATCTTTTTGACCCACACTGCAGGTGTCGGTATCGTCCGGGCCTGGTTGACGCTGGGATGTATATTTCGAAACGAGGCGTAGGTTACAAGTTGGTCATGTACTTATGGTCTAGAATGGAACCCAGTCACATCTTTGTGATCGAGCTCCTGACGATCTGGTCTCCCTGGCCGTTACCATCTCCCTCTCTCCCTGATGTCTCCCTGCAGTTACCATCTCCCTCTCTCCCTGATGTCTCCCTGGCCGTTACCATCTCCCTCTCTCCCTGATGTCTCCCTGCAGTGTACTTTGGTGCTCTGAGAGGATCATCACCCTTCCTCTGCGCTCAAGTTTCCTTTCTTCTTTCAGTGAGTTTCCCTCCCCTCACACCCTCTGTCTTCTTTCAGTGAGTTTCCTCCCCCTCACACCCTCTGTCTTCTTTGAGTTAGTGAATTCTATTCAGATGCAGGAGATGACACTTTTCATAGAGCTATGCTGTGGGCGGGATGTGGAACGGCGGTGGGGGTGGGGTTGTGTTTGGATGGGTGGGCTGAGAGGTGGTGGTGGTGTGTGACGTATGCCACAGAGCAGTTGTGGGTGAGAGGGTGGTGGTGGTGTGTGACGTGTGCCACAGAGCAGTTGTGGGTGAGAGGGTGGTGGTGGTGGAGGTGGTGTGTGACGTATGCCACAGAGCAGGTGTGGGTGAGAGGCTGATGGTCGTGGAGGCCCGTGTCAGGTGCTGGACGTCATGACCAAGGGCGGCAACTCGCCTCCGGTTCGCCCAGCGCGCGCCCCCGTGACCTGTGGGCGTGGCTCCCGGGGAGGGAGGGGGCGAGGCGCCAGACGGAGCACCACCACATCACCCCCGGCCCGCCCTGCCAGCCTGCAAGACTGCGGGTAAGGAGGGGTCATAGTACCACGGCTCAAACCCCTGCTGGTGCTTAGCCAGTCAGAGTTGCTCAAAACCATTGGAAGGCTTGTACATGTCTTCTCTTCAACTTCTTTTCAGCTCTTCTTCTCTGCACTTCACTGACTATGAAGAACTCGATATCCTCATTTCGCGTGAAATGACGTTTTAACCAACCTGTTTCTATGTACAAAATTATGAGGAATCTAGCACTCGGTTACCTAAGTGCCACGTTTCCAGTAAATACCTTTCGTAAAATGCATAAAATACTCATTTCATGTCCCAGAACCGATCTTTCTGTGCATTTTCTTACGTATTCGGGCGGTAAATTCTGGAATGAGATGTCTGATTACTTGGAAATAATAACTCGTCTTCATTCAAAGAATCGCATCACAATTATTTCACGGAAAAGCTGTAACTGATTTTTTGTTTGTTTGTAACCCTGAGTTCTGAGCACAATGTTCTATCATTACTATCATTGTTGCTCTACTATCTATCCTCTCATTATTTGCTTTATGAGCTGAATACCATGATTTATGTGTGACTGTTTATGTGATTTCTTTTTTGATGACTTCTGTTTTGTTCATCTGTTGTTCATTGCCATCACTGCATTGCCTGTAGACCGTTTTTATCTGTTGTTCATTGCCATCACTGCATTGCCTGTAGACTGTTTGTGTTCTGTTGTTCATTGCCATCACTGCATTGCCTGTAGACTGTTTTCATCTGTTGTTCATTGCCATCACTGCATTGCCTGTAGACTGTTCATCAGTTGTTCATTGCCATCACTACATTGCCTGTAGACTGTTCATCTGTTGTTCATTGCCATCACTGCATTGCCTGTAGACTGTTTTTATCTGTTGTTCATTGCCATCACTGCATTGCCTGTAGACTGTTTGTGTTCTGTTGTTCATTGCCATCACTGCATTGCCTGTAGACTGTTTTTATCTGTTCATTGCCATCACTGCATTGCCTGTAGACTGTTTTTATCTGTTGTTCATTGCCATCACTGCATTGCCTGTAGACTGTTTTTATCTGTTGTTCATTGCCATCACTGCATTGCCTGTAGACTGTTTTCATCTGTTGTTCATTGTCATCACTGCATTGCCTGTAGACTGTTTTTATCTGTTGTTCATTGCCATCACTGCATTGCCTGTAGACTGTTTGTGTTCTGTTGTTCATTGCCATCACTGCATTGCCTGTAGACCGTTTTTATCTGTTGTTCATTGTCATCACTGCATTGCCTGTAGACTGTTTTTATCTGTTGTTCATTGCCATCACTGCATTGCCTGTAGACTGTTTTTATCTGTTGTTCATTGTCATCACTACATTGCCTGTAGACTGTTTTCATCTGTTGTTCATTGCCATCACTGCATTGCCTGTAGACTGTTTTCATCTGTTGTTCATTGCCATCACTACATTGCCTGTAGACTGTTTGTGTTCTGTCTTTTGAAGGAGGGAGGGGGTGGAGGCGGTGATGAGCCAAGTCAGTTGTTTGTTTTTGGGTTTCTTTCAGGGCATGGTGTTGAAAATCCGTTAACTTATCCATTTTACCCTCAACCAAGCATTTGCATTCTTTCTGTCTGTCTGTCTGTCTGTCTGTCTCTCTCTCTCTCTCTTCTCTCTCTCTCTCTCTCTCTCTCTCTCTCTCTCTCTCGCTCACACACACACACACACACACACACACACACACACACACACACACACACCACACACACACACACACACCACATTGGAATGCAAGAGCGTATCTCACTGTCTCTGGCTGGTGGGAAAGAATTCACTGTTTTAGAATCGTTGATGTCAAGTCAACCTTCACACATACACACACGCGCGCACGCACTCACGCACACAGAGAGAGAAAGAGAGAGAGAAGAAGAAGAAAAGGGAGAAGAAAGAAAGAGGGGTGAACAGCGCGCCAGAGGTCGTAAACAACTGTCACATCATTTCCCTGTCTCCATGCGTGCTGTCGCAGGACTACAGAACAACTAAGAACAGCAGGCGCTCTCCGCAGGGTCTGAATGTTTCCCCAGGTTTAACGATTTCACCGTCAACACCGTGATGTGTACCTCTGTGTGTTGTGTGTGTGTATGTGTCTGTCTGTGTAAGTGCGAGTGTGTGTGCGTGCATGTGTCTAAGTGCGAGTGTGTGTGAGTGCGTGCATGTATCTGTAAGTGCGTTGTGTGTGTGTGTGTGTGTGGAAGGGGGGGGGGGGGTCCATGGGAGACGTGACCTTGAATATAGCGTCATGACAGTCTGGAGAGTGCCCAGTAGAATCGAAAGTGAGCGTGCTGGCTGCAAGGCTTGTGACTTTCTTTTCCTTTTCCAAATCGCACTCCTTTTGTAGTCGATGTTCCCCTTCCCAACCCCCTAGTCTCCCCTCCCTCGTTTTCTGTTGCTGGCTCCCATCCCCGCTTTCTCTCACCCTTTTCCTGTCTTTTACGTTCGGTTGCGTGCTCTCTCTCTCTCTCTCTCTCTCTCTCTCTCTCTCTCTCTCTCTCGATATAAGATAATGAATTGTGTGTTCAGGTCTCAGGCACGCATTATTACGCGTGCCATGTCACGTGGTATGATGTCCAGCCCAGTGTCCATCATATCAAGAGGTATGTTGTCTGCCCACTCCGTGTCTCTCTCTCTCTCTCTCTCTCTCTCTCTCTCTCTCTCTCTCTCTGTGTCTCGTTCTCTCTCTCTCTCTCTCTCTCTCTCTCTCTCTCTCTCTCTCTCTCTCTCTCTGACTCCCTGTTCCACCCTCCCTCCCTCTGTCTGTCTCTCTCTCTCTCTCTCTCTCTCTCTCTCTCTCTCTCTCTGTCTCCCTGTTCCTCCCTCTCTCTCTCTCTCTCTCTCTCTCTCTCTCTCTCTCTTGATGTTTATGACTATGAGGGAGTAAGGTCTCTCAGTATAAATTCTATCCCGGCCTTCAGAAGATGTGGATGTATTTTTCCTGTTCTCTAGCTCAGGGAGTAAGGTCTTTCAGTATAAATTCTATCCCAGTCTGCAGCAGATTTTATGGATGTATTTTTTCCTGTTCTCTTGCTCGCTGTCTACCTGCCTTTTTTGTTTGTTTGTTTGTTTTTTTTGTGATGTGGCGACTTAGTGCTGGCCGTCAACGCTGCATGCGCAAGCTGTCTCTTGTGCTGTGCCTGTTTGTCACCAAAGCTGCGTGCAGTGTTCGTAGTGGCGCCGTCATGTTGGTCAACAAAGCTTTGTACAGTGTTTGTGCTGTCATGTTGGTCAACAAAGCTTTGTACAGTGTTGTTGCCGTCATGTTGGTCAACAAAGCTTTGTACAGTGTTCGTGGTGTTGCCGTCATGTTGGTCAACAAAGCTTTGTACAGTGTTGGTGCCGTCATGTTGGTCAACAAAGCTTTGTACAGTGTTGGTGCCGTCATGTTGGTCAACAAAGCTTTGTACAGTGTTCGTGGTGTTGCCGTCATGTTGGTCAACAAAGCTTTGTACAGTGTTGGTGCCGTCATGTTGGTCAACAAAGCTTTGTACAGTGTTGGTGCCGTCATGTTGGTCAACAAAGCTTTGTACAGTGTTCGTGGTGTTGCCGTCATGTTGGTCAACAAAGCTTTGTACAGTGTTGGTGCCGTCATGTTGGTCAACAAAGCTTTGTACAGTGTTGGTGGTGGTGCCGTCATGTTGGTCAACAAAGCTTTGTACAGTGTTGGTGCCGTCATGTTGGTCAACAAAGCTTTGTACAGTGTTGGTGCCGTCATGTTGGTCAACAAAGCTTTGTACAGTGTTGGTGCCGTCATGTTGGTCAACAAAGCTTTGTACAGTGTTCGTGCCGTCATGTTGGTCAACAAAGCTTTGTACAGTGTTGGTGGTGGCGCCGTCATGTTGGTCAAGAATTGTTGACCGAGTTCTGTACCTTGAAGCTGACAAAGTTTACGGAATAGTTGATGCCCCAGGCACGACAGCTGGGATCTGCCTTGGAGGATGTTGATGCTTAAGGTATTAATGGAACTGTTGCGGGTCATGATGTGTATGTTACAATGAAAATGCGTCACCAAGGGTTTCATTATGAATGGATTTGGTGAAATTACTTATTCAGCCCTATGGTATCGGTAACCCACTGGATTTGTTGTTGTTGAGGAATTCAGGGAGAAGTTTAAACACCCAGTTCTCCGATGTAGCGTCTTTCCCTTCATAGCCCGCTTCACCATGGAAACAAGACAGGTAAGGTGGTGTCGTTGTGGGGCCGGAATAGCCAGTGGGTGGAGGAGTGCCGGACTTGTGATCACCATAGACACAAGCCAGGTAAGATGGTGCCATTGTGGGGCCGGAATAGCCAGTGGGTGGAGTGCCGGACTTGTGATCACCATGGACACAAGCCAGGTAAGATGGTGCCATTGTGGGGCCGGAATAGCCAGTGGGTGGAGTGCCGGACTTGTGATCACCATGGAAACAAGCCAGGTATGGTGGTGTCATTGTGGGGCCGGAATAGCCAGTGGGTGGAGGAGTGCCGGACTAGTGATCACCATGGAAACAAGCCAGGCAAGGTGGTGCCATTGTGGGGCCGGAATAGCCAGTGGGTGGAGGAGTGCCGGACTAGTGATCACCATGGAAACAAGCCAGGTAAGGTGGTGCCATTGTGGGGCCGGAATAGCCAGTGGGTGGAGGTGTGCCGGACTAGTGATCATGGCGTTGCTGGTTTGAATTTCCGCTGGGATGTTTCGGTACAAAGGGATTTTCTCCAGTCTCCATTTCCCGAAAAGTCCTTCGAATGGGACTATAAACCGAAGTGTGAATGCACGGGTAAGATCTTGAGCACACATGAAATACCATCACCCGCTTTTGGAGGAGAAAGCCAGTTTGGCCGTTGGTTTGGATGACACAGTCCCCTAGCTCCGTCAAAATGTAAGCAAGGAGTAGAAGTGGGGATGACCGGTGTCGTATATAATACTGTCGCTCATAAAATCGTGTCGCAGCGACAGTATTTCCCGGGAAATACTGCCGCCGGTTCATGAAAAATTATCGCTGAGCGACAGAATTTCATAAAAATTGGTAGCGCGACAGGATTTCACGAGAAATGTCCATAAAATCGTGTCGCTGCCTAAAAATAAAATCATGTCGCAGCGACAGCATTTCATGTAAAAAATTGCTGCCGTAGAAAAGTTGTCGCTCTGTTAAAAGTTGTCGCTCTGAGACAGTATTTTTCGTAAAAATACGACGTCGAAGACATGTTCGGTCTCTGCCCCAACTCTGCCCCCACCTCCCTCTCTCATGGTTTTACGTATCAGTTGCCCCATTGTCTTTCTGTCTATATTTTATTTGTGTCTGCTTGACTGTCGGTCTATCTTTCTGTCTCTATTTTCTTTTTCTCGCTCATTCTTTCTATGTATCGCCCTCCCTCTATCTGATTGACTCTTTTTAGTTTCACTCTGTCCATCAAACTGTCTGTCAGTTGGTCTCTGCCTTTCCCGCCCCCTCCCCCTCCCCCTCTTTGTCTCTCTTCTCTCTCTCTCTCTCTCTCTCTCTCTCTCTCTCTCTCTCTCTCTCTCTCTCTGGACGTGTATGCAAGTGTGCGTGTATATGGAGAGAGCGTGACTGTGTGTGTGTGTGTGTGTGTGTGTGGAGCCTGAAACAACTGCATTCATGCTCAAATATAGTTGTGATTCATTTGTCCATAATCACGCAATCTCTCTCCCTCCCTCCCCTCTCTCTCTCTCATTCTCTCTCTCCCTTCCTCTCCCTCCCTCCCTCTCTCTCTTACATTCTCTCTCTCTCTCCCTCCCCCCTCTCTCTCATTCTCTCTATCCCTCCCTCTTTCTCTCTCATATTCTCTCTCTCTCTCTCTCTCTCTCTCTCTCTCTCTTCTCTCTCTCTCCTAGGATACCCCCGCTATCACTTTACATACCCGCCCACTCTGAACATCTTCTTGTGGGACGATACTCTTTCCCTAGACAATTGAATAGAACCCGTAAGACTTCTCCCCACAAACACTGCAAGTTACGCAACAATGTCTTTGCAGATATGTTTATACGTGTTTGATGAGTTTGTTGGTGCATTGCCGCGCATGCGCGTTTACGTGTTCCACGTGTGTGTGTGTGTGTGTGTGTGTGGGAGGGAGAGAGAGAGAGAGACTACGCACACACGCATGTACATACGCATGCCTGGGGACACGCGCACACAAACACACACACATACATTTTCTCACTCATGCACTCCCTTACAGTACAGGAGGGACACAAACCGTTGAAGAAGGTATGATAGGTCAGAGATACAGGAGGGACACAAACCCGTTGAAGGAGGTATGATATGGTCAGAGATGGATGGGGCAGAGAGGAGGTCAAAGCCGGGGGAAAACAAATATATAATTATCCCCATATATTACATAATAGGGTAACAGGACTATGTGAATGTCAATACGGATAATCATGGGAAGACATATGGATAGTCATGGGAAGAAAACGAGAGACACAAAATCGTTAATAGCCGCTTCTTATATTATGGATATTCCTAATTCATTACATGCTACACCCAACTCTTAAAACTTCTTTCCTTCTACCTCAAATATCTCCGAATTTCTGATTTGAATCTTATTTTAAAGAAGAAACAAAACAAAAAAAACAAAACAAAACAAAATGATATGTAGTAGTTCCATGGCATATATAGTATACTTATTACAAGTTGCAGCTTTTGGACTGCTCATTATTAATAGGCCTAATAGTGTACGACGAACAAAGAGAAATAATTATGACAATGATAAGCTAGTCACAAAAAGTTAAGGGCCCAGACAGAAAAACTCATCACCAAAATAAAACGACATAACGCACAGGAAAACAGCTTATACGTATTTTATTTCATGTCTTTAGCTTTCATGTCAATGCCATTGCTATTGTGTCAATTCAATTTTTCTGGACAAAATCAAGGATCAAACATCTAACCCCCTCTTTTTGAAAATCACAAAATTGACAATTCACAAGAAAGTTTATTGAAAAGCTTCAGTAGTGCGTATGTCCGCCATTTGCACCCACACATTCCACGCATCTAGGCCTCATGGACTGGATCAGAGCCCACAAGGGTCTGTTGAGGCATGGCGTTCCACTCCTGCAGCAGAAATTGGAAACAGTTGGGGGGAGGTCAAACAGGAGGAGGGTGGTTGTCGTGGACGCGGCGTTCCAGATGGTCCCAAAAGTTCTCAATAGGGTTAAAATCAGGCGAACGCGATGGCCAGTCCAGTCGTGGAACCTGCAGCTGCCTCAGGTAGTCGTTCCCACACGGGCCCCGGTGTGGAGTGGCGTTGTCGTCCATGAGGGTGGCACCGGGTCCCATGGCTTGCAGAGTGGGGATAATCAACGGCCTCACGATTTCATCTCTGTACCTTACGCCAGTAAGTCTGCCTGGCACAAGGTGAAGGGGTTTTCCTGCCCTGAAGGTGGATGCCTCCCATACCATCAGGGAGCCGCCTCCATAGCGATCGTGCTCACGAACACAGCCATCAGCAAGCCTCTCCCTGGACGACGCCAGACGCGTACCGGCCATCATTTCGGGACAGGGAGAATCTTGACTCATCAGTGAAGAGGATGGTGCTCCATTGCTGCCTCGTCCATCGCTGATGACGTCGGACACCACCTCCTTCTGGCCTGTCGATGGTGCTGTGTTAGTGGGAGACGGACGGCGGGCCTTCTTGAGTGGAGGTTGAAACTGTGAAGGCGACCTCGGACGGTCTGGCGACTTACGTTGATGTTAGTCGTTCTTCTCAGCTCCTGTCTCAGAGTGGTTGCATTGATGGTTCTGCTGCGGACTGCTGTCAGCATCAAGTAGCGATCGTCTTGCCGTTGGTGATTCTTGGCCGCCCTGAGCGTGGTCGTTTCTCGGCTCTTCAGTGTCTTGGTATCGCTGGTGAAGGCGTTGAATGACTGAGTGGCTCACTCCCAGACGTCTTGCCACCTCTCTTCCAGAAATGCCATCTTGGAGCCCTCCCAGAGCCCGGCCGCGATCTAGTGTTGACAGTTTTCGTCTTGGAGGCATGGTTATTGCAGCCCGATTAGCGGTCATTTTATACCCACCGCAGGCAAATTGTCATTGAAAAGTGTTCAACATAGGCAGGCCTTGCACGTGCACTGTGCCGATTTCTCAATTCAAAAACTGCTGTGTAATCTGCGCCTGGCCAAACTTCATGCATTATTCACGGATTTTTGGTGTTTTGGCCGAGCGCATATTCTCGACCCGAAAAATGCGTCGTCTGAAAGATTATTTCGGTCATACAGTGTGGTGTGTGAGCTGTCAGAATAGCTCAGAATGAAAACACGCTGCGCTTTGTTTTACGAGCATTCAGACCCATTACTTAGAGTACCCCAAAAAACTAAGGCGGCCCCTTTAAATTTTTGTGACTAGCTTATTTGATAAATTTCCGTCATTAGCTATTTAACGCTTCGACCTTATTGGACTATGTGACCTTTTTACTTAACTTCGCGGCATCACAAAAAAGAACACATGTCTTTCATCTTGGTCAAAAGGAACTTCATCTTTTTGAAAAGTTCGGTTCTGTCTTCTACCGCAAGACTTCAGACGTTCAAGATCCAGCTTTGTCGGCAGTGTGTTGTGTGTGTGGGGTGTGTGTGTGTGTGCGTGTGCGTGCGTGTGTGTGTTACTTTCGTTTGTTACCTGTAAGGGAAGATTGGTTAATGCGGGCTGTAGATGAATTGGGCTGGTGCTAATTTGAGAAAACTATGACGAGATAAGTTCAGATCTTTTGTGTGCTACATTGTCAGCATGCATAACTTCCTGCTAGAAAACCATGGCTGGTCGCGGGAAAGGATACCAACAGTAAGCATTAGAAACATTTTGTCTAATTCTTTAACCCCTATGGTTCTGTTAATCAAAGACATGGCTAAAAATAATAGGAATTGTTTGCTTTCCGTTTCAACGAATTCTAATATATTATAAACGCCTTTGAAACAAACATCAGAGTATATTTTGATGTGCTGTCATGGTAGAGGATTTGTAATGACCTGGTTAAAATGGATAAGATGAACTCCCCTGATGGGCTAAGTTGGGCCAGTAGCTCAATTAAGCCTACTGTGATCAGTTTAAACCACTTCATTAGAAGTTGATAGCGGTTTTTTTTTTCCTCGGTGATCAGTAATTATTGATAGAGCCATGTTGTGTGTTGTTTTGTGTGTGTGTGTGTGTGTGTGTGTGCGTGCGCGCATGCATGCACGTATGCAGCATCCACATATTTAGAAGAAACAAAACCCAAATATTGACGGTGCTTTGAATGTTTTTTTTTGTTTTTCGGAACATTAATTCGTTTGTCTTCTTTCAAAGAAGCCTCCAAAACAAAAGATACTTTATATAAATGTGTTAATGTTTCCCAAAATTTTGAACATGTTTAAAATTTTTAAGCCTTAGGTCCTTAAAACGAGCGTAATGAAAAAACCCATTTTTAACGTCAACGTTCTGCATTTTTTTCTGCGTTGTTTGTTTCATTAAACTAATAAAAGCTTTAGAAAAGAAATGGATTATCCTTTCAACCAAATACTATGTTAATTGATTTCAAATCACGGCTTCCTTGGGGCTTTGAATGCCCTTTAAAAGGACTGCAGTAAAACAAAGCCAATGATACCTGAAGCTCTGCATTATGGTCTCGATAACTTTTGGGTTACTTGTGACTAAAATGGGTTACTTTTACTCGTTTGTAAATTCATGATTTTAAGGCCCTAGAAGCACCTTTTCAATTAAAGCAAGACAACTGAAAGTATCTGTTCTGCGATTGGTCTTGTATTAGCTTTTAGACTCTATTATGTTTGTGTTTTTGTTCTGACAATTAAGGATAATCTTTTTCTTTTTAAGTTTTAGTTTATGAATGTGTTTAGACCCTAGGGGTCTTTAAATGGATTATCGAACAAGCTCACATCTTATTATGGCCAACAGACAAACAATATTGGTTTGGGGGTATGACTAATGCGTGTCGTTAATATAGCCCGTGGCCCAATATTTACCACACCCTGGTCCATTTAACCCGAAATGATGTCTAAAGTGGGCTTACTTTTCTTTAAGAATTTTATATTTCTTATATAGAACTTTTGAAATAAAGATAGCCATTTGTGGCTGTACTATATGAAGCTCTTAGGGTAAGCTTTACAAATAATTAACCTTGAGTGAAGTGAAATTAGTGAAGGGGGTTTAGGGCTGCATTTCTTAGGGTTCTAACTTACCCAATCTTCCCCTACTTTCGTTGTACTGAATGTCCTAGGCCTACGATATTGATAAAAGCATCACGCACACGCACACACACACACACACACACGTTCACAAACCACACACACGACACACAACACACACACACACACACACACACACACACACACGAATGGAAATTTGACTTTCGTCGAAACATTTATGATAAAAAAAATCACTTGCGACAATTTTTTTATTTTATTATGGCAGGCTGCATTATTTTCTGTGATATTTTGACGCTCAACCGCGGCGACGTTTTTTCACTTTGCAGAAAAAATCGTCGCTGTGAAATATTAACGCTGCGACCATATCTCACAGGAAATGTTAACTCTAGCAGCAAGATTTCACGTGAAAATGTGTCGCAAGCGACAGGATTCACTGACTACAATATTTCAGTGTCCTGTCGCAAAAAGCTGTCGCAAAATTTCTAGCGACAGTATTTTATGGACAGCTACAATATTCTATAGGACATTTTTCGTGAAAAGTTGTCGCGCGACAATTTTTTCCAGCAAATATTGTCGCTGCAATAATATTTCACGTGAAATGCTATCGCTGCGATACAATTCCACGGCGACAGTATTATATACGACACCGTATCAGGCTGAAGAACAGGGGAGACGAGTGATAAGCGCCAGCAGGCAGCTCTTCGGTCGGCTCTACCCAGGTGGGCAGCTCCTCGTGTAAACATGGGCGTGGACTGTTTATACGCTCAAATTTTGATCTCTCACCGAGGCTAGGCGCTGCATAGAATGATAATCATTGTGGGCTCCTGACGTCTGATTGATGTCCGTTATGCGAGTCTTTCACACCCCATAGTTTTTTTGTTGTTTGTAAAGTCTTAATAAATGATATCATTGACTGACTCCGCAATAAAGTAGTGAGGGATTTCATGAAATATCTAGCAAAACACTTCGTCTGTATTGTGTCGTGTTGGTGTCTTTTTGGTGTGGGTTTCATGATTGTATTTACGCTTTCTACACGTTGACCGAGTGTCCCAGACCCCGTATGGTGGGCTAAGCTACACTGAAAACTGCAAGTGCTGATGATGAAGGGGAAGGGGATGTGTGTGAGAAAATGCAGTTTTGGTTTGGATTTGAATTGGATGCCTCGTGGCAGAGGGGGTCTAGGGAGCTGACGACGGTGAGTTCCAACGGCTGGCGGAATCGGATTTTGACGGCTTGAAAGAAACTCCTCTCTGTCCACCCAGCAGTAAGTAGCTGACTCGGGTCGGAGAACGTGAAGGCGGTGGAAGGAAGGGGATGGGCTCCGCCTTCCATGATAACGTGCCCCTGATACGCTTAGCCTCCACTGCTCCATACAGCAGTGGGACTTTAACCTTTTCACCTCCATGTCATTGGGGCTTTAACCTTTTCACCTCCATGTCAGTGGGACTTTGACCTTTTCACCTCCATGTCAGTGGGACTTTGACCTTTTCACCTCCATGTCAGTGGGACTTAAACCTTTTCACCTCCATGTCAGTGGGGCTTTAACCTTTTCACCTCCATGTCAGTGGGGCTTTAACCTTTTCACCTCCATGTCAATGGGACTTTGACCTTTTCACATCCATGTCAGTGGGACTTTGACCTTTTCACCTCCGTGCCAGTGGGACTTTGACCTTTTCACCTCCATGTCAGTGGGACTTTGACCTTTTCACCTCCATGTCAGTTGGACTTTAACCTTTTCGCCTCCATGTCAGTGGCAGGTAACGGCAACTCCCGGGGAAGCAGGATGACCAGACGAAGCGGTCAGCAGAGCGTGCTGGTCTCCCCTGGCTCTCAAGGCGTCGCGACTCCTGTCTACCTGCTGGAAGGCAAGGAGCGAGGTAGGAGTATAAAAAAAAAAAGGGGGGGGGGGGGGGGGGGGGGGAGTTGATGGTGATGAGAGGTGACATCCCTGTTGTGTAGGTCCATGGGGTGTTTTTTGTTTTAAATTCTTTTTTTGTGTGTGGGTCCTTCATCCTCTTCCCCCCCCCCCCCCCCCCCCTCCTTTTTTTTGATTTGTGTTTTGTTTTATCGGCTCTCATCCACCATGGAAATCTGTATGTTGTATTTCCGATGGACATTCTCATGTGAACTTTAGCATTTTAGTGTGTGATGCAGAGTGTTTGGGTTTACTAATGTTTGGTATGCTGGCTCATTCATTCTGTTTTTCACAGCAAAGAAAAAGAGTGAGAGAAAGAAGGAAGGACAGACAGACGGAAAGAAAGAAGGGAGAAAGACAAAAACGAAGAAGAATTCGTAGCTGTGTAAAAGCTAACGAAACAAATAAACGAAAAAAGAGTCCATCGCTCTGTAAAAGCTAACGAAACAAATAACACGGAAAGAGAATTCGTAGCTGTGTAAAAGCTAACGAAACAAATACACGGAAAAAGAATTCGTAGCTGTGTAAAAGCTAACGAAACAAATACACGGCAAAAGAATTCGTAGCTTTGTAAAAGCTAACGAAACAAATACGCGGCAAAAGAATTCGTAGCTGTGTAAAAGCTAACGAAACAAATACACGGCAAAAGAATTCGTAGCTGTGTAAAAGCTAACGAAACAAATACACGAAAAAAGAGTTCATCGCTGTGTAAAAGCTAACGAAACAATACAGTTATTTAGTGAACATGAAACCCAGCAAGCTACAAGCCTGGATGTGTCCCGGTTGAATTTTGTAGGGCCCTGTTGTAGCGGGAGGGAGAGAGGGCTTTAGGGGATCACCAGACTGGTCGCTTGGGCCTCCTGTGTGTGTGTGCTTTTTATCGTGAGAGGTGCCTGCGTGCTCCATTTGGAATCCTCCTCTCCCTCACTTCACCCCTTGTTTAATTGATGTTTCAACTCCTTAATTAGAGCGGTGGTTTGTGGTGACCTCATGATGAAAACCAAGGGCTGTTACTTCCCTCGTCATGAATTAAGCTGATCATTGCATTTGACTGTTGAATGAAGCCAGCCCTGCTGCTTCCCAAGCAATGAGACCTCACCCTGGTACTTCTCCATTACATCAGCATGACTGATGCTTCCCCCATGATTTCATCAGGACCAGTACTTCCCCATGATTTCAGCAAGACCAGCACTTTCCCATGATTTCATCAGGACCAGCACTTTCCCATGATTTCATCGGGACCAGCACTTTCCCGTGATTTCATCAGGACCAGCACTTTCCCATGATTTCATCAGGACCAGCACTTTCCCATAATTCCAGCAAGACCAGCACTTTCCCATAATTCCAGCAAGACCGATGCTTCCTCCGTAATTTCAGCAAGACCGATGTTTCCTTCTTAATTTCAGCAAGACTGATGCTTCCTTCATAATTTCAACAGGACCAGCACTTCCTCTGTAATTTTAGCAGGACCAGTATTTCCCCATTAATTACAACAGGACCAGCACTTCCTCTGTAATTTTAGCAGGACCAGTATTTCCCCATAATTTTACCAGGACCAGTACTCCCCCCATAATTTTGGCAGGTCCAGTACTTCCCCTATAATTTCAACAGGTCCAGTACTCCCCCATAATTTCAACAGGTCCAGTACTTCCCCTATAATTGCAACAGGACCAGTACTTCCCCATAATTTCAACAGGTCCAGTACTTCCCCTATAATTGCAACAGGTCCAGTACTTCCCCTATAATTTCAACAGGTCCAGTACTCCCCCCATAATTTCAACAGGTCCAGTACTTCCTCTATAATTTCAACAGGTCCAGTACTTCACCTATAATTTCAACAGGTCCAGTACTTCTTCTATAATTTCAACAGGTCCAGTACTTCACCTATAATTTCAACAGGTCCAGTACTTCCTCTATAATTTCAACAGGACCAGTACTTCCCCTATAATTTCAACAGGACCAGTACTTCCCCATAATTTCAACAGGTCCAGTACTTCCTCTATAATTTCAACAGGTCCAGTACTTCCCACTAATTTTAACAAGACCAGTACTTCCCCCAAGATTTTAGCAGGACCATTACTTCCCCATAATTTTGGCAGGACCAGTACTTCCCTCATAATTTCAACAGGACCACAACTTCCCCGAAGATTTTAGCAAGACTAGTGCTTCCCCTATAATTTCAACAGGACCAGTGCTTCCCCCATAATTTCAACAGGACCAGTGCTTCCCCCCATGATTTCAACAGGACCAGTACCTCCCCCCATAATTTCAACAGGACCAGTACTTCTACCATTATTTTAGCAGGACCGGGGTTTCTTCCATAATTTAAGTAGACTCTGGCACTTTATCATACAAGGCAGGCGGGCCCTGTGCCTACACTGGAAGCAGACCCTGCTATTTCCCTCACTAAAGCTGGGACGTCCGTACTTTTCTCATTAAAAACGTGCCTTGCTACTTACCTCACTAAAGCTGGGACATCTGTACTTTTCTCATTGCAATGTGTCTTGGCGTTTCCGTCACGAAAACAGGGACACCTGTACTTTTCTCATTAAAACGTGTCTTGGTACTTCCCTGACGAAAACAAACACATGTACTTTTCTCGCCAAAACGTGTCTTGGTACTTCCCTCACGAAAACAAACATCTGTACTTTTCTCGTCAAAACGTGTCTTGGTACTTCCCTGACGAAAACAAACACCTGTACTTTTCTCATGAAAACGTGTCTTGGTACTTCCCTCACGAAAACAAACACCTGTACTTTTCTCATTGAAGCATGTCTTGGTGCTTCTCTCACGAAAACAAAGAACTGTACTTTTCTCGTCAAGACGTGTCTTGGTACTTCCCTCACGAAAACAAACACCTGTACTTTTCTCGTCAAAACGTGTCTTCGTACTTCCCTGACGAAGACAAACACCTGTACTTTTCTCATTAAAACGTGTCTTGGTACTTCCCTCACGAAAACAAACACCTGTACTTTTCTCATTAAAACGTGTCTTGGTACTTCCCTGGCGAAAACAAACGCCTGTACATTTCTCGTCAAAACGTGTCTTGGTACTTCACTGACGAAAACAAACACCTGTACTTTTCTCGTCAAAACGTGTCTTGGTACTTCCCTGACGAAAACAAACACCTGTACTTTTCTCGTCAAAACGTGTCTTGGTACTTCCCTGACGAAAACAAACACCTGTACTTTTCTCATTAAAACGTGTCTTGGTACTTCCCTGACGAAAACAAACACCTGTACTTTTCCATTAAAACGTGTCTTGATACTTCCCTGACGAAAATAAACACCTGTACTTTTCTCATTAAAACGTGTCTTGGTACTTCCCAGACGAAAACTGGTCCTTCCCTGACGAAAACAAACGCCTGTACTTTTCTCATTAAAACGTGTCTTGGGCCTTCCCTGACGAAAACAAACACCTGTACTTTTCTCATTAAAACGTGTCTTGGTCCTTCCCTCTCCTTGAAATGAAAATGTTCCCTATGATAAAGCAGAACTTGGCATTTCCCTCCCAACGGGAACAACCCCCGGTACTTCCCTCATCATTGGAGTAGTCCGTTTCTGGCACTGTCTGCAAGTCGGACTGATCCAGATTCGTCTGTGGAAACGGACATCAATATTGCACTCATACTGAGAATACGTCCTTTGCATTTTACGGGGAATCGGAATTTAAAATATAAAAAAAGAGAACAGAACAGAAAAATGGCACCATGCTTGTGTAGTGAAAGATACTCTAGTGTTGATCAGTGCGCCTTCACCTTCACGTCAGTCTCTCTCTCTCTCTCTCTCTCTCTCTCTCTCTCTCTTCTCTCTCTCTCTCTCTCTCTCTCTCTGTGTTAATCTTTCTCAGTTTTCGTTCTCTGTGCATAACTTCTCTCTGTTTGCCGTCTCCTGCCATCCCCTTTGCACGCTGTACGGCCCAGTTGACCCAGCAGGTTATTTCACCATTGTGTCTCTTCTCACACTGTGACAGGGCCGGTCCGACAGGACACCATCATCACCAACACCATGACCCTCCCCACCTTCCTCCCCTCCTCCCACTACGCCGTCTCCCACGGCCTCTTCAACGACACCTCCCCGTCCTCGTCCTCCTCCTCCTCCTCCTCCAACTCCACCACCCTGGCCGCGGCAGTGACCCACGCCTACGCCCCACCCCCGGGCCTGAGCACCATGGTAGCAGCGTCGTCCTCCTCGTCCTCGGGGTCTTCCATGGACTGTGGGCTGCCGGTGCCCAGGCTGTACGCCTCGGCGCACCTCACCGTGGAGCCCAGCTTCCTGACGCACGGCCACATGGGCAACCCGCCGCCCCTCACCTCACCCATGGGCGGACGCTACTCCCTGGGAGGGGCGGAGCGCGGGGACGGCGGCGTGGGGGGATCATTCGGCGACCCGGTCGGTGGCGGCGCCCCACCTCCTCCTCCTCCTCCTCCCCCACCCCCGCCGGCCTACTTCCACTACTACTCCAACATGCCTGACGTGAGCCCCGCCTACACCATGGCGGGGGGTGGGGGAGGGGGAGGGTGCGTGCCCTTGTGCGGGGAGTTCATGGCGGCGTCCGGCGGCGGCGGCGGCCTTCACCCTCTGACCTCCGGCATCACTTCGGCCTTCGCTCCTCCCGCCCGCTTTCAGCTGGCGCCCTCTCGCGTGAAAGGGGACGTCACCCCGCAGTCTGGGGGCCTGGAGCACGGCGGGGACTCGGTGGTGTACACTCTGATGGACTCGGTCTCCAAGACCTCCAAATGAAGATCATTTTGTTGCTAGATCTCCTACCTGCCTTATCTACCCCGACCATGTACTTATCGACTTCATTTCAAAACTGTTTGGTGTTAGAAAAATTTTTTTCTAGTTTTGAAAAAGAAAGAAAAAATGACAGTATGAGTGGGATTTACACGACAAAACTGTTCAGAAACAAAAGCAGGGAATGTCTCCATTGCTGTAAGCTTGACCGCATCTCCAAATATAAAATGTTAGTGCTACACGGTCCAAGGATTTGATGATGGTTGTGGAAAAATGGACACAAGTGTCGGCATACTGCTGGATCAGTATCAGTGTGGAATTCCTTGTCCGTACAATTCAGTTCACAAGTTTTGTCGCTGTTGTCGACGTTAATGTGGAATTCTTTGTCCGTACAATTCATTTCACAAGTTTTGTTAGTGTTAATGTGGAATTCTTTGTCCGTACAATTCATTTCGTAAGTTTTGTTGCTGTAGTAGTCGGCGTTAATGTGGAATTCTTTGTCCGTACAATTCATTTCACAAGTTTTGTCGCTGTAGTAGTTTGTCCGTACAATTCATTTCACAAGTTTTGTCGCTGTAGTAGTTTGTCCGTACAATTCAGTTCACAAGTTTTGTCGCTGTAGTAGTCGGTGTTAATGTGGAATTCTTTGTCCGCACAATTCATTTCACAAGTTTTGTCGCTGTAGTAGTTTGTCCGAACAATTCAGTTCACAAGTTTTGTCGCTGTAGTAGTTTGTCCGTACAATTCATTTCATAAGTTTTGTTGCTGTAGTAGTCGGCGTTAATGTGGAATTCTTTGTCCATACAATTCATTTCACAAGTTTTGTCGCTGTAGTAGTTTGTCCGTACAATTCATTTCACAAGTTTTGTCGCTGTAGTAGTCAGTGTTGATGTGGAATTCTTTGTCCGTACAATTCATTTCACAAGTTTTGTCGCTGTAGTAGTCGGCGTTAATGTGGAATTCTTTGTCCGTACAATTCATTTCACAAGTTTTGTCGCTGTAGTAGTGTTAATGTGAAATTCTCTGTCCGTACAATTCATTTCACAAGTTTTGCTGCTGTAGTAGTCAGTATTAATGTGGAATTCTTTGTCCTTACAATTCATTTCACAAGTTTTGTTGCTGTAATGTGGAATTCTTTGTCCTTACAATTCAGATCTAGTTGCAAAGCGAGACGACTGCAGGCGGAAATCTTAAATAAATGTTAGCGAACCGCCCAGAGAACATGGACAATTTCACAAGTTTTGTCGCTGTAGTAGTGTTAATGTGAAATTCTCTGTCCGTACAATTCATTTCACAAGTTTTGTCGCTGTAGTAGTCAGTATTAATGTGGAATTCTTTGTCCTTACAATTCATTTCACAAGTTTTGTTGCTGTAATGTGGAATTCTTTGTCCTTACAATTCAGATCTAGTTGCAAAGCGAGACGACTGCAGGCGGAAATCTAAACAAATCTTAAATAAATGTTGGCGAACCGCCCAGAGAACGTGGACAAACGAGTCGCAAGACAAAACAACGCGTTTCGACTTCTTAGGTCTTCGTCAGGTGATATATAAACGAATAAAACAACGAAAATTCACTTAGCTTTGATCGCTTCAGATCGCTTACAGTTCAGCGCAAGGAAGAAGGCGTTGAACTGTAAGCGATCTGAAGCGATCAAAGCTAAGTGAATTTTCGTTTTATTCGTTTATATAATAATAATAATAATAATGTATAGTTTTTATATAGCGCAATTCTTGGGATCAACTCATTGCGCTCAAACAACACTCGTTTACACAACGGGCTGCCTACCTGGGTAGTGCCGACCGAAGAGCTGCCAGCTGGCGCTTCACTCAGTCGTTTCCCGCGTCATCCAGTCAGTATCGTTCAATATTGATCACTCATTTTCCTTACTTCCTTCATTCTTTCCATTTCTCACACAGGGTGCATGCTATGTGTAACGTGTCATCCATACCATATATCACCTGACGAAGACCTAAGAGGTCGAAACGCGTTGTGTTTTGTCTTGTGACTCGTTTGTCCACGTTCTCTGGGCGGTTCGCTAACATTTATTTGAGATTTCTTACAATTCAGTTCACAAGTTTTGTTGCTGTAATGTGGAATTCTTTGTCCGTACAATTCATGTCAAGTTTTGTCGCTGTAGTAGTCAGTGTTAATGTGGAATTATCTGTCCTTACAATTCAGTTCACAAGTTTTGTCGCTGTAGTAGTCGGTGTTAATTTGGAATTCTTTGTCAATATAATTAATTTCACAAGTTTTGTCGCTGTAGTAGTCGGTGTTAATGTGGAATTATCTGTCTGTACAATTCATTTCACAAGTTTTGTCGCTGTAGTAGTTTGTCCGCACAATTCATTTCACAAGTTTTGTCGCTGTAGTAGTTTGTCCGTACAATTCAGTTCACAACTTTTGTCGCTGTAGTAGTTTGTCCATACAATTCAGTTCACAAGTTTTGTCGCTGTAGTAGTTTGTCCGTACAATTCAGTTCACAACTTTTGTCGCTGTGGTAGTTTGTCCGTACAATTCATTTCACAAGTTTTGTCGCTGTAGTAGTCGGTGTTAATGTGGAATTCTTTGTCCGTACAATTCATTTCACAAGTTTTGTCGCTGTAGTAGTCGGCGTTAATGTGGAATTCTTTGTCCATACAATTTATTTCACAAGTTTTGTTGCTGTAGTAGTGTTAATGTGGAATTGTCTGTCCATACAATTCATTTCACAAGTTTTGTCGCTGTAGTAGTCGGTATTAATGTGGAATTCTTTGTCCTTACAATTCATTTCACAAGTTTTGTTGCTGTAATGTGGAATTCTTTGTCCTTACAATTCAGTTCACAAGTTTTGTTGCTGTAATGTGGAATTCTTTGTCCGTACAATTCATGTCAAGTTTTGTCGCTGTAGTAGTCGGTGTTAATGTGGAATTATCTGTCCTTACAATTCAGTTCACAAGTTTTGTCGCTGTAGTAGTCGGTGTTAATGTGGAATTCTTTATCAATACAATTAATTTCACAAGTTTTGTCGCTGTAGTAGTCGGTGTTAATGTGGAATTATCTGTCTGTACAATTCATTTCACAAGTTTTGTCGCTGTAGTAGTTTGTCCGTACAATTCATTTCACAAGTTTTGTCGCTGTAGTAGTTTGTCCGTACAATTCAGTTCACAACTTTTGTCGCTGTAGTAGTTTGTCCATACAATTCAGTTCACAAGTTTTGTCGCTGTAGTAGTTTGTCCGTACAATTCAGTTCACAAGTTTTGTCGCTGTGGTAGTTTGTCTGTACAATTCAGTTCACAAGTTTTGTTGCTGTAGTAGTCAGTGTTAATGTGGAATTCTTTGTCCATACAATTCAGTTCACAAGTTTTGTCACTGTAGTAGTTTGTCCGTACAATTCAGTTCACAAGTTTTGTTGCTGTAGTAGTTGGTGTTAATGTGGAATTCTTTGTCCGTACAATTCATTTCACAAGTTTTGTCGCTGTAGTAGTTTGTCCGTACAATTCAGTTCACAAGTTTTGTTGCTGTAGTAGTCGGTGTTAATGTGGAATTCTTTGTCCATACAATTCATTTCACAAGTTTTGTTGCTGTAGTAATAAATGTTATGCTTTTCCGAAGCAGTAGTAACTAAAGAATGTCAGCATTTAAAGAAATGACATGTTCTCTCACGACCTGCTATGATTTTTTTTTTTTTTACCAGGTACCACTTCTGTTTTTGAACAGTCATGATTGTTAATGAAGCGGGGAAAAAAATTAGGTGAAAAAAGAAAAAAAAAGAGAGCTTAGAGGACAAAATTGTGTGAACAGGCTTGAGTTGGCCACCGTGTTTCAGTGTGATACACTGCAAACGTTTTGCTAGGATCGACCGAACGAGATGTTGCGGGAGAAAGGGGGATGAACCTGGTGGGAAAGTACACGTTGACCGGTATGACACTGAAGACGGACAATAACGGCGTGTGCGTGCGTCATCCATGTCACCAGTCATCGGCGTTTTGGGTCAGAGAGATGCTGAATTTGCTCCGGTTGTTTGACCACACGTGAAGAAAGCCGAGTGGAGACGACAGAAAATCAAAGCGGTATTGTTTGATTAACAGTTGATTGTTTAGACTTTACGTTGCGGTCGACCTCCCAAACGAGCACACGCACACACACCTTCTCGCGTCCTCCCCATGCCTTCACCCCAGCCCCAACCCCCCACCAAATAAATGACTTGAACAATAAATGTGGGTTTTTAATTTAGTGTAAGATTTTTTTTAACTGATTAGAAAATAAAACCGCTGAAGTAGAGAAGATAATGCCATAGATGTGAGTCGGCGACTCGTGGTACGTTCAGGCAGGGACCGTACAGCGTCTCTGGTTCAGGTGACGGCAGTTTAATTGGGTTGGTTTGGGGTGAAAATGCATTCAGCAGAGGGGTAGGGTGATTGTCAGGTGACTTTCTTTCGTGTAACAATTCTCACACGGATTGTGTGTATGCTGTTTCAGTTTACAGGTGTGTGTGTGTTGAGGAGAAAGGCTGCTCCAATGAAAGTAATGGGCTTCAGTTTTGAGCAGATCAATAAAGCGTTGGCCGTGAAGCAGTGACTGCTGTGACGTGTGGTATGGCAGAATGCAGGTGTGGGAAGGGTTCCGGTGTTGGGAGGGAGGAGTGGGAGGGGAGGGGAGGAGGGTTGGGGGAGGGGTGTGCGGAAAAGAGGAGGGTCCATGGGAAAATGAATGTGCGCAGTAAAATGGAAATGACAAGAATGTGTTCAGTTCAAACTAGATGCCAGACTTGAAATGCCAAGGGGGTGCTTTGCTCTCCGAACACATGAAACGTACTACGGCAATCTCTCTCTCTCTCTCTCTCTCTCTCTCTCTCTCTCTCTCTCTCTCTCTGACAGTCACTACGGAGATGCCGGGGGCTCTTTTTGGTGTAAATTGTATTCCCGCATACAGAACATTCTGCACAACTGTAAAGTAATTGCCTCCTTTTTGTCACGCTTTCAGCTTTCTTTTACCATGGTCCACAATGTTTTGCGTTTTTGTTGCCGATCTTGGGTCTTAAAATTGCTTACTGTTATGTTCTGTGTTGTATCGCTGTATAACGTGACGGAGTGTTTTGTCTTTCGTGATGAAAACGGAGTGTTTTGTCTTTCGTGATGAAAACGGAGTGTTTTGTCTTTCGTGATGAAAACGGAGTGTTTTGTCTTTCGTGATGAAAACGGAGTGTTTTGTCTTTCGTGATGAAAACGGAGTGTTTACACTGTGTGGGCTTTACCGGTCCAGCCTGCAGTGTCTGCTTGTTGATGTAAGAATGAAAATTAAGCTAAAAGCCCTCAACGCCAGTTAGTAGCCTCAAGGATATCAACACTTGACCCATTGAATGCAAATACGATTAAAGGCAACCCCTTTTTAACATCACCATCATGTAAGCGTACGCTCCAGCTTCAGGGTACAGTGATTACGATGTATGACCAACTACAGGAAGTGGTAGGTCAGTTCCTAAGAAAGACGACCCAGCAGTACAAGATGACTGGAACGTCAAGACAGCAGAAGAGGCTTACAAGAACTAGAGGGGCACATGCGAGAAATTTTGCAACAGCAAGACAAACGACAGAAGCCTCCGACTACTAGAGTTTTCCAGTTTCAACAACCTTATAATGGCAAAACCTTTTGGACACCACAAAGCGTCAGAAAGACGGACAAAGCACAGCCCTAATGGTCAAAGCCACAACCAGATTGGTTCCATCATGGTGAAGAGACGTTTCCAGTCAAGCGTGAAGATCGTGAAGACACGCAGCTTCCCGGGAGCTGTGAGAAGTGACCATGACTTACTTGCTGATGATGATTTTCCAACTACCTCTGAAGACGTAGCAACCTGGAGCACACACGGCTCAAGTTTGACCTCGAAAAGCTGAAGGACCCCGAGAGAGCAGAGGCCTTTCAGGCCATGATAGGCGGGAAATTTGCAGCGCTCTCCATCCTTGATGTGGAAGAGGCTTCAGACGTCGACCCACTTGTAAACACCTTCAGCACTGCGGTGACCGAAACTGCCAGTGAAATCCTCGGCACGGAGCTGCCGATTAGCGCGCACTGCTAGAAAGCGCGCGCTATTTACCGCGCAGTTTCATGTCATAACGCGCGTAGGCTAAAATCTCACCCACAGCGATACATGCTAAAATGCGCGCGACTGACTCCTCTCTTCAGGCCCATGTGTTCATGGCTCGTGATAATCGTGGTGGTTTTTTGAGACGGTGAACACTCTTGACAGCTCACTCCGCTCAGCCCTTACCCTTGAACGCGTTTCGACAGCAAATTAAACCGGAACCGACAGCCTAAAGAAGAAATGGATGACAGAATTGTTCCAACAACAACGAATCATGGAAAACCAGCATTGCTGATAGAAGGTTACCTGTTTCGACTGGACAGAGCAACAGGAATGGGGAAAAGTTGGAGATGTACTAATAGAGGATGTCGGGCAAGATGCAAAACCGACGAAGAATCCCGAAACATCAACCTCTTGACTGAACATTCTGGCCATGCAGCCCGAACTGAAAAAGAGAATGCTGTCAACAACTTTAGAAAGGCTTGCAAACGGCGCTGTGCTGATGACCTGTTTCAGAGACCTTCAAAAGTAATGCGACAAGAGCTGCGGCAGAATGACGATGAAAACATAGATAACGCTGCCTTGGAACGAGTTAGAAAAGCCATGTACCAAGAAAGAAGAAAAACATTGCCAAAGCTTCCAAAGAACCGCGCTGAAACACACGAACGAGTTGGAGAATATAATCTGATTTCCAACAGAGGGAGCAGTTGAAGCAAGTCAATGATGCTGCCAGCGGAATCATCATCTTCACGACAGAAACAAATCTTCGAATACTTTGTGACAGACAGGCTCAGATATTTGGCGATTCAAGACATGCCCTCCTCATTTTCATCAGATTTATACGCTGCATGCCTACAAAAATGGGCAATACGTTCCATGCGTGTTCGTTCTTCTGCCATCCAAAACAAGACGTGTTTACACAGAAATGTTCAGACACGTCAAGGCTTTGTGCACCGACCATGGCTTGGACATGCAACCTGACATCGTTCATCTTGATTTCGAGAAAGCAGTTCATGAGGCTGTGCGAAACGTTTGGCCTGATGTCTCTGTAAAAGGATGTCATTTTCATCTCGGCCAGTCGTGGTACCGGAAGATTGTGTCGTTAGGGCTCGACGCTGAATACAAAAATCGAGATTCTGAGCTTGGGTCTTGGCTCAAAAGATTTTTTAGACTGATGTTTGTTGCTCCTCGGGATGTTCAGGATACTTTTGCTTTTGATTATATGGACGACATAGCAGACGACCAACGATGTGTGGACTTTGGTGACTACATGCTGAACACGTATGTGGGTGCACAATCTACGTTTCCGCCAGAATTGTGGGCTGATCCAGACCCTTCCGCAATCAGAACAAAAAATGCGTGCGAATCGTTTCATCATCATTTCTCTGATCGTTTCATCATCATTTCTCTGATTGTTTCATCATCATTTCTCTGATTGTTTCATCATCATTTCTCTGATCGTTTCATCATCATTTCTCTGATTGTTTCATCATCATTTCTCTGATCGTTTCATCATCATTTCTCTGATCGTTTCATCATCATTTCTCTGATTGTTTCATCATCATTTCTCTGATTGTTTCATCATCATTTCTCTGATCGTTTCCATCATGCTCACCCAAATATCTTTGAAATGATGGAAAAGTTGAAGGACGTTCAGGCAAACTCTTATGCCAAAGTCAACACCATGAATGCCCGACAAGCAGGTACATTGCCACCTATGAGAGCAGCAAGACATTTAACAAATGAACGACCTCAAGAGACAATACGACCAGGGAACAATCTCCCGCAAAGACTTTGTCAAATGCATGGCATTCAAAAATCTCCCACCATTGTTGTGAATCGGTTGGCTTCGTGGACAAGAGAGAGAGAGAAAAAGAGACAGAGAGGTGATATTTTTTGAATTTCTTAGAAAATCTAGTCTAATGCATGTTTTATAATTTGTGAATATTGCATGTAAATAGTTGACCATTATTTTTATCAAGTGATTTTAAGTTATTTTATGATGTTAAACTTGACAGAGAGAGGTGTTATTGAATTTCTTAGAAAGTCTTGTTTAATGCATGTTTTAAAATTAAAAAAAATAGCATGTGAACACTCTTGATTGTCAAACGTTCAGTGCGCGCTTTCTGACAGATGAATGAAACTCTTCTTGAAGGGCGTGCGCGCTTTATAGCTTTCAATGCCAATGCGCGCGAAATGGCAATTATATATTTGCGCGCTAAACGGATGCGGCCCTCGGCAAGCATCGCCCTGTCAAAAAGTGTTGGGTCACAGCAGACTTCATTGATTTGTACGACGGGAGGAGAGAACTGAAGAACAAGAAGAACGAAGCAGATGGTGCCAAAGAGTATAGAGCAGTTAGCAGGGAGAAGGAAAATACGAAGAAAGCAAAAGAGACATGGATAGAGGAGTGGTGCCAGGACATTGAGGACAACCTACAGAAGAACAACAGTAGGAAAGCAGAGCAACTTGTAAAAGACCTGACAACCTCTCAACGAGGATGAGTTTCTGACAACCTCTGAACAAGGACGAGTTTCCGCCATACCGGACAAGTCGGGGAAGTGCCTCGCAGAAGACAAGGCCATTCTCCACCTTAGGGCAGAATACTGCTCCGAGTTATACAGCTTCATCACAACAGGGGACCCACCAGTCCTGACAGTCCCCACTAACAGACACTGACGACTTCCCCATCCTGCGTGAAGAAGTAGAAGAGGCAGCGGTCAAGTCAAGTGAAGAAGTAGAAGAGGCAGCGGTCAAGTCATTGAAACTGGGAAAATCAGCGGGGGTGGACAGCATAGCAGCAGGGTTAGTGAAGGAGGAGATGCCATGATCGGTGCCTTCACGTCAACATAGTCGTCCTCAACGATCAACACAGCTCCAAACACCTCGGCTTCTATGGCCCTTCACGTCGTCAACATCGTCATCCTCAACGATCAACACAACTCCAAACACCTCAGCTTCTGTGGCCCTTCACGTCGTCAACATCGTCATCCTCAACGATCAACACAACTCCAAACACCTCAGCTTCTGTGGCCCTTCACGTCGTCAACATCGTCATCCTCAACGATCAACACAACTCCAAACACCTCAGCTTCTGTGGCCCTGCATGCCCTGCTCTCATGCTGACCCCAGTGGCGGGTTCTTCTCCACGACTATGCCCTTTGTGAACTCGTGTCGAGGTGGCCATCATGGGAACCGTTATTGGAGGGACGGGGAGTGTGGAGAGGGGGATAGGGGGCAGGGAGATGACTCCCTATGGCTCTGCAATGAAGTCATTGTTATCAGTAGAGGGGCGGGGTGCTAGTAGGTAGTGTCCTGCGAATGTTGGATCAGAACTGGAGAAAGAAGTTACATTTGGGGACAATAAAGGAGGAGGAGGAGGAGAAGAAGACAAAGAAAAAGAAGAAGAAAAAAGTGATTCTAAAAAGTGAGAAATGACAGTTGGCGACAGTACGGAAGTAGAAGTGAGAGGATAAACATCTCGCCTCGTTTTCTCACTGTTCACCTTTGTCGGAGTCCCCTTTTCACTCACACAGGTAACTACCGTCTTTCAGAGCGAGAGGATTTGTCTAGTCGCCTGCGCCACCCTCTCATCTAGCCACATGCACTGGGTCCTTGTTGTCCACCACTCTTCACCGAGGTCGACCTAGTGCCTGCACTTTAGCTTTGCTCACAGGCGAATCACCAAGTGTGTGCTTCAGACTCGAGGATTGGACGCCAGCACCTGTGAAGTGTGGTGACCAGACAAGTAACCGTGGACAGGAGATAGACACAGAGCCGGTCTCACCGACAGGAAGAGTGGAACACCTGCAATAGGCACGATAGGACTCCAAGTAGCAAAAGACGGAAGATACTGTTCCTTTGCTCTCCAGTTCTTTGGATATTGGGGGAAACTGGCGTTTTCTTTATATTGCAAGAGAACGCCGTTAGTGCACTTTTATTCTCTTGTGTGTAGGTGTGTGTGTGTGTGTGTGTGTACGCGCGCGCGATCGTGCGTGCGTACGCGCGCGTGCGTGCGTGCATTCGTGCGCGTGTGTGTGTGTATGTATGTGTGTGTACGTGTGTTTGCGCGCAGTGGGTCTGGCTGGCTGTGCAAAATGCCCACTAAACAAGGACCAATGTTGTCTTCTATTGTTCGTGCAAGACCTACTACGTACATCTGCTTATCTTAGGGACACTGGTGTTGCCAAACATGGCCCTCCCTACAGCAGGAAGGCCTCTCTCTAAACAAAGCAGGAAAGTCAACACGTCAGCAGGACATGCATGCTCTTCACCTCTCTTCCAGGCGGAGGGTTGGTTTCAAAGACTTCCAGGCGGAGGGTTGGTTTCAAAGACTTCCAGGCGGAGGGTTGGTTTCAAAGACTTCCAGGCGGAGGGTTGGTTTCAAAGACTTCCAGGCGGAGGGTTGATTTCAAAGACTTCTCCACCTCGGGGTCTCGGGCACTGACCCGCCAACAGCTGCTGCAGGGAGATAGAGAGAGGTGTGAAAAGAAAGTCAAAAGTCATGCCAAAGTCAAAATTTTATTTTCAGATGGAGCATTGAATAAGCAGTAAATCTGCTGTTTTACATCAGCCATCCATAAAAAAAATCCAAAAAAAAAAATCGGTGAAACGACGAATAATCAGAAGTGATAAGAAAGTGGGGGGTCGTGCCTGCTTTCCTTTCTCTCCCTCCTCCCCTTTTTACCCCAGTTCCCCTTCCATCCCCCTCTTCCACTCTCCCGCCCTTCCCTACCCTTTTCACAGATTCATAAATCAATGAGGGGAGATCCTTTTTTCTCATATTTTTTTTTTTTTTTTTTTCTTTTTTCCATTTTTCTTTTCTTTTTGAGTGAGGGTGGGCTTTCCTATTCTGTGCCACTTCAGTGGCATTAAACACAGGTAGCTCATTCCGGCTCCCCCCCCCCCCCCCCTACTTATCCCGCCACCGCCTTGGCACTGGCCATCCATAGGGAGCAGTCAATGTCAAGTCGTCATGAGGCGACCCACCAGAGGAGACACTGCACTGCTGCCGAGTCGCTGCGGTGGTGTTCAGTGGTGTCAATTCTGATCCAACATACGGAGGACACCACCTACTAAGCCCTCATAGCGAAGACCAGAACTGACTGCTTGCAGGGCCCAGCGTAAGTGAGCTTTCCCTCTGGAGGGCGCCACCATCCTTCCAGCGACAGTCTTCACGACCTTGCCAATAACGGCCAGCTGGACACGAACCTCGCAATCGGCACAGATGTGCAGAGGAACTCGAACTGCGTTCATGAACAGAGTGGGGCATGAAGGGCCACAGAGTACGAGACTATATTTCTTCACGCTGATCGATGAAGATGGGATGACGACGATAATGCTACGGAGTTCCATCCTGGTATAAAATTGCATGACAGGGATGTACTCTACTGTTATTTTCACAATATACCCCAGCGTCAACCAGGCCCAGGAGGTACAAACACCTGCAGTGTTGGTCAGGAAATTTTGAGCAACACTCAGAGACGCGTCCGTGAAGTAGACGAACCTCCACTGTGTGGTCCTAGTCCTCCCATTTGAGCCCGCAGCAAGGTCAGCTTGGGGTCGGTGCAGAAACATCCCACAAATAAATGGCTGAGATGAACTGACTGCTTTCCAGCCCGAAATTCAAGACACTTATCACTGCACTGAGGAGGCTGGTTAGGATGTGTCTTTGCCTTTCGCTAATCAAAGTTCCAGTGCATGCATTGAAGACATTCACCACTTTCTGTTTATCCGAGTCTCTCTCTCTCTCTCTCTCTCTCTCTCTCTCTCTCTCTCTCTCTCTCTCTCTCTGCCTCTATCTCTCCCCCTCTCTCTGCCCAACCCCTCTCTCTGTCCCCCCCTCTCTCTCTCTCCCTCTCTCTCTCTCTCTCTCTGAACAATCCTCTTCAGACTAAGAACTAACCACTGCTGAGCCACCTCAGTCGAATGAAGACTGCCCACACACATGGATGTCCGTGTGGCACTGGACCTCGGACCCCAGACACCAGCACTGTCCAGCCGATGATGTTATACGGCGTCAAACCTAGCCAGAGGGTGCAGAGCTGCAGATGCAGCTTTGGGGCAGCCGTCAAGACCTTGAGAAGACTGTGGGTTTCATCGTGGCGACAGGATTGGAGATCTTACGCAACCAACCTTAAAAAAAAAAAAAACGACCGAAGAAGAAGACTGTTGCTAGCGACAAGCAATACTTATCCTCATCCTACTCGATCTATGACAGTTTGTTGATCTGTTGTACTCTAAAGGCAATATTTATCCTCGCCCTACTCGATCTATAACAGTTTATTGATCTGTTGTACTCTAAAGGCAATGCTTATCCTCACCCTACTCGATCTATAACAGTTTGTTGATCTGTTGTACTCTAAAGGCAATACTTATCCTCACCTTACTCGATCTATAACAGTTTATTGATCTGTTGTACTCTAAAGGCAATATCCTCACCCTACTCGATCTATAAGTTTGTTGACCTGTTGTACTCTTCAGGCAATACTTATCCTCACCCTACTCGATCTATGACAGAGATAACACAGAGAAGACAGAGTGAAGGGATGATGTGGAGGCGGGGGGGGGGGGGGGGGGGCACTAGATGTTTAACATGTGATGGATATTTCAAGCTTATCAGTGAATAGGTAAAGTCTGCCTGTACTTCAGTGACGTACTTGCTCTCTAATGAGAAACTCACGTCCACACGCGGACAAAATGTAGTCGTTTTCTTTCCCTTTCTTCTTTATTCTTTTATTTCATTTTTTAATCATAAGGCATATAAGACCGTATGGCGAAAGCTTGGCTGTGTCTGGAGTGGCACTGTCTTCATCTGTCCGTGGGCAGGGGTGGTTGGGTCTGTGGGGTGTGCTCGGCAGCTGGAGGGTGGTGTTTTTCGCCGGTGGGCTCTGCAGTCATGAAATACGGGCTGGTACACCCATGGGGATGCTACTTTAAGGCTGTTATGAGCTGCATCCTGTAGTCTAATTTACCTCTGTTCAGGAGCAGTTATGTCCCTTGATATCTTAATGGAGTGTCCTGCGCGTGCCTGTACCCATCGTCAACACAGCGCAGGCCTCCAAGGGTGGTACAGGACTGCTCTAAAGGCAGGTGAAGACAGTGCTTCTCTGGGTCCTCCCCAGCACCTTCGGGTGTTTCTTTTTCTTTTCTATTTCATTTTTTAATCATATTTTGTTCGTTCCTATATTTCATCCCCCCCCCCCCACCCCCCACCCCCCCAAATTCTTGTTTCCAAATCGCTACTTTCCTGGTGACGGCAAGTTGACAAAGGTTTGAGCCAACTCCAGGTGTTTTTGTTTACAGTGTGTGTGTGTGTGTGTGCGCGCGCGCGCGTGCGTGCGTGTGTGTGAGAGAGAGAGGGAGGAGGGACTTATCATCTGTAACGAGAGAACAGAAAATCGTGTAGGATATCACAGATTTAAGTAGGTGAATGGACAACACAGCAGAGACAGATCTTGACAGTTAAACAGAAAGAAAAGAACTGCAAGATTCACGGCATTATGAAAATCACAAGCCACCTCTGTGCATCGGCCATACTGATTTCCCTAAATTTCTCTCCAGTGAATTTCATCATAGAATTTCCAAGTGGAGATACCTTTTATTCTACAAGAGATTCTGGAGAGAGGACCTTATTTTTTTCGAAGGCGATAGATATAAACATTGATGAGTTTGTTTGTTTTTTTCCCCAAACCTGTCGGATCTTTAATGTTTTAAAAAAAATCGTCAATCAAAATTGAAGTTTAGATATTAATGATAATGGCGGGGTCCCATCAACTGTTAATCACTCATCATGGCACGTTATCAAGGTGTTTTTTCGCGTTACAAGCCTGTTCCCGTCTATGCTACAAAATCAAGTTTTCCGTATAAAACAAACAAACAGAAACTTAAGAGCATGACAGCACATCTACATCATTTCTTGGTCACTATTTACGTTCAGACTAGACAATCTATGCTAACTATTTAGAAGAAGCAGGCCTATTGGGCCTTGCCTAGTTCACGTTGTAGCCTATGTAGGCCTATCGCTTTTATCCCTAGTACAATCGTTAGGCCTAGTCTAGTTCTAGGCGTAATTATTTATTAATTATTTAAGCACCACTACCCAACGTCGATAGTGTTTTTAAATTTATCAGATTATATTTGTTTTAAAATCAAGTCGTGTTTAAAGCCCAGGCTATTCCAGTGGGTCATTTTCACATCCTATTCATAATAGTTTTACGTCTTTAAAGGCTGAACAATTAAGGAGTGGGGGAAAACAAGTGCTGGCTAACAATTCTTCCGTCATTATAATAATGACTTTGCAAAGATTTTAAATTTTAGAGAGAAAAAAAATGAAGATGAAGAAATGGGGGAAAAAATATTATAAATATGAAAAACCCTTCACTAGCTTCCTGAGGGAACATTGTGATCCCTTCTGAAGGCAGATCTTTTTGTATTGCCTGCTCCTAGGCCTTTCGTCCGCTGGATCGGACTCATCGGGAGACACGGGTGATTGTGTCTGCGCTCCTGGTGTCAAATAGAGACACACCACAGTTTTATAATTCTGTGGTGTTCTCACCACCAAGGGTTCAAAAAGAATCCAACAGCACCCCCAAAGCAGCCAGTGAAGGATAGTAAAAAGGAATAAAAAGAAAGTGTGGAGAGGGAAAAAAGTTGCTAAAAAAACTAAAAGCATTATATAAACAGTATAAAATGTAGGGACAATCTTTGAGCCTATGCCTGAGGATCCATTCAAGGATACAAGGGAGATCAAAAGATATGGAACAGTTTGAGGTGGGCAGCTCTGCTGTTCTATAACTCAAGCAATGTCAGTGGCTAAGAATTGTGCAGGACAACCTTTACTTGGATCTCCTAAGAGATTCAATCTCCCACTGATTGACCAAACAATATGATGCTGAACAATTAAGGAGTGGGGGAAAACAAGTGCTGGCTAACAATTCTTCCGTCATTATAATAATGACTTTGCAAAGATTTGAAATTTTAGAGAGAAAAAAAATGAAGATGAAGAAAATGGGGGAAATATATTATAAATATGAAAAACCCTTCACTAGCTTCCTGAGGGAACCATTGTGATCCCTTCTGAAGGCAGATCTATTTGTATTGCCTGCTCCTAGGCCTTTCGTCCGCTGGATCGGACTCATCAGGGAGACACGGCTGATTGTGTCTGCGCTCCTGGTGTCAAATAGAGACACACCACAGTTCATAATTCTGTGGTGTTCTCACCACCAAGGGTTCAAAAAAGAATCCAACAGCACCCCCAAAGCAGCCAGTGAAGGATAGTAAAAAGGAATAAAACGAAAGTGTGGAGAGGAAAAAAGTTGCTAAAAAAACTAAAAGCATTATATAAACAGTATAAAATGTAGGGGACAATCTTTGAGCCTATGCCTGAGGATCCATTCAAGGCTATTTCTATCATATTACAAAGAAAACCGATTGAAGAATATGAGTTTGATATGATATAAACAAATATTGCAGTTTTTCGTATGAAATCTATCTTTGCATTAATATTTACAAATTGACTGAGCTCAGCAAATACTTAGTAAAAAAAATCATCAAAGTTACAAAGTTGTCAACAACTACTCCGTTCGTTCTTTCTGAAAAGGTAAAAAGCAATGCGCGAAATTCTCTCCCCTAGTAGACTGTCACTGTTTCGTACATACGGATTTTTTGTTCCATTCCTATCGATAACGAACTGCTGTCTTTTTTCTTTTTTCCGACATTTTCAGATCATGCCCTTGTGTGAGGCAGAATATAAACAAACGCAAAGACAGAGCACAGCAGTAATCCGTCTGTTCGTATGCCGAGAGACACTTGAATCATGTGGAACCGATCCATTTGTATTTGCCGGATCGAGCACATCGAAGTCCCTTTTCTCTGCCTTAGCTCTCTGTGGATTGCTTCCCAAGTCATAGCGGCATGTTCTACTAAGTGGTTTCTCGTTCTTCGTTTTCACTGTCCTAAATGTTATTTGTTTTTACCTGAAGAAGTCCCAAGAGGTCGAAATGCATTGTGTTTTGTGTTGTAATTTGTTTGTCTATGTCCTTGGCAGAAACTAACCCCCTCTCTTTCTAAATTATGTTCTACACATTCAGACACACCTGGGATGGCTCCTTTGTGGACTAACAATTCATGTGCTCATTTTTCCGTGACGTATTTAGTCAGCGTGAACGCGGCCAATGAGATTTCCCCCTCGACGTTCATGAGTTCTCTTCTTCTTCTTCTCTTCTAAAAGACTGGTTCGCTCAAAAACGAGTAGGTCACCAGCTCGACTAACTAATAAACAGATTGTCGGCCGCCTTGTTTGTCCACTGAAAATGTTTAGTAGCATGTTTGTTTGTTTGTCTATGTTTGGACCAGTCACCTCTACTTCCTCGAAATTCAAAAACGCGCTGACTTTTTCTGTCCTAGGTCATTTCGGGTCAAATATGTTTTTAAGATTTGCATCATGATGACCCGTGTTTCTTTCATATGCATTTTTCGACATTGTGTCCACGGGTTGAGTTTTATTTTCTACAATCGGTTTTAAAGCTTTGCGCTCGTTAAACACATTTTGCAGAACATCAATATGTATGTCTTCTTCAATGTGGTCTGCAAAGTGTTTGTTAACTGTTTTTTTCCCCGTTTTATTTCTCACGTCTCGACGGTGTTCTAAAAGAATGTTTTGTTTGTTTGTTTTGTTTCTTGTTTTTTTTTTAACTTAGAGATTATTACTGCCTTTCTTTCGTTCTTCTTCTTTTTTTTTAAACAAACAAGAAAATAAATGACACTGTGCGTTTTAAAGTTTACAAACATCTTTGTTCAGCTGGTATGTCTTTGTTCAGCTGGTATGTTGTTTCTCTTGCCCTACATTGAGCGTCAGGCCCAGCCACCCTCCCCAATGATTTGCATGTTTTACAGTTGCAGATACTCGCCTATGGTTATTTTAACCCTTCGTTGGTCTTAGTACATGGATGATGTTGAACTTTGTTATTCTTCATTTTAACGTCTTTTCACTAAGAGTGAGTGCTATTAGACGTGAGAGGGAGAAAGTGACTGTATGACTGCATGGGTGAAGAGGTGTGTGTGTGTGTGTGTGTGTGCATCATGTTCCGTTTTTTTTTTTTTTTTTTGTATATGCCAAATAACCGTTGTTCAGATGGGAGGAGGAGATTTTTAACTGCGTAGAATCACTAAACTAACTGCCGTTTTTGTAGTTCAACTTTAGTTATATTGAAGTACAACACGCTCGCCAGTTTTCTGTTTTCAGTGCGAACTCTTCTCTCTTTGCTTGCTTGAAAGGTACATAACTCTAGTAGCCCAAAATGGTTGCTAGCAAAATCAGATTCACGCACTTGTAAATTATAGTGACTAATCTGAAGATTGCAATACGTATCAGTCAAACAGACCAAGGCTGAGAGATATCAGAGTAGAGTGATGGCGAATTACATTCATTTGCTTCAACGGCGCCTTCCCAAGACCCCGACCGACTGGCTCGCCTTTTTGATTCTGCTGGGAGGAGTGCACGGGGTATTGATTTTTGAACTGTTCGTGGTGCTGCCATTTCTTTACGACGGATTCCATGACAGCGACCTCACGTACTACATGCACATTGTGGCTGCCATGTTTATTTACGCCAACGTGATGAGCAACATGTTGTTGCTGATGGCGACGGAGACGGGGATCCGGGGAATGATGCTGCCCAGCAAACTGAAACCAGGCTGGCGGTTCTGCTGTGTGTGTGAGTGCAACGCCCCACCCCGCTCCTATCACTGTGGAATATGCGGCACTTGTGTGCTGAAACGCGATCACCACTGTACGTTTGCTGGTTGCTGCGTTGGACACACCAACCAGCGCTATTTCATGGTCATGATTTTCTGGATCTGGGTAGCGGCGGTGTACGCCTCCCTGATGAACTTGGACTTTGTTTACCACATTTTCGGGGAGTATTCCTTCAAGACGCTGTTCGTGTTAGTCTTGCCGTTGCTGGCCTGGATGTTCCAGGTGGTGGAAACTGTGACCATGTCCATGGCCTTCATGATTTCGCTGTGCATCATCGCACTGCTGATGACCACGGCTCTGATGGGTTATCATATGCTGAACATCGTCAATGGCCAGACAGTGCATGAGAAGACCTACAAGATCGACACATATAACAGGAGTTCCACAGAGAACATTAAAGAGGTGTTTGGGGAAAAGTGGACAGTCAGCTGGATCTGGCCGTGGATTTCTTCCCCGCTGCCAGGAGATGGGATGGAGTTTGCAAAACGACAGAAAGACAGATAAACCAAGTAGAGGACAGGAGTGCATGCTGAAGATAATGTTCATGAATAGGGAATAATTGTGTTGTCGATACAAGTGTACACAGAAAATGACCTGTATGGGAGATAAATTCACTGAGGAAGAGTGATGAGGGGTGGAGAAGGTGGGGGCTTTTAAGTCTGAACTGGAACTAGAGGGTGTTGCATTCTTGAAAGTAAACTGAAGACTTGGTATTAGTGGTACCAATGAATGATGGTTTAGGCACTAGTGGTACTAGTGGTACGAATGAATGATGGTTTAGGCACTAGTGGTACGAATGAATGATGGTTTAGGCACTAGTGGTACGAATGAATGATGGTTTAGGCACTAGTGGTACGAATGAATGATGGTTTAGGCACTAGTGGTACGAATGAATGATGGTTTAGGCACTAGTGGTAGGGACTGAAAAGAAACGGGAGGGAGGGGGAAGGCAGGGTTGCTGTGTTCACAAGCAACTGCAGTAAAACTATAAAAAAATATTTTAATGAAATAGAAAATAAAAGAAAGATTACTGTTCCACCAAATAAAAGAGACAAACAAATTACAGGACGTTTTCATTGTCTTCACTGTGGTTTGTTCTGCCTGAAGAAGACCACAGAGGGCGAAACGCGTTGTGTTTTGTCTTGTCATTTGTCTCTTTCGCTCAGCAGAACAGTAATTTTCCTTTTACTAGTTTTAGGTTTGTTTCAAATTTCACCTGCAGTCACCTCACTTTGAAACAATCCTAAAAGAAAAATTGTAATGATAATATAAAGTAAATGTGGGGAAAAAAAAGGAAAGAAAATGATACATACTGGGTCCAAGATAAATGAATTGCACTCTGATCACTACAGAGCCGTGAAAAGAAAACGAAGCAAAAACACAAACCAAAATATCAGCAAATGAACTATGACAGGTGTGGAGGGAGGCTGAATCACTGAATCAATAAATACTGCACAGAAAATGAAATTGTTGATGTAGTAAACAACTTGCCACTAACTTAGCTACAAGTAGACCCTGATCCCCACCCCTGTCCACCCATACTCACTATCCCCATCCACCTAGATCTGACCTTGCAATAAACCCTGAGGATGCATGTGTGCAAAACTTTGATGCTGCTAATAAGCAACGGAAGCAAGTGAAGTTTGCACATTTACAAAGGAAACGAAAAGTGAAACAAATCATGAAAGACTCGTGAATAGCAGCATGTTTATGCCAGATATGGACAAGTTATACTTGAACACAGTTTTCTTTTACTAAATGATTTAGTCATGATATTATGGTATCATTTTCTAATCATCATAGCAGTTCACATTAAGCTTAACTGTTGGTTACCCTCAAGGTGTCACTGATGTGCAGTCGTAGTGTTTTTCCCTGGGTAACAAAGAGTTGAAGACTACTTTAACAGAACTGTTCAAGTTTATTTGACACTATTAGTGTAAATTCCCCTACGTCCCACACTTCCACTGACCCTACCCCCAACCTCCACCCCACACCTCCACATCTAGTATCTCACACCAGTTCCCCCACCCCCTTAAGAAAAAAAAAATGCACAAGAAAAAAGCATATACAGTATATATATATATGCACTGTCACTATATATGTGGCATACATGTGTTTCTTCATCAAATTATACAAGAATACAAATGTGCTAAAAGGGGATGTAATCTAGCTCTATTTTTTTGTTGTTACTAAATTGCAGAAGACATTTCATTGAAATTTTGTCTATTCCCACAGTGTCAACTCTGACGTGTATTTAGCACTATAGCAGAAAAAGCAGTGTCAGCTGTGACGTATATTTAGCACTATAGCAGAAAAAGCAGTGTCAACTGTGACGTGTATTTAGCACTATAGCAGAAAAAGCAGTGTCAACTGTGACGTGTATTTAACACTATAGCAGAAAAAGCAGTGTCAACTGTAACATGTATTTAGCACTATAGCAGAAAAAGCAGTGTCAACTGTGACGTGTATTTAGCACTATAGCAGAAAAAGCAGTGTCAACTGTGACATGTATTTAGCACTATATAGCAGAAAAAGCAGTGTCAACTGTGACGTGTATTTAGCACTATAGCAGAAAAAGCAGTGTCAACTGTGACGTGTATTTAGCACTATAGCAGAAAAAGCAGTGTCAACTGTGACATGTATTTAGCACTATAGCAGAAAAAGCAGTGTCAACTGTGACATGTATTTAGCACTATAGCAGAAAAAGCAGTGTCAACTGTGACGTGTATTTAGCACTATAGCAGAAAAAGCAGTGTCAACTGTGACATGTATTTAGCACTATAGCAGAAAAAGCAGTGTCAACTGTGACGTGTATTTAGCGCTATAGCAGAAAAAGCAGTGTCAACTGTGACGTGTATTTAGCACTATAGCAGAAAAAGCAGTGTCAACTCTGACGTGTATTTAGCACTATAGCAGAAAAAGCAGTGTCAACTGTGACGTGTATTTAGCACTATAGCAGAAAAAGCAGTGGAGCAGCAGAAACAGGATCCCACATCTGTTTCTTCAGGAATTGGAACATTCACTTTTTACCACTGTGTTAAGTTGCAAAGCCAGACGACTGCAGGCGGAAATCTAAACAAAACTTAAATAAATGTTAGCGAACCGCCCAGAGAACGTGGACAAACGAGTTACAAGACAAAACACGACGCGTTTTGACCTCTTAGGTCTTCGTCTGGTGATAAATAAACGAATAAAACAACGAAAATTCACTGTGAATTTTCGTTGTTTTATTCGTTTATTTATCACCAGACGAAGACCTAAGAGGTCGAAACGCGTCGTGTTTTGTCTTGTAACTCGTTTGTCCACGTTCTCTGGGCGGTTCGCTAACATTTATTTAAGCACTGTGTTAAGTTATCCACCTTTTTTGTGTGTGTGTTTGTTTGTTTGATTTTTTTTTTATTTGGATACTTCTTACCTTGTAAAGATTGTAGTTTTAGTCTTGTTTCCATGGTGACTAATGTGTTAGAGAAATGAACCAAGTGCGATGTGAGGTCAGGTGACAGAAAGGTCAGCAGGTCATGTGAGTCTGCAGACTTGTTGGCAGGACCCGTTCCTGTCTTTGTGTGTGATCAGGGTTCCCCATGAAGGGGTTTTTGTGGAGGTGGGGGGGGGGGGGGGGGGGATGGGGAAGAGAATGGTAGAGGGGAGGGATGGCATTAGGGAGAGAAAGGGGGAGGGGGGACATAGGGGGTGGGCTAATGCCTTTAGTGCCATAGTATGTAGTGCTAGTTTCCACCCCCTGTCTTCACACACACACACACACACACACACACACACACACACACACACACACACACACACACACGGTCGGCTGGGCTATAAGCAACATTATCTTATCTTATCTTACACACACACACACACACACACACACACACACACACACACCGGTCGACTGGGTTATAAGCAACATTATCTTATCTTATCTTACACACACACACACACACACACACACACACACACACACACACACACACACACACACACACACACACCCGGTCGGCTGGGCTATAAGCAACATTATCTTATCTTATCTTACACACACACACACACACACACACACACACACACACACACACACACACACACACACACACACACACACACACACACACATACGCACACACACACACACATACACGCACACACTCACAGAGTAAAAACAATTGTGAATTTGATACAGACTATTTATGTGTTTTATGTTGATTGACTGCATTCCTTTTTGATGGCAACTGCTATGTCCTGGATAAAAACTCTGCAAAGTGTTACTAGTGCTTTATTATGATTATTATTGTCATTATTATTACCAAGAGTACTTATATTGCAGGTATCCTTGTCTAGAGAGCAAGCTGCGGGTGCTTTATCCATGCTGTTGTTGATGCCAGAGACTGTCTGACTGGGTAGAGCTGCCTGAAGCAGTGCCTGCTAAGCTGTGCATTCTGTCGTTTCCCCATGTCATTCAGTGAAGCAGTGCCTGCTAAGCTCTACATTCTGTCGTTTCCCCATGTCATTCAGTCCAATATCAGTCACACGGCTTTTACAGTCATTCTCTTGCTGCCTGCAGTGCGTATTCTCGTCATCCATACCAACAGCCAAACTGGCCTTCTCCTGATAGCTGGTGATTGGATTTGATGTGTAACAGTGTTAGCAAGATGTTATGTGTTAGCAAGATGTTATGTGTTACTGTTACTGTTAGCAAGATGTTCTGTGTTAGAAAGATGTTATGCATGTGTTCACATGGAACCTCGCTTTATAATCTCATTCGAAGTACTTTGTTTTTTGTGTGTGTGTTTTGGGTAATATTTCATCCTCCATGTTCCCTAAAGGCAGTACTCCCACACACCTCTTCCCCCACAGTGCCCAGACTTGATCTGCCGAAGCCCCAGCAGTCTGCAGGGAAACATCCACACATCTACATCAGGTCATCCTGTGGCAACCCACCAGAGGAGACACTGCGCTTCAGTGGTGTTCAGGGTTGCTGGTTCTGATCCGAGAGTCATGGGGAACTGCTTCCTGATCCCCCTGCTGACAACATCACTTGCTTACCTTGGAGCCAGTCAGAGTGGCCCTCCAGAGGGCAGCACTATATCCGGGACAGGGGAAGCAATAAGTATTGTTATTGGACACCCTGGAACAGCTGATGTTGGAGATGGGATGGGTGTGGCTGCTGCCATTGCCGAGGATGGATTAGTGAGGGGTGAAAGGGCGTCACTGGTTTGGGAGAGTTAGCTGGGAATCAGGCGACGAAAGGAGGGAGTTATTGGGGAAGGGATGGGCGTGCGACGGGAGGTGGGGGGGGAGTGGTGGGGATAGTCAAAGGTTCACAGCTAAAATGGAAAATGACATTTTCTGATTCATGTATGTTCAAGCAGTAATCCACACTTGATTGTTGGATCCATGAACAGTTTGAAGGTTTGTCAATGCATAGCGTAACTTGATGCAGGAAAATGTTAGTGTTACTAAACTTACATTTCCTACTGTGATTGTATTTTCATACAGCAGTTGTTTATTATTTTGTGTCGTATGTTAGTTGAATTTTTTTTTTTTCAATTTAAAAATTTTTCATGTCTATGTTGACGATGGGGATTTTCTGATAACCTGACAGACTTGAGTCCAGACCAATTTTGTTTTGTCTGGTCTTGAAATGTGTCAGAATTAATTTGGTTCCTTGGCCTTGATGCCTTGCTATCAGCAGCACTACTACAGCCTTGTCTTGGATTAGGACAACTTGATTTTGTATCCAAACCAGTGCTCAAGATTTGGCAAACAGCTGTTTGGTGTTCATGTTTCTGACAGTGTGTGTAAACATGAGCATTCAAGCATATGATGTATGTGTGTGTGTGTGTGTGTGTGTGTGTGTGTATACACAAGGGAAGGGTGGTGCAAGTTTGCATGCATGAGGCAGATTACTTACAGGCATACCTGCCAACCTTCCCAAATTTTCTCTTAAGAATTTCTCAGGTGCAGAAGTCATTCTTGAAATTCCAAAATTCAGTGAATAAAAATCTATAGAATTTCAAAATTTGATTGAAAAAAAGCAGGGTTTGGGGGTCCTTTTAAGATCAGGTTTGTAAAGGATTGAACAATATAAAGCCAAAATGATGTTCTCTGAGTATCAGCAGCTACAAATGAGTTTTCTGTTTTAACACTTCCTCCGTCAGGTGAAGCAGCAGAGCACTAAGGATGCTTTCGTCCAATGAAATGCCAAACCACTTGCCAGATTTGCTTTCGTCCAATGAAATGCCAAACCACATGCCAGATTTGGACTTTCATGCATATCAACTCCTCAGAGGGCTTCAGAGTCCTTGAAAAATGACGTTTTGATGGAGCAGTTAATATTTTGGTGAGAAGATCCCAAGTTACACAGAGAATGATACACAGCATTTGAGTTCATTTCACTCCTGCAGAAAGTGTCCACTTGCCTCCTGTTTGCTATGAAAAAGATTTTGCTGAAGTGACTGTATAGAGTTTTGGAAGTATGCATAAAGACTTCTTTATGGTCCTGGAATCTTATACTCAAGTCTTTAAAATGGCCTTGAATTTTTTTTTAGCAGTCTGTAGGAATTCTGCCTCTCTCTCACTCTCTCTCTCTCTCTCTCTCTCTCTCTCCCTCTCTCGCTGGCTCGTTCGCTCACTTACTCTCTGTCTTTCTCTCTCTCACCTTTTCTTTTCTTTTCCTTTTTTGGGGGGTAGTTTTTCTGGCTTAACCATAGACTCTATGTTCCTATACTGTGATGACTGTTACATGGATATTGCATGCTCAAGTGCTTGTTATCATTGGTTTTTAATTGAAGAAACATGTGAGCATAGAAGCTGTTGAGGACAAAGAAGGTTCAGAAGGACAGCGCTCAGTTTCTTGACAGTTGTGCTTGTGAAGCTGTTTAAGGATGTTTGTATGCTTTTCCAATATGTCGTATGAAAAATCCTTCTAGTATGATGATGTGAAATAAGCCTGGAGTATGTACATGTGTATGTGAGTGTGTTTGTATTCAGGGACATAACCTGTGTGTGTGTGTGTGTGTGTGTGTGTGTGTGTGTGTGTGTGTGTGTGTGTGTACAGTACACAAGTGCCAGAATTGGGAAAGTTTGAGGGTGCCCTCCAGGCTATGAAGGGAGTATATGACATAATAGACGAGGAATGCTTTAGTGAATGATGTCAGAAAATCAAGAAAAATAAATGAAAACATGTGAAGTTTTGAATGATAGATACCCAATGCATGAATTGCTGAACAAACATTCAGATTTAGAGCGGAGGAAAGAAAATGTCATTCAACTCTCTGCAGAGAGACAATGGAGTAGATCCATCACATGGAATGTCAATGCCAGACTTAGGATATAATCCCTTTGCTCTTGGACAAAGGATTAATAGATTACCCATAGATCATGTGTTTTTCAATGCATACATGTACTGTATTTACAGAATCTTTATTGGAAAGACTCTTTAGCTCACTGTGCACTCTATACTTCTACTATCTCTGGGCAGAGAAACACAGTAAAAAGTGTGCTAGATATCCCAGGTAATTCTGACTTTAGATATGACACATTTGTGTCATATCTAAAGTCAGAATTACCTGGGATATCATCTATTGATCTAACAAGATTTTCAAACTGTCATCCAATGCATTGTTTAAAGTACTTCAGCAGAGCATTGTTTTCAATCTAAAGGATAGTTAAGTGTGTATGTTTGTAAAACTGAGCATGTGTGTAGCTATGTTTTCAATCTGAAGGATTGTTAAGTTTGTATGTTTGTAAAACTGAGCATGTGTGTAGCTATGTTTTCACGCTTGTGCAGAAAGATGCTTATGCATATGCATAACATGTTCACAATGTCGGCTGGGCTATAAGCAACATTATCTTATCTTATGTTCACAATGTGTATGTGTGTGTGTGTGTGTGTGTGTGTGTTTGAGTCCCAGTGTGCGAATGTGTGTGCAGAGGGGGGGGGACAAGGGGGGGGGGGGGGGGGGTACAGGGTGGGGAAAGTCCATTCTGGAACAGGTGCCTGTTGAAAGATGTAAAGTCTGGGCTGAGGTAGCGTAAGGTTGATTCTGGCAGCAGTACGCCTGATGCAATTGCCTGGCCAGAAAACCTCACTCCATAACATACATGTGGACCGCTTTGTCTGAGTGTGTTCTGGAAATGTTTACCCATGTTTCTATCTGAAGCAGTTTACAGTATGTCATCTTTGTTTTTTCTTCTCTTTTTTCTTTCTTCAGTAGTCAGGCCATTACATACTGAAAGCTGTACTCTTTGTCCAGTGTGGACGCCGGCTGTCCTTTCTGCAGTCTATGTTTGCCCAAAGGGATTTTGGATGTAGTTTTGTGTGTGTGTGTGTGTATGTGTGTGTGGGAATTAAATGGTTTCCATCAATTTTTGTACAAACTTTATATGCCTGGGACTTGTGAGAGCAATAAGTCAAGGGAAGGGGGGGGGGGGGGGTCACCAAGGGCTGTAAGCACAGCCTGTTTTATGCACCCTGAGATATTGGAAGTTTCCTTGTTAGAAGCACATTCATTGCTTGTTTCTTTTTCGGGATATGGATGTAGTTGTTTTTTGTAACTATATTTCTTTGTTATTTCATTTCATTTTATTTTATTCATTTTTTTTTTCATGACCTGACATGTTTTGTGATGCGATGGGTTTTTTTTCCTGCATGAGTTCAACATTTTTGAAAAGGTTCTGTGTGATCAGCTTGGCTAGAAAGTTTGAAACTTGAAAATTTGAACCTTGAGCCTCCTTGTTTTGTGGCAAAAGGGAGTCCATTCAAATGTGTCCTGCCAATTAGTGTGAAGTCATGTTTAACATGTATTGATGCTCAGCGTCAGTGTGTAGCAATAATGATCATTTGATGACCTGGTCAGGCTCTGGGGAATTCCATCTCTCAGGAGATCAATGTCAAACTGGTTGTACTGTGATGTGACTGACCCTAACTGAAGAGCAGACCACTCTAGACTGTGGCTTTCTTCTGACCTCCCTTGCCTCCTTTTTTGGGATCCATCAGCATAGGCTCCAAGATGTTCTTTTATAATCATTGTTCTTTACTTAGTTTGGACCGCTTTTTTTTTAACAGCACCTACTTCCTAACAGGAACTTGCAGACGGATTATAACAAACTTTTTTTTTAACAGCACCTACTTCCTAACAGGAACTTGCAGACGGATTATAACAAACTTTTCCAAATCCACCCAGACCTGAAGAGAATTTTTACTGCGTTCCACTGTTGGCTATAAAGAAGAAACAGCCGATGGCATTTGTACACAGGCCGATCCTTTACCCTCAGTCTTCGCTTTAGAAGATGAAGAAGCCCTGTGGTGCTTGCCATGGCGTGTACCATGCACAGACACGTTTTAGCGAGTACTGGCACTAACATGATGTCAGACGTAAAGACTTTCCAGCAGACTCCAAAAAGTCTTGTTCAGGATGTCCCGTCGGACAGGATTTGTGAGTTTCTGAAAGAGGTCACCATTTCTTCATCTCATCTCAGATTTGACAGGAGAGAGATTTGAACAAGGTGTTGCTGTGGTTTCAGAGAGTCTGTTTTGATGAGTTGTGTGTCTGTGGGTTTTGTTACTGGTGGTGGTCTTTCTTCTTCTTTTCTTTTTTGTGTGTGTTTGTTTTGTTTTTTTTTTTAACTAAATAATCTACTTTGAGAGATGATTTCAACGAAGTGACAGCTCTGATGCAGCCCTTTGCTGGCCATAAGCATCATTCTCTCTCTCTCTCTCTCTCTCTCTCTCTCTCTCTCTCTCTCTCTCTTGCACTCTCTCTCTCTCTTGCACTCTCTCTCTCTCTCCTCTTTCTCTCTCTTGCACTCTCTCTCTCTCTCTCTCTCTCTCTCTCTCTCTCTCTCGGCTCTCTCTCTCTTTTCGTTTCTATTCACCTTTGCTGGCTTTCCGGGGGAAGTGGATTGTTAGTGATTTCTCCGGTGATGATGGAACTGCTTTGAATCATTGGGTTGTGCTGTTTACACCTGGTCAGTATTGCCAAGTGGACTACCGCATTCTTTCGACAGTAATCATGGCCAAGAACAACACTTGACACAAGTAGCCCTGATCTTCCGTGTTGTTCTCTTTTTTTTTTTTTTTTTTTTTTCAGTTAAGAATCAGATTGATTTTTATTTGAAAAAAGAAAGATGTGGATGGCAACCTAATGCCATACCTTTTCATGTTTTCTTGATTTAAAAACCAATTGGTAATTCTAATATTTCACAGAGGAAGCAGTTTTTTTCAAAGGGTAGTATCTTGTTGGTTGTACAGGGCTTTGTAGTGAAAATTTTTACTGGATATCTTCCTTGGTGGTGTTTTAAAGCAAAACAGAGGAGCGTCGTTTTTCTTGCTGTTAAAGTTCGAACAATCATGGAACATGTTCCTTTTCACTGGACAGAATTTCTTGATTCAAGATCGTGAGAGGTTTGTGGCTGGAATATTCCTGCTCTTCATCCACCATCTTCTTTGTGCCCCTCCAAACCCCTATTTCCTTTCCCACCTCCCCAACTCTCCTCACCTGCACACACCCCCCCTCCTCCCTATTCTACCCCGTCGTTGTGTGTGTGGCGTGTGTTTTACATCTTTGGTCATTTGTCATCATACTGCCAATGGAATTGTTTGCCTGCAGTTTTTTGCTCATTTCCGTAACTTGTTTTCAATGTCTTTTGTTTTTCGCCCAGTAGGTGGGGTGTGTATGGTTGGATACAATCGTTTTGTAAAGTATTTAAATAAATTGCTGCTTTATTATCCAGTGTGTGTTGTGTTGGTTTGGTCCTTTTCTTGTAATTAGGAGAGAATATCGTGGTGATCTACAGGATTCAGCTTAACTGCATTTGATTATAAAATAAAGAAGGCATTCCAGAATAGCTGACATGAGACAAAAGCGCTTACTGCAGATTCCATGTAGACCTTGGTTCATTTCTGAATTAGCTGACAGGAGCAATAGCATTGGACTGCCGATTTCCATGAAGGACCTTGGTTCGTGGTGTTTCCACTTGATCGTGATCTCTAATTTCATAGAGAGGGGAAGCTGCTTGTTTACTTTGATCTGTGTCATACTGGTATGTTTGACAGAACTTTTCCTGTGGGGTACTGCAAGCAACTTAAGCACAGTCTCTCTGGTTTGTCAGGAACGTCTTGAGTCTGTGTGTCCTCTATGCCACTGTAGTGTTTGATAATGTTCCTCTCTGCATCTGTCGTTATGTTAGTTGTACTCTCTGCCCTGTAGTATTGATAGTGTCCTCTGTGCCACTGTAGTGTTGATGTGTCCTCTCTGCCACTGTAGTAATGATAGTGTCCTCTCTGCCATGTTGTAATGATTGTGTCCTCTCTGCCAATGTTGTAAATGATAGTGTCCTTCTATGCCTCTGTCGGTAATGATAGTGTACTCTTGCCACTGTATTAATTAATGAAGTGTCCTCGCTGCCAACTGTAGTAATTAAGGTAAGTGTCCCTCTATGGGACTGTAGTAATGGTAGTGTCACTCTTCTGCACTGTAGTATTATGTTAGTGTCCTCTTTGCCACTGTAGTAATGATAGTGTCCTCTCTGCCACTGTAGTAATGATAGTGTCCTTCTCGCCACTGTATGAATGTTTGTGTCTCTCTGCCCTGTAGTGACTGATGTGTACTCTCTGCACGTAGTAATTGGATAGTGTCCGCTCTGCGACTGTGAGTAATGATTGTGTCCTCTCTGCAACTGTTGTAAATTGATAGCGTCCCTCTCTGCCACTGTAGTATTGATTGTGTCCTCTCTGCCACTGTAGTAATGATAATTGTGTCCTCTCTGCCATGTAGTAATTAATGGATTAGAGTGTCCTCTCTGCCACTGTAGTAATGATAGTGTCCTCTCTGCCACGGCCTGTAGTAATGATCGTGTCCTCTTCATGCCACTGTTAGTAATGTTGTGTCCTCTCTGCGACTGTAGTTTATGATAGTGTCCTCCTCTGCCCACTGTAGTATTGATAGTGTCCTCTCTGCACTGTAGTAATGATGTGTACTCTCTGCGACTTGTAGTAATGATAGTGTCTCTCTGCGGACTGTAGTATTGATAGTGTCCTCTCTGCACTGTAGTAATGATGTGATAAATTTGTATCTGCATGTCCATCCAGAACCCTTGCTGGGCCTAACTTAAACAAAAATATTTTTTTAAACAAAAATCATAAACAAACTGACCAAAAAATAAATTTTTTTAACCTACCATTTTGTACCTTTGTGGACTATTCGCTTAAGGCCTTTTCTGGAAACTCTAAGTTTCCCCATGTTCAAATTTGTCACGATCGGCAGTAAGTAAACCCAGCCGTTCTTGTGTTTGGGGTAATTGTTAGTTCAGAAATAGAGGAGGTGTGCGCGTGTGATTGTTGCATATGTGTATATGTGTGGGTGCGAAGTGTGCGTGTGTAAAGTTTGGGGGGTTTTGGTTAAGGTGGGATGGTTAGGCTTAGGTAGGGTTGCTGGGGATATATATTAACAATATTATTGAGTTCCAATCTTGACTTGTGGAAGGGATGGAAGCGGGTGGTTGGGTTCACTTCACGGATTGGTACCCCTTTTTGTTAATTGGGTCCTACTTCTAGAGAAGGCGGGGCTGGAATCGGCTGTTGTTGTGTTGTCACGTCTGTTGGAGTTGTTGTGGTAAATAAAATATGTCGTGTCGTTGCTAGAGCAATCAAACTCGTCCGTTGGTCGGGCGTGTCAGCTCTGCGGAGTGATACGATGCTCTGCAATCGTCTGTTTTGTGTGTGAGTAGTGGTTCGATTGTTTTGCGACCAGGTCGGAATGCGTTGGGGTAGCTTGTCACTTCGGTCCCTGGTGTTAGTCCTAGGAGTGTGGTCGGCCTTGTAGTTGCCTGGCGCAGGCTCGGCAGCGCCGTTAGTCGAGCTGAGTGACTTCGAGTCTTAGGTTAGTGCCAGGTCCTCGTCGGGTATGGTGTGCCCTTGGCCTGTGCGGGGTCTGTGTCGTATTCTGTTGCGCAGCCACTTCAGCCAGTTGCAGATAACTGGTGTGGTTGATCGTCTGTTGTCCAGGTCTAGTGATCGTTATGTTCGAGGTGTTGTGAGTTCGTAGTGTCTTGTATTGTGCAGGGTTCTGTGTTCGTCTCTGTTGGCAGCCACTTCAGCCAGTTGCCAGAACTGGTGTGCGGTTTTTGAATGTCTGTCTGTCAAGGTTGGTGATTGTTAGTTCATGGTGGGGTTGTTAGTCTTGTTGTCTTGTATTTATGGCCGAGTTGTACTGTAGTGGTCTTGTTATGTTTTGTTGTATTATGTTTGTTGCGTATTCTGGATGTAAGTATGATGTCGTCTTGGTTCTGTGATTGTAAACTTCTTGTAAGCCGGTTTGTGTTGTTTTTGTTTTTGGTATATTCTGTAGTAGTGTTATTAGTGGTTCCTGAGTTCGATTGTCTTGTGACAGTTTGGCCTAGCTGTTGTGGGTTAGATATAATAACCGTAGATGGACGGTGAGTAGTATGGGTTTTGTGATTAGTTCATGTTAATTTCTGGGGGGGCAGTAAGGAGGTAATACGACGGTTGCATTTTTTGTTGAGGATAATTGTTGTGTCAGGTGCGATGTTCGTCTGGTGTATCGTTAAGGGAGTGTGTACTATTTCAGTTGTAAATTGTAGTTAGTTCGTTGTAATATTGAGTAACGATGTCGGAGTTGACCTGCGCCTGCTTTGGGATTTGGTTTACTGTGCAGTGGGGCCAAGGCTAATTGGTAGTCGATATGGTTTATTATGGAGTACGGTCGTGACTATTAAGTTCATATTGGTGTATTTTACTTTCGTTTAGTGTCGGGTTCTCGAAGCTGGGTTGTCGTGAGCGTGCTGACTGTATCAGACGTACGCGTTTGGTACAGGACAGTGAGTCCATTGGTTAGTTTTTTTTTTTTTTTTTTTAAGTAAATGACAGTCCAGTCACACATGCAGGGATGTATGTGTTTGTGACAGGGATTAGGGTTGGTGAAAGATATCTTAGGTTGCAGGGAGTACAGTCCCCAGTATGAATTTTGTAGTCGGAAAGAAGGTGAGGTAAAGTTTAAGGCGGGGTGTTCAGCAGTTGATTAGGAGAATAAAAACGGAGGATGTGCCAGCATGTAATATTGTATGAGTATGGTTGTGTGGCATTAACAAGGATTACCACTGGGTTATCTGACAAGAGATGACTTGAGAATGGGGTGATGAGATGGAAATTTGGCGAACAATTCATGTGTTGAGAATATGTTAATTGACCAGTGCAAGAGGAGTCTATAAGGATTAGGATGATTGGGCTGCGAGACGATTCTATAGTTTGAACATGCTAGATCTGTGATCGCTCTTAAGAAGTTAAGTTTTTTTTGCTTTTTGTTTGTTTGTTTGTGAAAGAGTGTATTACTACTGATTTACTGTGTGAAATTTCATTGTAGATTGCCATTTCATAGTTTATTTAGTAGTTCAAGGGGACCCTTGGAAGTCCGTGTTGGATTGATTTGATTGGTTTTTTTTTTTTTTTTTCTCGAGAATTATGTGTGTCATAATTTCAGATGTGTGAGCCATAATTTCATGTGTAATAGCGTGGATGGGGATCAGGGAGAATATTGTTTACTGCTGTTGTAAGGTTGGCAGGGATTGATCTGATAACCCCAAAGTAACGGGTTATGGGGGGTGTATTCGCAATGCATGTGTTCACTCTCTCATTCCCGTGTGGGGAGGTAGGCATGGGAGATGGAGAGTTCAAAGTTTTACCAGGTTGCCTATGGGCCATTGATGAATCGGTGTTGCAATAGCAACACTACAAGTTGTGGCCTACTGTTGTGTCGCAGGTATCTGTTCCGGTCCTGAGGCTGGGGCCCAGATCACAGCAGTTTACTGATCGCAGCCGACTGGTGAAGCGGCTGGTCTTTTCCCGCTGCTGCGCGTTTCCAGGGGAAGGGGAGACCACCAGGCCGTCTTCGTCTGTGGAGGCAGCTCTCCTCCTGCTTACAGTGGCTCTCTGGGAGTTCTCCAGCCTCCGTTTGCGCTTCCTGTTTCGGGGTCCTTGAGCCCCGCGACATCGTCGTGAGGGCACCGCACAAGTCCTTATCTCACCTCAGTGTCAGGCGGGGCCTTCTGAGGAGGGAGGCGTCCCTTCGAGCCCCGGACTCGTCGAGAGGGCACTGCACCAGGCCTTCCCTCAACGTTGTTGTCCGGCGGGGCCGTAGAGGGTGTTGTGCCAGCCACGGGGGAGGAGTCAGACTGAAGAGGCCATCGGTCGCGCCGTGTGCAGAGTCTTCGGGGAGTCAGGACTGGGGACGGCCACGGTCAGCACCGGAGTGCGTATTCCGGGGGGAGGGGGGTTCAGCCTGTGTCGGGGCGAGTACAGGCGAGGACTGGAGCTCTCCGGGCCGGATGGGTTGTCCCATAGGGGTAGTGTAAAGGGCTATTATAGTGTTAGGACTGTAGGGTTAAGTGTGTAGTGTTAGGTAAGTAGAGTTAAGGGTGTTAGCTTTGCTCCTTTTGGGGACGTTGTGGCCAAGCACAGTGTAGGTACTTGTCGTTGCCTTCGTTTAGGGACGCAGCGACCAGTTCGGTTAGGGGTCCCGGGTCAATTCAAAATGAGAAAGGAGTGGGTGCCTGGGCGAGAGATGTGGGTGTAGTTGTTTAGAGTTTTGAGTCCCTTGGGTTGGTCATTTGTACATAGTAGGTAGCCACCACGTGTGAGGGCTATACCTGCGTCTTAGGTCGCTGGGTTCATTACCGCATCTGGTGCGTTAGTAGTGAAATTTGGTTTCTTGGTCGTTTCAGGTAGTGTGGGTCAGTGGAAGAGTGGTGTACCGGTGTTGTGAGTGTGGCGTGGACGTGAGCTGAGGTGGCGCATAGTGTGTGTGAAAATAAAGAAGTGCGATGATTGTAAAGGCTGTGTTAGTGTGCCCTGTGGTTGTATGCTCTAGTGTGTAATAGGCGTGGGTAGGGGTTGGTAGGGCAGTACCGGCTTCGCGACCCGTGAAAATTGGTGGAGATGCCGGAGGGTAGTTAGGTGGTTCTGGGTAGGTGTTAGGTAGCTGAAGGGAGGTAGGGGGGTGTTGTGTCTGTGTGTACGTCTGTGTGCTTGTGGTTGGGGGGAGGTGCGTACCCTGCGGTGGTGGTCGTAGTGTCCTGTTCACTTAGGCCATGTATCTAGTGGGCTTGGGCAGGGGCACTTGGGTTGGTATGTGAATGGGTTGGCGCTACCGAGTGAGTGAGGTATGAATGGTGATCAATTAAAGATTGAGTGGGTGTTGGAAGTGTGAGTGACTTCACAGGGCAGTTGTAGGTGAGGGTGCCGGATGGGTACCTGGCGTCTGTTGTGTCCTCCTTATGTGGTATACCCAGTGAGTAGGTAGAGAGGTACCCAGACCGTGACTGAACGCTGTGTGATCGGTTATTCCTGTGGGGAGTACGGGCTGTATAAGCACAGGTGGACTGTGCGTGGAAAGCTCGAGGGTGCTAGTGTTGTGACACTAAGGTGTGCTGGGAGAGCATTATGAATTGTGGGGGGCAAGTGCACTGTGTTCGGCCGTGGCGTCGCGGGCCTACCAGTGTCAGAAGTGAGGCCGTGACTTGTAGTCCATGTTGAACTGCGTCGAGCATGCACAGTGGGTCTGTGGGAATACGGTGTCTCGTGATGGGGTTTGTGCCTAGACAGAGCATTGGTAATATTGTGGGGGTTAGACCCCGATGTCGGTTATATGTGTGTGATATACAAGTGTGGGTGGAGTTATGCCTGGTTGCGTGACTCGTTGAGAATAGTGTGTACTTGTGCGGAGTTGCTTCAGGGGCTAGTGCAAAGTTCGGGGGAACCTGTTGCGGCCAGTTCTCATACTGTGTTTTTGTTGATCGATAGTGGTAGGGGTTACCTTTGTCCAAGCACTCCCGAGCCCATCGCCAGTTCGACCTGATATGTATGGATCCACAGGCCCCATACGGCAGATACCAAACTAAGGGTAGTGACCAGGATGCAGGGAGGGGTGGATCAAAGAACAGGGGACGGGGGGACTTATGCAAAGTTTGTCTCAAGTTGGGAACGGCGATGGGTTTAGATGGGGGGAGATCCTCGACAAGTTCGTCACTGGTCTCGGTGGCGTAAGTGAAGTCGAGGAAAGAAGCAAAGGTTTTCTTTAACGCAGAAGGATGAAGACGAGAAGCAAAGGTTAAATGCAGAATGATGAGGACGAGAAGCTAGCAGAGTGGGAGGGGAGAGAAGGAAGAATGCAGAGTTGGAGGCTCCGGATGGAGGAGAAAGTTAGGCAGAAGTTGAAGGATGAAGAAGAGCTAAAGCTGCTAGGGCAGTGGGAAGTTAGAGATGAAGCAGAGGAGGATTGAAGAGGGAGTAAGCTGTTAGATCAGAGGAGGAGTGAAGAAGAGAAAGCTGCTTGGCAGAGGGTGTTTTAGAGATGAAGCTGAGGAAGATTGAAAGAGGAGAAAGCTGCTAGGCAGAGAGAGGTTGAAGAGGAGGAAAGTGATAGGCAGAGGTAAGATTCGAAGAGGAGAATGTGCTAGGCAGCGATAGAGGCTGGAGTTAATGCAGACGAGTTAGATCTCAAGAGACGATAAGATGATGCTGAGTTTAGAGGCAAGAGAGCGTAGAGCTAAACATACCATGAGAGACAGGACGCGCAGATGAAGTGAGCATAAAAAACGCTTGATTGAGCGTGTGAAGGTAACGAAGCGTGTCCACCTTGAGCCGTTTTAGGAGAGAACGTTGACGTGGACGCTTTTCCTCGGGCCCCCTTTGAGCGTGTAAAGCCCAGATGTGCAAGTGGAGCAGACCTCATGGCCCACACGTCTGATGTCATATGTGAGAGGAAAGCTAGAGGATGCTGTGAATTGCGGTTTTAAGTGTGATGTGGTGGGCGGACTTCATTGATAAGATTAAAGAGGCGCCCTGTCAGCCACTTTAGGCTAGATGCTGTGGCCTACCTGGAAGAAAAGTTCAGAAGCATCAAAGAAGGACGCTGCATGAAGACTTTCGACCCAGGTGATGGGAAAGGTTTGATAGCGGTGGTTTTTACCCTCTGAGTGTGACGGCTGGGGCAAGAATGAGACGTGTGGCAGAGGATGTCAAAGGATCTGGCTTTTTCAAGAACAGTTTTACCAGCTGCTGTCCCAGAGTTCACTTTTGAGGTCCGGGAAGTCATGCCCGAAATAACTGTTGATCAAATGGCAACGGAAGCTACTGTTTTAGCGGAGGCCAAAAGACTATTGGGGAGGAGCGAACAGCAAGACCGTAAACAGTTAACCAGCCCAACCTAGAGGTTTAGGCGTGTGAGACAGGTTGGGAGCCAGCCCACACAGAAATTCAAACAGACGTGAATGGTGCACTCTGCAAGCAGCGAAATAGGAGATCTGAAGGGACTTGATCGACCATAATCTGTTTTCAACTGCAAGAAGCCAGGCCACATCGATAGGAAATGACACCAGATGCCACATTCTGTTGGAGCTTTCTTTGTTGTGTCCAGCCCAAAGCTCGAGGTTGGTCACTACGGTTGTGTCGCCCATGCGTAGGAGCAGCGTACGATCATGCGTGCTTTGTAGAGTCACGGGAGCTCCCCGGCCAATGGAATTACGAGACACTGGTGGGCCGGATACACCGTAGTGGGACCCAGTGGTTGGTGCCAGCAGATGCGTACAAGGAGAGACAGTTCCAGTAGTGTTGGCTGAATCAAGTTGTAGGTCTGTGTTTCCTGTGGCGGAAAATCGAGTTGTAGTCGCCATGCATCGCAGGGAAGTTGGAGGGTTTTGTCATTGAATAGCCCTGTGAAGGAAAGTCCTGATGGGTATTTCGCTAAGAAATTAGGAGTTTACGGTTTTTTGGACACGGTGATGCCTGTATACGCAGGACCCAGCGTTGGTGGGGAGCAGTGCGTCACGTGACCAGAGCAGTGAGCCAGGTGAAGCAGAAAACCAGTAACACTACCCGTCTGAGGAGTGCATTCTGAAACAACTCTACCAAGCAGTTAATTAAGATGCGGACCAGGATGAAACCTGGAGGATAAGGGCTCGGAGTGGTGGTGTGAAGCAGGGACGCCCACTTCCATACCAAGTGTGGACGTGTCGAGTACGCTCGGAAATCTGGTTGTACTGGATCAGGCGGTTTGAGGGTCCAAGGACGTAGAGAGTCAAATAGGCGTCCCTGCTGTGAACTACGGAACACTGTGATTGAAGCTAGCCCTACGGACGTACCCATGTCTGGACTACTTGGGTGGTACCACCCGAAACCATGGAGCGTGTTGGTCGCCATTTTTATTGGACGACCGGCATGCATTGCTGACATTTCGTCCGGTACTCGCCTGTCATGCTTCCTGTGTCAGCGTTCTGTTGTTTTGGGAAGAGTGTCAAGGAGTACCACTCGTGAAGATGCCATTTGATGCGCGAGCCGTTGTTCCGAGCGGGTTGGGTTAGATATCATCGGTCCCATCGTTCCAGCTCCAGAATGGGTACAGATCGTGTTGGTGTTGGTCGACTTTACGACAAGGTTCCTGAACAGTACCCATTCGCCACTTCACGTGCGAGTCGGATGGCAGAGGGGAGGCACGACTTTCAATATGTGGACACGTACAGGGACGTCCTGGGTCGGTACTGACTGATAGAGGAACCCTGGTTTAACTGGTCAAATCATGCAGGAGGATCTACGACTTATGAGCCATTCGATCGGTTCTGACTACCCCGCCATACCATGCGCAGTTGCAATGGATTGGTTAGAATAGTTAGAATTAGAACGTTTCAACGGTACTATGAAGCGGGATGCTGCGCAGTCTCGTTGTCAGGAGAAAACCAGAGGATTTGGGAATTCGGGTGGATACCAGCAACTGCTGTTTGCTTACCGTAGAGGTCCCTAGGAGAGGAGGTACCGGTATTTCTCGCAGTTCGTGTAATGCTATATGGACGCCAGAGTGCGCGGGCCGATGAAGATATTGAGTGATCTGCTGGCTACAACGGAAAGGCAAAGCAGCTACGTACTGCGGCAGAATATGTCGTCAACCTGAGGAACTAGTTGCTGAGGTCGTGCGGATGGCAAGGGAGAAGAGATTTTGGCAAGAGCAGCGGATAGGTAACATGCGGACATTGTGGAACTTAGTAAGGGCGAAACCAGGAAGAGAGCTGTGGGGTCCAGAGTGCTAGTACTTCGTCGACAAGCAGAACAAAATTGGATCTGGGCATGGGGGTCCATATACAGTAATACTGGAGAGAGTGGGTGTGTGTGAAGCTGTTTAACGCATTGAAGTAGGGGATAAGACGAAGATTTTCCACGCGAACATACTGATGTCGTTGTCGAGCGCGTGCTGATCCAACAGCCCCGGTTTGGTAGCTGCGGATTGTTGTTCAGAGGAGCCTGATGAGGATACGGTTAACTCCTTGTTGAGTAAAGGACATTCCTACCATTTTCCCTTGGAGGCCACAGAGGGCCCTGAAATGTGGGAATAATCACTGAAGATACAGCACTTTAGTACGAAATTGTTACGAGTTAGTCGGCCGGTTCAAGAAGGTCTGACTGGATGTGCCCTCATGACCAAACTAGAAAAGTTTTGCCAGCATCAGGATGACGTCAGGACATCCATATCAGGTCAATGCCATACCCAGTGCCTTTTGCACAACGAGAGAGACGGTTAGGAGTGGGGTCAAGGCATGTATAGGATGGGTGCGCTTCGAGCAGTCGACGTTCGCATAAGGCTCACCCAATCGTATGGGTTCAAGAAGAAAGATGGGAAGATCAGGTTTTTTTGCGTTGAATTCAGGAGGTTGAATCGCATAGTTTGCAGTTTGATTGCTGGAAACCATGCGGACATTGAATACATGTTTGCCAAGCTTGTAGGAGAAGATGGTGTGTTCAGCAAGATCGATCTCGCCTCTAAAGGGTATTGGCAATATCCCGATGAGTAGAGAGGACGCTGCGAAGACTGCTTTTGCTACACCTGAAGGGACAATTCCAGTGGAAAGTGATGCCATTGGGGACTGTGTTGTACTTTAGGGGAGTTATTTACTCGCGCTGATGAGATAAACTCTGTTGCAGCCACTTGAAAGCCCAGATTGTCGATAACTTCATTGTGAATTCTGGTGGACAAATTGATCAGGACAGCCTATAGAATGTTTCTGGCGTGTGTTCCTGAGACTCGGGGTATGTTCCTTGTCAGCCCGTCCTTCAAAGTGTGAGCTGGGAGGAACAGGAATTAACATTACCTACTTAGGGCCTGGATAGGTGGCAGGGGGAAAATATTGCCTGAGCAGGATAAAATGACCCGCATTATGGATGCGCCTAGGCCTGAGACCAAACGGCAGTTGCGCGGGATTTCCTGGGACTAGTGGTGTACTACAGGAAATTTGTGCCTCCAGGTTTGCTGACATTGCCAAAACCCCCTTATGATATCCACTAAGGGAAACGCCTGGCCGGGTGAAATGGAACGATGAGTGCGAACGTGCGTTCCAAGCCTTTGAGCCAGCGTTTCTTCAACCTCCTGTCTGTAATTTGCCGGTTGCCTGGGTTGACATTTGTGCTCAGACTGTCGCATCAGAAGTGGGAGTGGGAGCTATGCTATGTCAGCAGAACCCTGGATGAGATGCGCACTGTTGCATGTGCAGCAGGAAGTTAAGTCCTGCAGAGCAGAACTTCCCCATTGTTGAGTAGGTGTGTCTCGGCCCTAGTATTGTGGGGAATACAAAAGTTCCATGTGTATTTGTATGGGACCCCCTTTTATTGTCACCTGACGGGTTCATTCCCCACTTTCGTACTTTACGAAAGGATGAGTCTGATAGTGTCGAGGATCACAAGTGGGCAACTGCAGCTGCCAAGCCATTCCCAGTTGTACGGTGGCAGGCGTGTCCGGAAGGGACAATGTTTGTCGGCAGGGGACTTCTTGCAGTGCGCTTGCCGGAGAGAGAGCGAGAGAGGAGACGAGAGGAGACGATGAAATGGGATGAGAGAGAGAGAGGGAGTGGAGAGAGAGAGAACTGTAAGTTCCATTTTACTACTGTGTCAAGAAGGGGTTGAACAATTGTTGAAGATACGCATTGTCATTTTCATTGAAAGAGAATGACGTAGCAAAGAGTTGCTGGGGGGTGTGGTATGGTAATTTGTGCACGTGTGCATAGCGGTCGTGCATGGTCAGAGCACCCGCAGGTTATGAAGTTCTATATATAGACCGTAATGTAACGGCTCTGCTGTAATTGTCTGGTTAAGGTCGTGGAAGGGCAGAATTGGACCAGGTTGATTTAATGTATTTTGCTGTTTAATGATGTATTTAAAAGTGATGTTGTCGGAATGATTGTTGTGGGTGCATCAAAAGTATCAGCAGAGCAGAGTGAGTGGTTGGGAGGTGGATTGTTTATAGGATAGGGTGTGGTAAACGAGATCGAGTGAGAAGTTTTTGTTGGTTTTAATCCTGTAGTTATAACTTAAGGCAGGGGGAGGGGGTGTGTCACCGATCGGTAGTGTAAACCAGCGTTTCCTGTGTTTGGAGAGTAATTGGTAGTTCAGAAATAGGATGCGTGTGTGCAATACAGTGTGCATATGTGTATATGTGTTGTGTGCGAGTGTGCGTGTGTATGATTGGGGTTTTTGGTTAAGGTGGAAGGTTGGCTAGGTAGGGTGCTGGGGAATAAAGATACACAATATTTCTTGAGTTCCAATCTTGACTTGTTTGAAGGGATGGAAGCGGGGGAGGTTGGGTTCCATTCACGATTGTTACCCTTTTGTTACTTGGGGTCCTACACTAGTGAAGGCGGGGCAGGTTATCGGCTCTGTTGTTGGTGTTGTAAAGTCTGTGAGTTGTTGTGGGTAAATTGAGTGTCGTTGCAAGAGCTACAACTCGCCGTTGGTCGGGTAGTCAGCTCTGCGGAGGCGGATACGCTGCTCTGACCAAATCGTGTTTTGTGGTTGGTGAGTAGAGTTCGCTTGGTTCCGACCAGGTCGGTAATGCGTTGGGGTAGCTTTCACTTGGTCCCTGGTGTTCGTCGGAGGAGTGGACGGCGCCTTTGTAGTGGCGGCGGCAGCGCCGTTTAGTCGAGCCTGAGTTGACTTCGAGTCATTAGTTAGTGCCAGGTCCCTCGTCGGGTTGGGTGTTGCCCTGGCCTGTGCCGGTTCTGTGAGTCTCTGTTGGGCAGCCACTTCAGACAGTGTTGCAGAACTGGTGTGGTTGATCGTCTGTCTGTCCAGTTGCGGGTGATCGTTATGTTCGTTGGTTGTTGTGGGTCGTCGGGTCTTGTATTGTGCGGGGTTTCTGTGTCGTCTCTGATTGGCAGCCACTTCAGCCAGTTGCAGATATACTGCGTGTGGTTGATCGTTCGTCTGTCCTGTTGGTATTTGTTTAGGGTTCATGGTGGTGTTGTTCGTCATGTTCTGTCTTGTATTATGGCGTGTTGTTACTGTAAGTGGTCATGTTTGTTTTGTTGGAATTATGTTTGTTGCGTTAATTGGTTGTAGCAGTATGATGTCGTCTTGTTCTGTGATTGACACAACTTCGTGTCAGCCGGTTTGTGGTGTTATTTTTTTTTGTATTTTCTGTAAGGAAGTGTACATAGTGGTTCATGTGTTCGATTGTAATTGTGACAGTTTGGCTTAGACAGTGTGGGTTTAGATATCAATAACCGTTGATGGGACGGTGATGTAGATATTGGTTGTGATTAGTTCATGGTTAATTTCAGCGGGGGGGGCAGTAAGGATGTATTACGAGGTTGCATTTTTTGTTGTGGATCATAGTTGAGTCAGGTGCAGCTGGTCTGAGTGAATCGTTAAGGGATTTGTGCTCAATTTCAGTTGTTGTAAATGTAGTAGTCGTTGAAAATTGAGTAACGATTTCGGTGTTGACTGCGCAGCATTTGGAATTGGTAAACCAAGTGCAGTTGGGGCCAAGGCTAATTGGTTGTCGAATGGTTTTATGGAGTGTTACGGTCCGTGACTATTCAGTTCATTTGGTGTTTCTTTTCACTTTGTTTCGTGTCATGGTTCTCGACGCGTGTGTAGTGCGAGTGCCAGGATGTATCTGACGTACGCGGTTTGGTTAAAGGACAGTGAGTCAATATGGTTTGGTTTTTTTTCTTTTTTTTGTTTTTTAAAGTATAAGTCAATTGGAAAGTCGTTCACAAATGCAGGGATGTATGTGTTTGTGACTGAATAGGGTTCGGAGAAAGATATCTTTAGGTTGGCAGGGGAGACAGTCCCATTATGATTTTTAGTAGTCGGGAAAGGGAAGGGTAGCGGGTAAAGTGTAAGGAGGGTAGTGCAGCAGCTTGATTATGGATAAAAACGGAGGATGCTGCAGCATGTATTTATTGTATGAAGTATGTTTGTGTTGGATTTATCAAGGATTAACCACTGGGTTATCTGACAAGTGTTGTCATGAGTATGGGGTGCTGGATGGAAATCTTTGGCGAACAAATCAGCGAGTTGATATATGATAATTGACAGGGCAAAGAGGGGTAAGAATAGGAAGGATTATGGCTGCGAAGCCGATTCTCTCGTATGAAACATGCTAGAATCTGTGAACGCTAAGAGTTAAGTTCTTTTTTGCTTGTTGTTTGTTTGTTTTTGAAAGATGGTGTATTACTACTGTTTAGTGTGGAAACATTTCCTTGTGACGATTGGCCCTTTTCCCTAGTTTATTTTAGTATTTCTAAGGGGTCCCCATGGAAGTCCCCCGTGTGGTAGGATTGCTTTGATTGTTTTTTTTATTCTCCGTGAATTTTGTGTTCATAATTTCATGATGTGGAGCCATACATTATACCATGTGTAATAGCGTGGATGCGGGCATCAGGGAGAGAGAGAATATGTTTTACTGCTGTTGTAAAGGTTGGCAGGGAGGTAATGGAATCTATAACACCAAAGTAAACGGGTTATTGGGGGGTGTATTCGAAATGCAAAGTGGTCACTCTCATTCCGAGGGGGGGTAGGGCAAGGGAGATGGAGAGTTAAAGTTTTAACTGGTAGCCTATGGGCTTGATGACTCGGGTTTAGCAACACTACAGTAGTGGCCATACAGTTGTGTCTGTCTGCAGGTTTCCTGGTCCTGTCTGAGGTGGGGGCCGATCACCGACTCACACAGTTTTTACTGACTGCGTGCCGACCAGAGTGAGCGGCGGTTTTCCCGTGCCGCCGCTTTTTCGGGGAGGGAGACCATCAAGGCCGGTCTGCCGTCTGTGTGGCAAGCTTCCTCCTGCTACGGGGCTCTCTGGGAGTTCGCCAGCCCACCCGTGTGCTCTTTCCCTGTTCGGCGTCCCTTTGAAGCACGGACTGTCGAGAGGGCCACGCACCTGACCTTCTCTCACCACTTATCAGTGTCCGGCGGGGCATTCAGAGGAGGAGGGTCCTTCGTAGCCCCGGACTCGTCGAGAGGGCACTGCACCTGGCCTCCCTCAACCGTTGTGGCGGGGGGGGGCCGTCAGAGGTCGTTGTGCCAGCACGGGGGAAGGATGGCAGACATGAAGAGCCACGGTCGCGCCGGGTGCAGAGATCTATCTGGGAGTCGGACTGTGGGAGGCCACGGTCAGCCACCGGAGTGTGCAGTTCATCCGGGGAGGCGTCAGCCAAGTGAGGGGCCGGAGTACAGCGCCAGGTTGGGCTGCTCCGGGCCGGGATGGGTTGGCCATGGGCGTAGTGAAAGGGTTATAATGTTAGGCTGTAGGGTTAAGTGTGTAGGTGAGGTAGTAGAGTTAGGGTGTTTAGCTATGCCTCATTTTGGGTCGTAGTGGCCATGCACCGTTGTGTGGGTACTTGTCGGTTGCCTTCGTTAGGGTCGCAATGCGACCAGTGCGGTAGGGGTCCCGGGGTCAAAAGAGAAGGAGTGGTCATGGGAGAGATGTGGGTGGTAGTAGGTTTAGAGATTAGAGTCCCTTGGGGTGGTCCTTGTCCCTAGTAGGTTTGCACCGCATGTGTGCGGGCATCCCTGACGTGTCCATTAGGTCGCAGGGTTTACGCAATGGTGCTTTAGTATAGATTAGGTTCATCCATGGTTCGTTTAGGGTAGTGTGGGTAGTGAAGGAAGTGGGTGATACCGGCTGTGTGAGTGTGGGGTGGAGTGAGTGGTGGCGCCTTAGTGTGTGTGAAATAAGCTGTCGCGAATATTGTAAAAGCTGTGCTTTGTGTGCTGTGGTGTCTGCTCTTTGTGTAATAGGAGTGGGTAGGGGGAGGTAGGGCCGTCGGGCCTTAGCGACCCGTGACAAAACAATCTACAACATGCTAGATTTTTTTTGCTTTGATTAATATCGGGTGATCTAGGTGATGGAAAATTGTACCACACTGACCAGGAGAGATGTCTGATGTCATTCTTCACCGTCTGTTTGCCAAGGGGGCCTTTTTACGTATGTTTATTGCAAGGTTTAAGGGTTTTTTCGGTTGTTTCTCAATCACGATCCGAGAGTGATAAGAAGAATAGCGGTTTGCAGTTCTAACTGTGGTGTCCATGATCAGCTGTTTCTACTCACAACTATGACTTGGCAAATATTGAGACTGTTATATTTCTTTCTTGTAGTGTAAGATTCATGAAAGTTTTTTTTCTCTCTGTCTCTCCCCGATTAAAGCATGTGCACACCATATGTGCATGAACAACATGCATGCACTACACTCACACACAAACACACAACACACACACACACCACACACACTAACACACATGTAACTCACACAAGTAACTCATTTTCTTTTTATTCTCTAGTCCCTATTCTTTTTAAAGTAATACTATTAATAAACGAAAATAAGAAAAAGATATATCAAAATTTAATGCATGAAAGAACAAAGCTGGTTTGAATGAAATAAGCGACTTACAACAAAAATGAAATGCTCAAGGAGAGACAAGCGTGAAAACAAACTTATACAAAGAGATGGGTACGTAAATTTATCAAGGGAATCAAGAGAGTTGAAAATTTAGATAACTCAAGAAGATAAAGGGGAACAAATATGCTAAAGTTGGCCAAAACAAAAAACTAAACCCAAAAAACAAAATAGATGAATCTGGGTAGTTTATAATGTCGGTAAAGGGGGAAAACATGGATATACTAAATGTGGTTTAAAAGTGACGGTTGAGGAGAGTGTGTGTGTGTGGTGCAAAGTTGAATGAAATGAGGATGACTTCAGTTTTTTAGAGAGAGTATAAGAGGGTAAAAAACTAAGGTCGAAAATTAAAATGGCTCAAGGGAGAGAAAACGGTGTAATACAGGTCAAAATAAAATGGCTCAAAGGAAGAGAAACGGTTGTAATACAGGTCAAAATGAAATGGTTCAAAGGGAGAGAACGGTGTGATACAGGTCAAAATGAAATGGTTCAAAGGGAGAGAAACGGTGTGATCCAGGTCAAAATGAGGCTTGTCTAGGAGACAGCTTGAGTAAAGCATGGTAAAACAAAGACAAAGAGGGGAGACAATCGATTGTAATCCAGGTCAAAATGAGGCTTGTCTAGGAGACAGCTTGAGTAAAGTATGGTAAAACAAAGACGAAGAGGGGAGACAATCGGTTTCTTCGCTTTGCTTTCCTGCTATTCACTTCTCAGAGTCTTGATCACGTGCTCAGGTCCACTGACGACTTCCGGGTGAGAGAAATGCTCAGTCAGCCTGACCGCCCACACACCGACTTCTTCTTCTTTGCTGTTGAAACAAGGGCGGGCGTACTGTCTGTACATAGCCCCCGCCCATGCATGAGTCACCATGTGTGCGCTTCAGTCTTGATACTTACACATTGTCGGTGGGTGAAGTGCCGTGGCCACCCTGCACCAGAGGGGGCAGACGCGCGGGGAAAACAAGTTTGTGGTGAAAAATGAGAAGCTAAAGGGCAGAGAGAAAGAGTGTTGAACAAGGTAATCCAGTTCATGTTGGTTACATCCCAGTGACCGCAAAAGTCACCATGTCGAAGTCAACTCTTGGTGATACAGGGTCCACTGAGACAGCTAGGTAGAGGACGGTGTATAAAAGAGAGTGTGAAATTGAGTTTCATTTGAGACCGCTACAGTCACATGGCTTAAAAGAAATGATGATTTTGATAACAAACCGAAACACCATTTTCATAAAGTAGAGAAAGAATAGGAGAACAAAAAGCTGTGTGTAAACATACGTACACAGGTATGAGAAAGAGGGAGAGAGAGAGAGAGGGATCTGTGTGTGTGTGTGTGTGCTGTGAATATGAGGGTATGATCATGTGGATAAAATATGATGCACAAAAGTGCAAACATTTGGTATATATATATACTACAACCATCAAAATTCTAAACATAGGTAAACTGACAATAGATTATCCAGGTAATTAGTACAAATTTTCAACGATCCATTTTTACTCTGTTGCATTCATGAACACATGTGCATGAATTACATAATGGATGTCAAGGGAATTTTGTTTTATGGTTTCAGAAATATCTCCTACACACACACACACACACCACACAAACACACACACACACACACACACACACACACACACACACACACACACTGAAGCCATCAACATCAGTTCAAAATGTAGTTGAAGATGCTGCAGCTGAAGGCAGGATTTGGTTCACAGCATCATGAGAAATTGCCGTGACCAGTTCAGAAATGTAGAGGATAAGACAACTCGGAACTGTCTGAAAGAATGATTAGGCTCTACCATTAGCCCAATGGGTTTGGCCCCCTGTTTTGGCATCTCCCCACACACACACCACACCAACACACACACACACACCCCACACACACAGTTATCAGACTTGCCTTGCTCTCTGCATGATAAATTCTATACAATTAAATCAGAAATTGCTGCACCAACACATTTGAAAACCCTCTTGAACAAGAATATATGCTATAACATAATTTAAATAGAAAAAAAAACATAACTTGTTCGCGCATGATATTTTTCAGTAAAATCAGCAGTAAACTCTTTGTGAGTGTGGTAAAATGGATGCATTGAGCAAATGATGTTTTAGACAAAACTGTAAAAATTTTGAGAAGATCTTTTTTAATACAGCAGGGGCCATACAGAGAACTTTTCTTAAATATTTTTGCTTGCTAATGGGGTCTTCTTTGCCCAAGGGACTCATGATGAAAAAATAAAAAAACAGCTTTTTCGCTCATCCCACTTTTTCAGGAACCCCAAACACTGAACTGACCCGTAAAATGTCAGGATTAAGGCTTGGGCTGGTCCTGTGTCAGGTTAAAAATTGGGGGCAAAATTTCCACTTGGTACCCATGTATTTTGTGGGGAAAAGCGCAAAAAGAAAAAAGAAGAAAAAAAAAAAGACAAGAGGGTGCAAAAAAAAGATAAACCAAACTCACAAAACACTCTTTAAATGCAAAATCAGTGGGTCTTTCCACGGGGGAATTTCTCCCCAACTGAAGACCCCTTTCCCCAGGTCTTCTGTCCAGACGAAGACATGTCCCAGGAAAAACTAGGGGGTTCAGACACTGGGCTCCAAACAGACCTGGAGTTGCGTGGATTTACAGGCTTCCCCTTAACATGACTGCTTTTTTTAACACGTAAAAATGTAGAAAAGTCTCAAAGACTGCATATAAAAAAAAAGAAAAAGAAAAGAAAAAAAGTAGAAGTCAACGGCTTACTTGGAGCTTGGGTAAATACTGTCAACAACCTTTACACAGCAAAACCCTCAGCATTTTTCTTTTAGTCATCGTTCTGCAATTCCAAAGTATTATGCCTTTTCAAATGTTTCCCTTTGTTTGTTTTTAAAATTTTGGGGACCCTTTTCACGTAACAAACTGATCAATTTCCAAACTGTTCCCATTTAGCCGGCTCTGGCGAGAATTTGTGCAAAAATGGGGATTAAAAAAATTTGCCAGACAACTTTTTTTACCCTATTGTATGAAAAATTTCTTGTGATGCTTGATCCCTTTGTAGATAAAAAAACTTAAATTAAATTATCTGCAAATTGACTGTTGAACAACCCCAAACTTCGATGGTTTAAAAAATCAAAATAATGAAAATGTTTTTGCTCATTTCTTGTTCTTTTCTCTGCGATTTAAAAGTAAAAATTTGCATGAAAAAAGCATTTCAAAATTAGTATATATACACTATTCTGACCATAAACATTTTTCTTCATTTTAGTTTTCTCTGTTTGTTAAATTTTGTACTGTTTTTTTGGGCTTTTTTTATATTTTTTTGACATTATTTAATGTCTTCCAAATTCTTTAATGTCTTGTTAACATTCTTTAATGTGTTATTAGTTTTTTTAATGTTTGCTGACATTTTTAATGTTTTGCTGACATTTTTAATGTTTCCCAACCCCCTTTTTTTAAAAGCCTTTTTGTACTCTTTAATGTTTGCCAAATTTTTGAATTTTTTGCCAGATTGATAAGTTTTCCCCAACTTATCTTTTTTGTCTTGTCGAAAGTTTTATGTGCTGTGGAAAAATCTTGTAAATTTTTTCTTCTTTTTTTCATGCATTTGGATCTGGATCTGGTCTCCGCCTGGGGTTTGTTGGTTGGCGGTGTTGTAGGACCCGTAATGGCTATTAACAAGGGTTTTGCGCAGCGAAAAGACTCTAAAGATTAAAAAAGGGGGGGATTGGGGGGGAGGGGGGGGGTGTTGGGGGGTTTTAGTGGGGAAAATGGCCCCCTTCAACCCTCCCTAGTGCGGTGGAGAATGGCCCCCTCAACCCCTTCCATGCGGTGGAGAAAGGCACTGGATTTGTTTTGGACGGTGTTGTTGCCCAAGAGTTCCATTCCTGGGGAGTTCAGGAAAAAAGGAGTTTTATTTTTTCAGTTGCGTGGGCTGTAGACGAAGGGCTCTATTTTTTGTTGTGATCGTTTGTAGGGGTTTTTGGTTTTTAACCAGTTGTAAATTGGGGTGGTTTAATTCTCCCCCCTGGTCTTTTGTGGGGGGGAAGGTACAGCTGGTATGGCGGGACTAGGTCCCCGGCAATCTTGTACAGCATGGTGAGTGAAGCTGTTTTCGGCAGCCTCCAAAGGTGGCAGTTGGGGGTATTGTGCATCTTGTGACACAGCCTGGGTCCCGTCTCTTAGTTATTGAAAAAAAAGTGGGCAGCTAATCATTGGACCTTTTTAATTGGCGAGTCTTGCGTGTGAATGGACCCATGCCCCCGCGCCCATCAAAAGTGGACCTGACGAGTGAATGTAGGCAAGGCGGCGACATTTCCCGTGGGCGTTTCGAAGATTTCGTGCAAGAAGCCCAGGTTGATCCGCCCCTTGCACGCCCCCCCGACGGGCGTCCATTTAGGTCAGAAAAATTGTTGCCCAGGTAAGGGTTTTGGTGGACTTTTTCAAGATGTGTTATTCAGGCTGTAGAGTGGCCTTGACGGTTCGAGGTGGAAAAGGAATGGCATTTCTTGATTAAAGCGCTTCCCCCCTGGTTTGCCCCCTTTTCCAAGTTTTTTTAGGTCTTGTGGAGGATGAGATGGGCCGAAAGGGTGAATTGGTCTAACTAAATGCTGGTTCTCAACAATCAATAAAAATGCATGTGTTTAACACACCTTTCAAAAAACATGCATGTGTTCTCAATACACCTCCAATAACATGCTGTGTCTCAAACACCACATAAAGTGCATGCTTTAAAAAACCCCCTCAAACTTTCCATGCCTATTTTCTTTAGGATTGTACATATAACAAAGACACAGCAACTGTTTTGTTTGTTTGGTTTGGGTTTTCCGTGTTTTATTAGGCACATGAACAAAAAAAACAGTTGCTTTGTTTGAAAAAAATTTGCATGAACAAAAAAACGTGCATGTTCTTTGGATTTGTACATATAACAATGTCGCAACCTTTTTTCACTTCACACAACAAAAAAAACAAAAATCGCTGCTTTTTTTGAAAACTTTGCATCAAGACACACATTCTGTCCAAAAACATTTGAGGGCTTTTTCAACAAAAGACTGGAATTCTCAGATAATGTATTTAACAGCTTTGGGTTGGGGATGGAGTTACAAGGTGTGAAATCGATTTAAGGTGCAAAAACAAAACCTAAACAAAATTTAAACACATGTAATGCTCATTCTCACATAATTAGGCAGGTTTTAGGAAAAAGCAATGTGCAAAAAAAAAATAACCCAAACAAAATCAATCACTGTACAGCTTCATTGCTCACATAATTTAGGAGGTTCGAGAAATCAGTCAAAGTGCAAAAAAAACAATAACCTAAACAATATCAATTACAGCTTCATTGCTCCCCTAACTTCAGGAGAGTTCAGAGAAATCAGTAAGTGCAAAAAGTTAAACAGCTGAAAGTTTAATCAAATGTAGTGCTTCGTCATCACTTTAGTCTAAGCAAGTTCCGTCCCCAAGACCAAATGAAGACAAAAAAACCTTTTTAAAAATTCCCACTCCCTTTTTGATCGTTTGGTTTGCCAGAATGGTAGACATTGCATTAAAACAGTTCCTGATCCAAATTTCTTTCTGTGGGAAGGTTACATAAAATTTTACAAGAGACCAAAACCCTTTAAAAAGAAGATGACTATCAATCAGCAGAATGCGTTCTTGCACATGGGTGCACATGTGCCAAACCAACAAGCAAAACTGAATGGAACAGACAAACGAATATGAAAGGGACCGTCATGATCTGTGTGTAAATCTTGTTTTAGACTTGTTTTGAATCAAAAATTTTTTTCAATGTAAATGAAAAAAAGTTGTAAATAACAGACAGCTCTTTTACACGCACACCCCATGCACACACACACCACACACCCCAGCACGCACGCCCCACGCACCCACAAACCCCACAAAAACACACACAACCAAAAACTACAAACACCACACACAACACACACACACACTTTTCCCCGGCACACACACAGAAACCCCACGCACACCAAAAACCACACACACACCACACACACACACCTGAAAAGCAATGCTTTTCCGACAGGGCAGAACCTTTTCACAGGCATACAGAGAAAAAAAAAGACCCCAAAAAAACAACATATTGAGAATCAGCCTTTAACATTTTTTAAAAAAAAAAAAAAAAATCATCAGGAATGGGGGAAAAATTCTGGCCCGGGGCAGACCTGTGGGGAGGAGTATGTGCTGGCGTGCTTTTTGGGTGGCGGCAAAAACATCTGGGTTTCCAGCAGGTATAGAGAAGGGAGGAATTCAAGGCAATCGCACCAATCATGCTAGTGAGATCTGTGTAAAATAGCAAAAAACCATGGAATCCTCTCCGTGTGGAGAGCAAATCGCTTCACATTGGATGATACACAAAGCATGAACAAAACCCATGTCGCTTGGCAAGGCTCCATTATTAAATTCATCCATGAACACTAAAAGCTGCAGCAGATAGCACATGACATAATACTGTTCTTTTTAAAACAGCTTTTTTTTGTTTACAAAGCCAAAATTACATTTCTAGGGGAAAATGGAGGGGGGAGGGTGGGGTGGATATGTGCGAGGGCAGATTAAAAGAGAAGAAAACAGTTTTACATGTATACCTAAAGGCACAGGTTCCACATACTCACAAAAGACAAAAGAAAAGAAAAAAAATACACTCACAACCAAAGAAAGCGTTGTTCAAACTGTCCTTCAAGATAAGACCCAGTTGTTTCCTGACATTTCCTAGCGAATACATGAATGGAGATGGTGACCATCTTATGATGAGATGCAAACATTAGCGGAAACAATGATGCTGACATTTAAGGCCATTTTGGTTTGTCAAGAAACGTTAGAGACAAATCCATTACAGTTTGATCTGAAATTTAGAATCTGTTTCAGAATCTGCTATGTCAACCCTTACCTCCCTGCTATGTCAGCCTTACCTCCCTGCTATGTCAAGCCTTACCTCCCTGCTATGTCAACCCTCACCTCCCCTGCTATGTCAACCCTTACCTTCCTATGTCAACCCTTACTCCCCTGCTATGTCAACGCTAAACCTCCCCTGCTATGTCAACCCTTACCTCCCCTGCTATGTCAACCCTTACCTTCCTGCTATGTCAACCCTTACCTTCCCTGCTATGTCAACCCTTACCTTCCCTATGTCAACCCTTACCTCCCCTGCTATGTCAACGCTAACCTTCCCTGCTATGTCAACCCTTACCTCCCCTGCTATGTCAACCCTTACCTTCCCTATGTCAACCTTACCTCCCCTGCTATGTCAAGCCTTACCTCCCTGCTATGTCAACCCTTACCTCCCCTGCTATGTCAACCCTTACCTCCCTGCTATGTCACCAATTACTTCCCCTGCTATGTTCAACCCTTACCTTCCTGCTATGTCAACCTTACCTCCCCTATGTCACCCCTTACCTTCCCTGCTATGTCAACCCTTACCTCCCCTGCTATGTCACCCTTTACCTCCCTGCTATGTCAACCTTACCTCCCCCCGCTATGTCAACCCTTACCTCCCCTGCTATGTCATCCCTTACCTCCCTGCTATGTCAACCCTACCTTCCCTGCTATGTCAACCCTTACCTCCCCTGCTATGTCAACCTTACCTCCCCTGCTATGTCATCCCTTACCTCCCCTGCAGCCCAATCCCTTTCCCCTGCTTTGTAAACCCCTTACCCCCCCCCCTTATGTCATCCCTTACCCCCCCCTGCTATGTAAACCCCTTTACCCCCCCTCTGTGCCCAACCCCAAACCTTCCCTCTATGTCCCCTTCCCTTCCTGCTAAGTCAACCCTTACCTCCCCTGCAATGTCCCCCCTTACCCCCCGGCTAGTAAACCCTTTTCCTCCCCTGCTAGGGAAACCCTTTACCCCCTGTATTTTTCTAGCCTACTTAAAGGCATGTAACGCCCCATCACATGAAAGTTTTTTGATTTAAACTTTCCCGGTGCCAAAATTTAAAAGGAAAAAATATTCATTTTGGTTTGGACTAGTGTAGGGGGCGCCCCCAAAATAATTGGAGTTGCTCATTCAAAAAAACCGAATGTGGTCTTTGGGGTGAAAGTAAACCACGGATGGAGAGTTTAACGGGGCTGGTAAGGAAAGGTGTGGTCTTGTGTTTTAAACACTGAGTTTGCCTCACTAGGGAAGGGGGGAAAGATCATTTTTTAAACCCAGAAGGGGCCCCCTAGAGACTCGAACCGCCCAGGACGGTGGCCCTCTTTGTGACCAGTCTTCCCGGGTTGGTGATAGATAGGGGGGGAAAGCTACGGGGGAAAAACTTAAAGAAAAGAAAAGGAAAGAATTCATTTGTAATTGGGAAAAGGGAAGGTTTAAATTTACAAAAACCTTTTTCTGGGTTTCAGCCCTTCCCCCTTCCACCCTTTACCCTTCGCCCTTAAACCCTTAAATTTTTTCCCCCCGTGGGTTTGTTAAAGAGGCCAGGGTGGGGGGAAACAAACCGGTATTCGCCCCGCCAGTAAAAACCCTCCAGGGAGGGGAAGTTGAAGCTGTCATTTCGCAAGGACAGGGGAAATCGGGGAAAAGAGAAGACGAGTTTCTCCGGCAAGGGGTTCGAGGGGGCATTTATTGTCTCAGAGAAGAGCGGGGAAATTTGGGAGAAAGCGGGGGGGCTTTTTTTTGGGCCGGGCAGGTCCTCAGTGTTTAGGGGTTTTTATGTATTCCCGGGTTGGGATTTTTTTTTGGATAACGGAATGTAAAGGGCCATGTTTACAGAAGGGGAAACTAGCTATTTTATTCTCGATTGGGAGTTTTTCATTTTTGTGCAGATTTATTTGTCTTCGGTTGAGGATGATACTTGGGTGAAGATTTATTTGTCTCTGGTGTGAGGAAGTTACATGTGTGCTTTTTTTTTGGGGTCCTCAGTGTGGAGAGAGATACGGGGGAAAACCTTTTTACAAGTGGTTTGTTGTTTTTAGAAAATTTTTTTTCCCTGAAGGGAAGGGGGAGAAAAAAACATTCGGTAGTGCCCCTTTTGGTTTTTTGGGAAAAAGATGGGGTGGGGTTAGGAGTAAATCCCGCCCAGGGAATGGGGGATGGCAAGGTGACAGTGTGACAGGGGGTTGCCCCCGACCCCCATTTTTCCCCGGCGTAGCTCCCCCGTTTTTTTTCCCCGGAAAAAAAAAAAAAAAAAAAAGAAGGATTTCATTTGTGCCCTCAAGGGTTTGAGGGAAGGGGGAAAAAAAAAAAAAGGATTTTCATTTGGGCCCTAAAGGGGTTTTGGGGGAAGAAAAAAAATAGAAATTAGTAAATTTAATTGATTGTGTATAATTTTTGGGCTTTTGGGTTGTTTTTTTTTTTTGCTATTTTATATGTTTTTTGGGGGGGTTTTGCCCCCATTTCTTTTGGTTGCTCTACTCCTTATTTTTTTTTTTTTTGGTTGGATTTTTTTTTGCCCCTTCCCCCCTAAACCCCCGAAAAGCCTAAACCTTCTTTTGGGCTCAAACCCGGGCAGAAAAGGGGCAGGGCGTTTGGAATCGCTGCCCTTTCCCCGAGGTTTTGAATTTTTTGTCCCCTTTCCCAGTTTGTTTGCCCCAACCTCTTCCTCCCGTTTAGCGGGGGACGGGCGTTGGGGAGTCAATAGTTTTCCCCCTTCTCATTTTTTTCTTTTTCTTTTCGTTTTCCTATTGTTTAAATTTGTTTTTTTCCCCTTTTCCCCCTCAGAGTGGGGGGATAAAACTTCTCCCCGTCACCTAATAGGGTAGGTGGTGGGGTTTGATTCCCGTTTGCCCAAAAAAACCCATCTTTATTTTTTAAATCTTTTTTTTTTTGGGTGTGGGGGCGGATTTTTTTTTGGGTTTTTGGGTAAAGGTGTTTTAAATTGATTGATTGTTTTGTTTTTTGTTTTATTTTGTAGTGTGGTGTATTTTGTGCATTTGATTTTTTTTCCCGTCTCCATTTTCCGGGGAGACAGTGCCATTTGGGTGCTGTCGTGGGTTCTTTTGTTTTTCTTGATTTTATTTCACATTCCCCGGCCCGGGGTAAACCTTTCTTTTTCCTTTTCCCCCCCTTTTTTCCCAAAATCTTTTAAAAACTTCCCCTCAAAAAGGGCCCCTTTATTTTGTTTTTTTTCTACTTTTTTATCTTTTGGGTAAGTTTTGGGCTAGTTTGTTTTTTCCCCTTTTTTTTTAAATTTGTTTGTGTTTTCCATTTGTTTTTTTAAAATTTTATATTCATTTTTTGTAAAGGGGGTTCTTTTTTTTTGTAAAAAAATTTTTTTTTCTTTTTGAAATTAAGTAAAAAAGAAAGAGGGACAACAAGAACATTTGAAAACAAAAACTTTATAAAGAATTTATTTTCAGAAAACTTTTTTGTGTTTTTTTCCTTTTTTAAAGGGGAAACGTTTTCCCATTAAAACTTCTTTTTGTTTTAAAATTCCAAATTGAAAGCAGTTGCAAATTTTTTTTTGGGAAAAAAAACTTTCCTTTGGGTTTTCATATTTCCCCTTTTTTAATTTTAAGCTTTTTTTGTTTTTTTCCGGAAATTGTTTTCTGTTTTTTGGTTATTTTTTTTTTCGGTTTTGTGAAACATAACATTATCATATATCGCCTTTTTTTTTTCAAAACTTTGAGATTTTTTTGGTGTTTTTTATCTGCGTTTCATTATGGATGTTTTTTGGAAAATTTTTTAAACAAGGGGAAACGCTTGGGTTTTGATGGAGAAAAAACTTACAACTTTTGCAACAATGCCAAGTTTGGGCAACAGGCAAAGGGACAGAGGGAAGCTGAAGAAAATAGACTAGAGGGGGAAAGAAAATAGACTACAGGGGGAAAAGCTGAAGAAAATGGGATACAGGGGGGAAGCGGAAGCTAAAGAAAAAAGACTACAGGGGGGCCCAAATCGGGGGAAAAAAGATTTCGGGGGAATTCTAAATTGAAAAAAAAAGGGATTACAAGGGAAGCAAAAGGGAAAAATTAGCAAAGGGGAGGGAAGCTGAAGAAAAAAAATTTACGGGAGGAAACTAAAGCAAATAGACTACAGAGGAAGCGAAGCTGAAGAACGTAATTTAAGTTGAGGCATTTGAACTAGGGGATGATGCTAAAATTAAAAAAATTTCCAGGCATCGAGAAAAACCCCCACCATCGGTTCCGCGCCATGCCTCAACCAAAAGCGGCATATTTCCAAAGTTGCCCCCCTTTTTGGGAAAAAAGGATACATTGATAGTTTTCTTTTCCGTTTTAAAAAGTACGCAATTCTTGGGGGTTTGGGCCCCAAAGGAAAAGGACATTTTTATATTGCGTCGTTTTTTTAAGGGAAAGCGTTTTTTTGGGACATTGTACCCTCACTTGCAGCGAAAAAAAAATTTAACTTGGGATCTTTTTGAAAGAAGAACTCCTCAAGAAATTTAAATGTTCTGCTGTTTCGTTTTAAAGAACTTTCCCGTTCGGGTCCGCCCTAAAAAAGGAAAAATCTTTTCCGTCTTTTCTGCCCGCATGAGCCCTTGGGTTTGGATCGATGGATCGTTTTTATCTAAAACGAAAAAGACTTTTCAGTCCTGCAAATTTCCCCTTTTTTGAAAACAACTTTCCAAAGAGCGTGAGCAAGATCGGGGCCATTTTCCCTTAAAAGAAAGAAAATTTTTAAAAAACTTTGGGGGAAATGGGTCAGATGGCTAAATCGGGTTTTGTGTCGCTCACCCCCCCTTAAGGGCGTGGCTAGGAAGGAAAATTTTTTCCATCTTTGGTTCTTGCGTCTTGAAATCCCCCAATCAGGACGGGAAGTTACGGGAAAGGAAAAATCGGGGGCCCATTTTTGATTTCCTAAAGGGTATACCTACCCAAAAAAAAGGACAGGGATTTTTTCCGGGGTTCGAGTGATTTTCGTCAATCCCAGTACCCCCCCCCCGGGACAGACCCGTTACTTCTCAGAAAAACTTCCGAGGTCGGGGAACAACGACCCCCACGTAGATTTTTTGGGGCCCCATTCGTGGCCCGAAAAAGAATTTCACAAATCGTCGCTCCCGATAGACAAAGCAAATGTTTTTTTTTTGTTTGGCAATTCCATTTTGAAAAAGAATTGCCCTTTCAGCCGGGGGTTTAAAAACCCCGCTTTAGTCTCCACTGATTGTGAAAAAGGCCCCTTGTTTTGGCACCGATAAATTTCTGTTGATGGCCCTGGGGTTAGAAAAGGGGCCCATAAAATGGATTGCGGGTTTTGGGTTTTTGCGAGCCCAGGGGTGCACCACTCGGGGTTTTGGGAAATTTTTCGTGTTTCAAGCCCGTTTTCAACACTGCCCAAAAGGTAGGTCTTTTTGGAGGAAAGATTAAACGTTTCCGCGGGCAAAGGGGGCCAGTCGAAAATTTACACCCGGATTTCTTCCCGCCTGTGTCATTGAAAACCCCATCTGGCCCTTGATTTTGGGGAAATTTCCGGGTTTGCCCGTTTACATACATGGGGGGTGCTGGAGGATCGTTTGTTCCTTGTCTTGGGAGAAACTAGATAAAAATGTAAATTAGAGCGGGGAAAAGGTTTCCAAACCCGCTAAAAGTCCCCAAAACTGGATGAACTCCAGATTACCCCGATGATTTAAAAAGAAATGCGGGGAAAAAGACAGACGCGGCCGACAAAAATTTCTGCTGCAAAACGGGACTGTCCTGACAAAAAAGGGAAAAAACCAAACGCATACGGGATTTCTAACTTTCTTACAGGGTTTTACCGGGACAGGACAACAGACGGGTTTTGGGGTTTCCCAAAAACCCACTTAGAGAAACATTACGCCAGGGGTCAGGGACCCTTTTTTGGGTGGTCACTGGGGGAAAATCAAAAGAACATTAAGGGTTCTTGATTCTTTTTTTGGGCCCGGGGGGGTGTTCAAAAAAGTTACGAAATATTTCCCGTCAGTGACATTTCCCAAAAGACTTCTCAAAAAAGGTCGCGTCCCAGTGCACCTTTGCACAAAATGCCTTCATTTCTGTTCCTTTTCGGAAGGTAGCTATTGTCTTTTTGGGAAACCGCCCCACTGTCTTTTTGGATATGCATATCTTGCCCTTTGGGGGATACACCCAACAATATCCAGAAGCTTTCCCATGATTAAAATTGATAAAAATCTGTCGTAAAAGCCTTATTTTGCAATTTTTCCAGAGTGGGTTTTCCAGCCAAAATTTCCCTCTCGGTTTTTTGGAACGAAATTCATTTCTGTTTCTCTTGAAAAAAAATTTTACGGGGACGGGTTGTAAATCTTTTCCCCTTTTCAAAAAACCCCAAAATCTTCCCCAATGGGAATGGCAGGGGTTTGAACTTTTTCAAGGGAACGTTAAAGCCCCATTTTTGAAAAAAGGTTTGCAAGGCAAGAGCCCCATGAATGGGATCTTTTCTTTTGGGCTTTGCTTTTTCCCAAAAAGGGGAAAAATCCCGAACAAAACGTTTGGGATTTCCCCCATTAAAGTTTTTTTTGGGACCCTCCCCCAAGGGGACCTTTGGATTATTGAGGACACAAGGGCCCAAAAAAGGACGGACATCCCTGACAGTAAAACTGTTTACCAATACTTTATGAACTCCATAATCTTTTTAAAGGGAAATGCTGTGAGCTTCCCTAAACATTCTGTGATGGGGAAAACAGATGTTAAAAGGGTCTTGCAGACAGAAAAGAAAAGGAAACGTTCCTTCGTGTGGGGGAAAAAAGTTTTTGGTACACCCCATGATGAACATAACAGTTTGGTGTTTTTGGGGAAAGGGGTTCCTTTTAGGGGGTTTTCCGAAAAACTTTTCGGGCATAAATTATAAGATCAAAATGGCAAAAACAGGGAGAAGGTTTTAAATTGTGAAACATGTTAAAGGAAGTATGTTAAAGGGGGGGTCCCAAAGGGTTCCCAAATTCAACCAGTCGGTTAAAGGGGATATCCCCTGTTTTCCAAAAAATGTTTGTAAAATTTGACAGCCCCTTTATCATGATAAATTTGTACCCAATGTAACGGAAAACCAAGGAAGTTAAAAGGGTTATGAAAAAACGCAAATTTGGGGGTTTTGTTAACCCTCCCAGTGGATGATGTTTTTCCCCCCTTTCCAATTTGCTATCAAAGGTAAAAACCAATGAGGATGGGGGGTTCCCTGTCGAAGGTTTTTTCCCTACAAGTAAAAACAGAACAGCCAAAAACATTTTGAAAGATTTTTTCAGGATGTGTTGAAAAGGTTTACCCCGGGACAGTAACTGGTTTTTAAACCCCCCATAGTATTAATTTAACTTCAAAAATTTCCAGTGCGAAAAAGACCATACCCCCCCCATTTGCAAAAAAAAGGGGGTTTGGGAGAGAAAAATTAAAATGTAATGCTGGTTTTTAAAGGGTGAAAAGAACCTTTTTAATCCCCGTACAGCTCCCCAAAGTGGGATTGGTGGAAAAAAACCTAAATGGTTTCTTGCGTTTCTGCACCCGGATTACAAAAAAAGAAAATTAAGTTCACGGGGTTTTCGATCCCGGCCTATCCCGACATTGAAGAACTTCTGTGTCGCTCCAGAAAAAACCCATTTTGTGAAAGAAAAAACTTGACAAAAGGAATTTCAATTTACTTTTGGGAAACCAGTCCCTGAACAAAAAATGTCAGGGCAGTTTTGTTGTAAACTGGGTAAAATTTTCAATGGACAAATGAAACTGCCCCTTAAAGGGAAAGATATTCCGGTTTTTTTGTCTTTTTTAAAAATTCGGTTTTGGTTTCATTTTTGGGAGGTGCATTTTTATTTTCTGACGATTTAAATAAGGGGTTTTTTTAAAATGCAAAATTTGCTTAGGGAATGACTATATGTTTTGAAAGAAAACAACTACTTAAATTTGGGATGAAAATACAATTATTTTTGGAAAAAAGGGGAAAAAAAAAATCAAGTATATTTATGTCTAACTTGTTTTTGACGATAACTATATGTATGTGTAAATAGCAAAAAACCTTTAAAAATTTGTATATTTCATTTTTTTGATTGTGCAATGAACAAACCAATTGTTTTTCATTTTTTCTTTGCCCCAAAAATTGGAAAGCATGGGGATTTTTTCAATGGACTAAAAATTTTTTGGGGGGAAAAAAGGGAAATTATTTTTTTAAACTATTTTTTTTTTGGGGTTTCTTTCCCTTTTGAGAAAATTTAAATTTGGGAAAATTTTTCTCATTTTCATGGGGTTTTAAAACATATGATGTGGACAAAGATAAAGGGGAAAAAAATTGGGGCTTCAATCTTAATGTATGAACCCCAATTTTGTGCTTTGAATTGTTGATATCCCAATTTTTTTTATCCAGGTAATTTGTAAAATTGATTGTGAAATAGGGGTTTTTCAATTATGAATTTTTTTTTTTTTTTGAAAAAAGGAAAGTTTAAAAACATGCTTTTTATGGTGGCCCATGATGATTAAATTCTTTTACGTTGTTTTTTAAATTTGGGTTTTGGAAACCCATGTTGATGGTTCCCCCATTTTGGGGATTCATGGCTGAAGATGTTTTTAAAGGGTAAAGGGTTGTTTTCCCTTTTTTAAAAATTTTTCTGGAGAAAATTTTTTATCCCAGGGGGGGGGGGTTCTGGACGTCCCTCACATCAAGGCATGTACGTTTCCTTTCCACATGTAGTTTTTTGATATGAATCTTTTTCCCCGTGCCAAAATTTAAAAAGGAAAGAATATTCGGGGGTTTTTAAACTAGTGTAGGGGGGCGCCCCCAAAATTAATTTGGAGTATGACTCCCCAAGAAAATGGGGTCATTGGGGGGAAAGGTGACCACTTGTGAATTTTAACAAGGGCTGGAAAGGGTTTAAGGTGCTGGTAAAGGGTTTTTTTGAACCACTGAGTATGCACTCATTGGGGAAAAGGGGGGAAAAAGAGTCGGGTTTTAAACCCACAAGGGGCCTAGAGTTTTCGAACCTGCCCAGGAGGGTTTGGTCCTTTTGCTGCCCGCCCTTTAACCGGGTGGGGTGATAGATGGGGGGGAAAAAGTACGGGGGGATAATTTAAAAAGAAAAAGAAGGAAAAAAATTTCTTATTTTTGAATGAGAAGCGGGTTTACTTACGAAACCTATTCGTGTTTCACCCCTTCACCCTTCCCCTTTCCCCTTCGCCCTTCACCCTTCATCTTTCCCCCCCGTGGGGTTTGGTTGAAGATGGCCTTTGGTTTGTGGGGAACTTTACCGGTAGTTCGGGCCCCAACCCCGAAACCAACTCCAGGGGGAGGATTTAAACCCGTCTTTTTTCGCGGGAAGCAGGGGAAAATCGCGGAAGGGAAAACGAGACTCTATCCCCGGGAAAAGAGATTTCGAGGGGGCAGTAAATTGTCCAGAGAGAGGGGAAGGGAATTGAAAAAAGCGGGGGAGCTTTTTTTTGAGGCGGGGCAGGTCCTCGTGTTTGGGGAAATTTAAATGTTTTTCCCTGGTTCGGATTTTTTTGGAAAAGGAAGTAAAAGGCCCTTTAGCTTTACAGAACCGGAACAAGACTTTTTATTCTCGATGTGGGAAAAGGGATTAATGTTGCAGATTTTTTTGTCTTGGGTGTGAGGAGAGATACTTGTGTGAAAAAATTTTTTTTGTCTCTGGGTGTGAGGAGGATACTGGGTCAGTTTTATTTGTCTCTCAGTGTGGAAGAGTTTAAAAGTTGAAACTCTTTTTTACAAGTGGTTGATGATTTAGTAAATTTTTTTCCCTGAAGGAGGGGGGAAAAAGAAAAACATTGGGTTGGGCCCCTTTTTGGGGTTTTTTGGGAAAGTTTGCTTTGGGCGTATGGAGTAAATGCTGTCATAAATGCGGGTTTTGCAAGTGACAGTGTAAACCCCTCCCCTGCTTTTAAAGCCTTACCCCCCCCCTTGCTATGTCAACCCTTCCCCCTCCCCCCCCCCCCCCCCCCTGTTTTTGTAAAGCCTTACCCCCCCTGTTTATGTCCCCCTTCCCCCCCTGCTTTTGCCCATCCTTCCCTTTCCCTGCTATGTCCCCCCTTTTCCCCCCCTGTTTATAAAAACCCCTTACCTCCCCGCAATGTCATCCCTTACCCCCCCTTTTTGTCACCCCTTACCCTCCCTGCTATAACCCCTTTACCCCCCCTCCCTATGTCAACCCTTACCTCCCTGCTTTGCCCCCAACCCCCCCTTTCCCCCCCCCCAAAAGAGGCAGATTCAAAACCCCCGGTTTAGTCAGCTGGGCGAAAAATCATCAAACTAAACAAAATTTGTTTGGGGGGGTGCCGGGAGCCCTGTGCGCTTTTATTAAAGCGAATACAGGGGCGAAAGAATGCAGTCAACACGCCCTAACACGGGATCGGGTTGAAGAAAAGCTTGACGCTAGCTGGCAAAAAAAATTTTTTTGTGTTCAGTCATAGAATTTTTCGGCGTGCTTAAAACAGTGCCGCTTGTTGTTTTTAGGGGCAAAAGGACGGTCCATTAAAAAAAATTTGTTTTGGAAAACTCTGTGTGGGGGGTGTGGTTTGTGTGTGTTGTGTGTTGTTGGGGTTGTGTGTTTTTTGGGTGGGGTTGGGGGGGGGAAATGGTGTGGTTGGGTGTTGGGGGGGGTGTGTGTGTGTGTGTGTGTGTGGGGTGTTGGCATCCCGGGCGCGGCATCCCATCCCGGTTTTCCCGTGCTTTCTTTGTTTGTGTGTGTATGTGTGTGTGCTTGTGTGTGTAAGGTGTTTGTGTGTGTGTGGGTGTGTGCCCAGAGGTCAGAAATTCTGGGTTTGAGCTGCAGACTCGAGTAAAGCACTTTTTAAAATTTTAAAGAATGATTTTTGGGAAAACATTTGCCCACGACACATTAAAAAAAAAGTCAGACGGGGGAGTTCAACGGGCACTTCCCGCCTTTCAGATTTTTGTAACTTACAGACTACAAAAATTCCCTTCTTTATTTTTTTGAACCAATTAACATTTAAAAACAAAAGAACAAAAAAAAAAGCGGGGGGGGAAAAGCAGCTAAACCCAACCCCAATAATGTTCAAAAAAAAGGCATTGTATGGGGAGAAAATTTAACGTTACTTCAAAAACAAAAGCAAAGAAACTGTTTTTGAGAAAATTTAATGTAACTTTTAAAACAAAAGTAGTTTTCCAAATTATGCAAATACTTTTCCCCCCGGGTCTTTTCCCAATTTTTTCCCTTTCCAAAATTTCACAAAAAAGCTTTAATCAACCCCCTTTTTTCAACCCAAACGCAAAAAACCCAAAACTCTTCACCTTTAACAATCACCCCCCCTTTCATTTTTTCCCCACACAAAAATGTGTGAATCCCAGGCATTTGTTTTGTTTTTCAAAATAAAACAAAAGGAAAAAAAAATTCATCCCCCTTCCCCTGGCCTTTTCCCTTAAAATTCCTTAAAACTTTTTAAAATGCTCTGACTGCGTCTCAATTTCCCTTTTCCCCGGGGGGGGGGAAATTTTTGGGCGCTTCTTTCTTTGCACCATTTTGGGCTTTGCGTCCTTTTTCTTTCTTCTTTTCCCAAAAAGGGCAATCTGCCAAAAGCTGCAAAAAGTTTGAAATTCAGGAAAAGGAATAAGGTCCCACTAAAAGGGCTATCATGTGCAATATTTCAATCCAATTTTTAAATGAGTACCCCAAAGGGCCCTGGGTGTGCGGCTAGAGGACGTTTAGCAGAAAATTGAAAACCATGCTTTGCCTTTTTTGAAACCAATTTCACAAACCGTTCAATGATTCCCCCCTACTTAAAAACTTTCTGAAGAAAGGCCCTCTCCTTAAAGACATTTTGTTTTTTTTCCTGAAAGAAGTTTTTTGTTTTTTTTTTGTCTTTATAAAAATTTGGGACCTCTAAAAAACCCAAAACTGCTTCTCCCTTTTTTAAAACTTGTTTTTTTCCTGGAAATTTTTGTTTGTGGCCCAATATTTAGCTCACAGTAAAGAACCTTTTTTTTAAAAGGGCATGTTGTGTCTGTGTGTTTTCCCTTTGGGAAAACAGTTTTCCCTTTCAAATGATGTTTCCCCTTTTTTTTCAAAACCTTTTTTTTTTTCCTTTATTTTTCCCAAGATAACAGGCTCCCCCCACACACACACGGGGCTGTAAAGGACCGACACACACACTTGACTTGATTTAAACTTGATTTGGGGTCCCTTAGACTTCGGTCCGGGGGGGCCCCCCGGAAGCAGTGAAAAACCATCCTTTCCTTTTCCCTCTGTTCTCTGCCCCCGAAATGTATTTTCGGCCGCAGGCCGGCCCTTTCCCGGATTTTACCCTCCCATTTTTCCTTTGTCGACCTCTTCCCCTTTGCCCTTGGTGGGGGTTCCCCTCCCTTATTGTCTTGGAAAGGCCGGTTAAACTTTGTTGTGTCCATTTACCATTTCATTTTTGATTTTTTTACTGGGGTTTTGGAGATCGAAAATATGGCCCAATTTAAATTCTCGATGCCTTTTTAATTTCCCACATTTGTGATGTGACTCTGTATAGATGCCAAGGAGTTGTCAAAGCACCTCTTTTCCATTTTTTTGGATCTTTTTCTAAAGGTTAAATTTCAAAAGCCATGACCACAAGTTTTTAAAGAATATCGCCTAAACAAAGGAAAGCATCGGGCTAATCTTTGAGTGATGGAAAGTTTTTTTTTCTCCAAAGAGGCGTTTAGTTTGATAGCGTAGCTGTGGTCTGAGCGACTCTTTAGATGATTTTTAGGTCTTTTATCCTTCATCGAGATTGTTCCCCCGGGACTTTAAAAGTGTTGACTGGCTCAAGCTTTTTGTTGTTGATGGTTTTTTTGTCTTGGGGAAAGCCGATTGGGTTGTTTTCATTTACCTTTGTCTTTTTTCCCCACCCTTTTTTCCCCGCCATAATCGCAGAGGTGTTGTTTTATCTGTTGATCCGGGGCACTAGTCTTGTTTTTTTCCAGCTTTCCCTCTATGTCGCCGGGAAAACGGAGGTTGGTGATGGTTTCCCTCCAATGTTTACAGTTCCTTTATGGGCTTCAGCGCTTTGGTCCTAATTCTCTCAAGGGAAAACTTGAAAAATGTGGGGGGGAAATTTTTAAAAGCCCCGGGCGCACCCCAAAGGTATTCGGAAACCCCTCGCCTATTTTGGGTTTCCGAAAAAAACGGCGCTGGTGGGTTTTTTTGTAGGGCTTTTCCAAAAGTTTGATGAGGTTTTTATTATTTTTGGAGGTTTCATTGTTGCCCTTTAAACTTGTGCCACCCCCCGGTCGAAGGCCTTCTTTTAAGTCAGGGAAAACGTGGTACAGATGTTTTGGGGTTGGTTGTACTTCTCACACCCGTATTCTTAGGTTGAATAACTGCTTATGGTACTTCGTCCTGGCCCCGAACCCCCCCTTGTTTCCCTTAGCGATGATCTTTTTTTGCTTGTGGTTTTAGTCCCATTTTAGGGTTTCTTTCAAAACACACACACCTTTCAGGGCTGTAAAAAGGGCCACACAAAATTTCAGTCCCAAAGGGTTTTAAAGGACCACACCAAAAACACACAAAGTCAAAGGGGGTAAAGGACCCGACCAAAACACTACAGGGCAAAGGGCTGTTTAAAGGGAAACCCCACACACACTACAGTCAAAGGTCTGAAGGACCCGACACACACACTACGTCAAAGGTCTGTAAAGGACCAACACACACAATACAGTAAAAGGTCTGTAAAGGACCCCGGGCCACCCACACTCCGGGGTTAAAGGACCGGCACACACACACTACAGGGGTGTAAAGGACCCGACACACACACTAAAAGTCAAAGGTCCCGGGAAAAAGGGCCAAAACACACACCCCGTAAAAGGGCCCGTAAAGGAACCCGACCACACATTTAAAGGGGTGAAAAAGGCCAGACACCCCACACTACAGTCAAAGGGTTTTAAAGGGCCACACACAAACTACAAAGGGGTGTAAAGGACCAGACCAAAACACTACAGGGCCCGTAAAGACCAGGGCACACACACCCACGTCCCAAAGGGGTGTAAAGGCCAGACCCCCACACTACCCGTCAAAAGGGCTGTAAAGGGCCAGAAATCACACACAAGCAAAAAACCCGTAAAGGACCAGAAAACCCCACACCCGGGCCCAAGGGTTTTAAAGGACCCGACAAAACACCCAAACACAGGGCTGTAAAGGCCTCCCCACACATTTCAGTCCAAAAGGGGTTTGAAAGGGCCCAAACACACACTTCAGTAAAGGGGTGGGAAAGGGCCAGAACACACCTACAGTTTAAAAAGGGGTGGGAAAGGACCAGACACCCCACTACATTTAAAGGGCTGAAAAAGGGCCAAAACACACACTAAAAAAGTCAAAGGTTTTTTAAAGGACCAACCCCACACACTACAGTCAAAGGGGTTTTAATGGGGCCCCGACACCACACTACAGGGGTGTAAAGGACCAGAACACACCTAAAGGGCTGTAAAGGGGCCGACCTCAAACTTTAGGGCTGTAAAGGGCCAGACACAAAACCCCCTACAGTCAAAGGGGTGGAAAAGGGCCCGACACACAAAACTACAGTCAAAGGGCTGTAAAGGCCAGACAAACCCCTACAGTCAAAGGGCTGTAAAGGACCGAAAACCCCACACTACATTTAAAGGTCTGTAAAGGAAAAAAAACACCACACTTCAGGGGTAAAGGACCAACACACCTACCAGGGCTGGGAAGGACCGGGCCACACACACAGGGCTTTTAGGGACCAGCACAAATACAGGGCTGTTAAGGGGCCAGAAAACACACACTTTCAGGGCTATAGAGGGCCCGGGCCCACACACTACAGGGGTGTAAAGGACCCAAAACCACACACTACAGTCAAATCTGTAAAGGACCACAACACACACTCAAAGGGCTGTAAAGGACCCGACCCACCCACAATACGGGCTGTAAAGGCCAGCACACACAACTTAAAAAAAAGGGCCCCCGTAAAGGGGCCAGAACACACAAAACGTCAAAGGGGTGTGAAAAGGGCCAAGGGCAACACAACACACAAAAACGGCTTTTAAAGGACCAGACCCACACACTACAGTCAAAGGGGTGTAAAGGACCCCGTCCAAAAACATACAGTCAAAGGGGTTTTTAAAAGGGCCCGACACACACACAAAAATCAAAAGGGCCCGTGCAGGACCAGACACACACACCCACGTCAAAGGGGTGTAAAGGAAAACCCGACACCCCACACTAAAGGGCTGTAAAAGGGCCCGACACACACCCCTAAGGTTTTGTAAAGGACCCGCACACAACTACCAAACTGTAAAGGACCAGACCCATACAGGGCTGTAGAGGACCAACACACAAAACTCAGGGCTGTAAAGGACCAGGGCACACCCCTACAGGCTGTAAAAGGGACCCGACAAAACTACAGGGTGTAGAGGACCCCAAAACACCCACTACAAGGGGTTTTAGAGGCCAGAAACACCACTCGGGGTGTAGAGGGCCAGACACACACACTACAGGGCTGGTTTAAGGGCCAGACACACACACTACAGAGCTGTAAAGGACCAGACACACTACGGGCTGTTGAGGGCCCAGACACACACACTACAGGGCTGTAGGGACCAAAACACACCAAAACAGGGGCTGTAAAAGGACCGAAACACACAATACAGGGCGTAGAAAGGCCAGACACACACACTACAGGGGGTGTAGAGGGGCCCGACACACACACTACAGGGCTGTAAAAGGACCAAGGAAACCCCACACAACCCCCCCCCGGGGTGTAAAAGGGCCCGACACACACACTACGGGGTGTAGAGGACCAGGAAAAAAAACAACCCAAAAGGGGTTTTTAAGGGCCAAAACACACACTCACCCACAGGGCTTTAAAGGCCCCGGGCACACACCCCACGGGGTGTAGGGACCAGACCAAAACACAATACAGAGCTGAAAAAGGGCAACACACTACAGGGCTTTTTCCCCTCACCCAGCTTTTTCTTTGGCAATTTTTAGCTTCCTTTCTCCTCAGGGAAACCCTACCGGGGGTGGGCGCGTTGAAAAAAAAAAAGAGATCCCACTTTTTAAAAAAAAAAAAAGAAAAGGAAAAAGGTTTTGTAAAAAGAAAGGAATTCCCCCAAACCCCCTGAACTCACTCAACAGGGGGGTGTCTTGACCCCCGGGTTTAAAAAATTTGACAAGCATCAAAGGCAACTGCTCCAGTCTCACAGGGGGGTCCCCCCTGGGGTTTCACTCCCAAAGCTTTTTCAGGTCAGAACCCTGAAACTAAATTTTGCCCCCAGGGGACACAAGGGACAACCCTTGGCCCCCCCAAAAGGGGGGGTCTCGGGGAAATTTTTTAACCCCCCCCCCCCCAAAAAAAAAAGAAAAATCATAAAAAAGGTAAATAGGTTTCATTGGGAGCCAAAAAATTTTTATTTAAAAAAAAGGGTGGGGGGGGAGGGAAGGGGGGGGGGGGGAGGGAGGGCAGGGCAAAAAAAACAGCCCCCCCCGGGGGAAAACCCTTGACTGCTCATCCCTTGTGAAAGAAAAATATCAAAAAAATACAAAAAGGGAAAACAGCAAAGGCTTTTTCAGTCCAAAACGGGTGTCAAAATTTTACAACCCCCGACACCAAAAAACATTAATCAGATGTAAATTTTTTTTTTTCTTTGGGTTTTTTGTGTGCTCTTTTTTTCCCCGCCCCTTTGGCTCATCCCCAGTGTCTCTAGACCCTTCTGCTTGCTTCAGCCCCAACCCCCTTTTTGTTCCCCGTGTCCGGACCCGTCCCCAGCTCCTGCAAATGACAGGGACAGGGTAGGTCCGCCTTGAGGCAACCCACCAAAGACGCGCCTGCTGCCCCCTCGGGGTTTAGTTTTTAGTGGTGTATGTTTGATCCCCAAAATACAAACCCCTTTTAAAGCCAGGGTTTTGAGTTTGGGGGAAACCCCGTGTGTGTGTGTGAGTGTGTTGTGTATTGTGTTTTGTGTGTGTGTGTGTGTGTGTGTGTGTGGGTTTTGTGTGTGTGTGGTGTGTGGCGCCCCTTTAAACCCTGTCAATGCAGAGCCGACGACCCCCAGAATTAGAGGGGGCAGCTGAGGGTTTTTTTTGGGGGAAAAGGGTCCCTCCACTGGGCGGGGAAAAAGCCCCGAACGACAGACAACTTTGGCACATCAAGTTTTAATCCCATCACACTCCAAAACGCAACAACATGGACAATCAAGTTTTCATCCTCAGTCCACCCATGAAAAGACAGACAAAAATGGGTACATCAAGGGCCCTCAATCAGTCACACCCTGAACGAAGACAACATTTACACATCAAATTCTTCAACCTCAGGCACACTCCCAAAAACCCCGCCAAAATGGGGACATCAAGGCTTCATCCCAGTCACACTCCCTGAACGACAGACAACATGGACACTCAAGTTCTTCATCCTCATCACACCTTTAGGAAAAGGGCAAAGGAAAACAAACAAGGTTTTTATCCTCAGTCACACTCCATGAACACAGACAAAATGGGGACATCAAGTTTTTCATCCTTTAGTCCACTTCCTTTAACTTCCCCGACAACATGGGCACATCAAGTTCTTTACCCCAGGGGGGGGGGGGGGGGGGGGGCACACCCATGAACACAGACAACCCGGGGGCACATCAAGTTCCCTTATCCCCAGTCCCCACCCCTGAACAACAGACAAAATGGACACATTTAAGTTTTTTCATCCCCAGTCACCCCCCACGAAAAAACGCAAAATGGAGACATCAAGTTGCTTCCCCAGTCCCCCACCCAAAGAACAAACAAAACATGGGACTCAAGTTAAACATCCTCAGTCACACCCACAACAACAGACAACAATTTGGGGAAATCAATTTTATCATCCTCAGCCCCACCCCTGAACAACAAAAACATGGGACATAAGTCTTCCCTCAGTTTACACCTCATAACAACAATAACTTTGGGACATCAAGGGTTTTTCTTTCCCCATTTAACTCCATGGGCCCAAAAAGAAAAAATGAGCATCATCTTCATCAAAATCAGACAAAACCCCAGATTAAAAACCAAAAAAAAGATGACATTCATTTATCATCATCAGCACACCCCAGTTAAAAGAAACTTTATGACATCCCTTTCTTTTCATCGACCACCCCATGAAATTTAAAATAAGCATGATTTACACATCTTCATCATCCCCCGGCCTTTTTTTACAGAGTACTCAAACCCAAAGGGCCCCGGGCAAAAACCCCAAATTTCCCCAAAGGAAAAAATGAATTTTGTCTGGCCATGTATCCACTCAAAAAAGGAAAACAACAAGTCTTCAACTCCAAAACCCCTTTCAAGATGGGCTGGGCCTTTTATCCACCCCAAAACAGGGCAGAACAAAAAGTCTTCAAAAATCCCAAAACCCTGCAATTTACTGAGCCATGAAAAAGAAAGCTTTCCCGACCCTTTCCCCCCAAAAATCTTTGAGAAAGGGTTTCATGAAAAACTGAGGAAAAAAACACACAGCATGAAAATCATATATTTCTCCTCCCTCTCCAAGGTTTGCGGGTTTAAATTTGATGCCGAACAAGCCCCGCGGTTGTGGGGCTCCCGGGGAAAATCCTCCCCTCGCCCCTGTGGTTCCACCTGGCCCAAACACAGCAATTTCCCAAAGTTCATGGCCCCGTCACCTTGTTCGGCCTTTTTCACAGATGTTCTGTATCTTTAACTTTAAAAGGGGCATGCAGTCCCTTGCTTCAGTTCAAAACCATTCAGTGATTTTTTTTTTCTTTTTTCTTTTTCGGTGGGGTTAAAAGGGAACATTATCTTATCTTTTCTTTTTCTTTCTGCTACGCAGGCGTTGTCCCCGCCCGCACTTTCCTGTTAGATAGGCAGCGGGTTTTTTGGTATGGCCATTTTTTTAAACCCCCCATTAAGGCGCCTTTTCTCCAAACTTCAGGGAAAAAGCATGCCATGGGTAACATTTTCATCCATACCAAAGGGCCCAAAATGGCCCTTTTCCCTTTCCCAAAATCGGTGAAAGGGAAATTTTTTGTGTGTGCAAGTTTTTTATGCGGCATTCACACGGAACCCGGTTTTTTAGTCTCATTTGAAGGACTGATGGAGAATGGGGTCAAACCCAAAGTCAAATCCGAGGAAAAAATCCCCCCGTACCGAAATTTGAACCCCCAAAAACCCGGATCCCAGTTGGGGGCCCCTAAACCCCAAATAGCTATTCCGGCCCCCCTTTTAGTGATCCTTTGCACAATTACATTCATTGCTTCAGTTTTTAGCTGGGTGGGTGTTGAGATGTAAAAGGGATCAGCAGAGAGGAAAAAACAACTGTTGTGGGTTTGAATCTTGCAACAGCACAATTAGCCCACTGGGTTGGGGCCGGGGAGGGCCCAAAAAAAAACCCCCAAAGGGTATTACTTGAAGGGGTTTTTAAAACCCCCGAACTCCCTGTCGCAGTTTAGAAAACTAACCACTGCACCCCCCGGGATTTTTGGGTTTTTAGAATTTTGCTGTGAAAAGGGGTGCTTCAATGTACAGGTTTTTCTTCCATTCCCACAGCAATCCCCCAAATTCCCAGGTTTTCCTCTATTCTACAAACCGATAAAATCATTTCCAGGTTTTCCTCCATTTTACAGCAGATACCTCAATTTTCACGGGGGTTTCCTCAACAGCGGAAAACCCATTTTTTCAGGTTTTCCCCAAAAAGCAAATACCCCCTTTTTTTTTACGGGGGTTTTCCTCCCTTTACAAAATACCTCCCTTTCACGGGGTTTTCCCCATTTTTTTTTTTCCCCAGCCCGTTTCCCTTTCCGGGTTTCTACACAGCCGATAAACCCTTTTTAAAAGGCTTACCCCCAAGGGCAGGGTTTAGTTTTGATCTCCCACAGGTCTGCGTTTCAGCGATGCCCCACGGGGCTCTGGTCCCCCTCCCCCTTTGCTGTAGGTTTCATATTCCCTGGACAAAAACAACAACAACAAAGGGGGTCTTTGTTGAATGGATAAAAACCAAAACAACAATTTCTCTTTTTTTGTTCACCCTTTCCCTACAAAACCCCGGAAGAATTAATCCCAAAGGCCCCGTGAGGGTAGGTTTTGGGTTGTTGTGGGTTTTTTCACTCATTTCATCCAGGAAAACAACGGCTGAAATAGAAAACACTTTATTCTTAGATAAAGGGTTTGATTTTGCAGAGACTGAGAAATAACCATGTCTTCACAGAGAGAGAGAGAGAGTCAGGTGGGGTGAGGAGATGGTAGCATGAAAGCAGAGGCTGGCAGAGACAAAGAGAGGCTTTCCCACCAGTGGAAGGACTGTTCTTAATGCTGTCTGGTGGTGCCACAGACAAGACAGGGCTTTCCACACTGGGAGGACTGTTCATTAATGCTGACTGGTGGTGCCACAGACAAAGAGAGGGCTTTCCCCCCTGCGGGGAAGGAACTGTTCATTAATGCTGACTGGTGGTGCCACGACAAAGAGAGGGCTTTCCCACCAGCGGGGAAGGACTGTTCATTAATGCTGACTGGTGGTGCCACAGACAAAGAGAGGGCTTTCCACCAGCTGGGAAGGACTGTTCATTAATGCTGACTGGTGGTGCCACAGACAAAGACAGGGCTTCCACCAGCTGGGAAGGACTGCTCATTAATGCTGACTGGAGGTGCCACAGACAAAGAGAGGGCTTTCCCACCAGCTGGGAAGGACTGTTCATTAATGCTGACTGGTGGCAAAGACAAAGAGAGGGCTTTCCCACCAGCTGGGAAGGACTGTTCATTAATGCTGACTGGTGGTGCCAGAGACAAAGAGAGGGCTTTCCCACCAGCTGGGAAGGACTGTTCATTAATGCTGACTGGTGGTGCCACAGACAAAGAGAGGGCTTTCCCACCAGCTGGGAAGGACTGTTCATTAATGCTGACTGGTGGTGCCAGAGACAAAGAGGGGCTTTCCCACCAGCTGGGAAGGACTGTTCATTAATGCTGACTGGTGGTGCCACAGCTACACTGAGATATGTTTGCAATGAGGTACTGTGGGCCACACCTCTCTACTGATGAAACAGCAAACAAACATGTGTAGTGCATAGATGTGTATCACCACAGCCCCACACTCTGGCTTCCCAAAACACAGCCACACTCGGGGTACTCCAGTTGAAGTCAACATCCAGTCATCATGAGGCAATCCATCGCTGCATGTTGTACCTGTTCTGATCCAACACATGTCAGGCACTGTCCACTAAGCCCTCAATGGCCATCATACCTGCCTAACTGTTGAGACAGCAACAGTGAGTTCCCCTCATAACAGCATACATGTCCTTTAACCCTCTTGCATTTGCATTTTCCAGCCCAAAACTGCTCTTTGTGTTCATATTTTTTTGAGAAATCAAAGGAATGCGGTCAGTTCAAGACCCCCGTCTGTGTGAATGAATCGCTTCCCACACCCCACACTACTGCTAACATTTCATTGGACACCTCTCAGGGGTGCCCATTTATTTGGCCAGCCTTGACTTCA
>CM031618.1:1611913-1614503 GCA_018398815.1 Conus ventricosus | reverse complement strand
ACAACCCATAAATAATTATCTGTCAGTGTTGATGTAGTCAGTTATACCTAACTCTTCAGCTACTACTTTGTAATGATAATTTTTGAAGAAGACAGAGATGCCCGTTATTGACCTTCTGACCTTTGGTCATGTGCTCATTGTTCCAGACTGCTTGAGCAAGCTGACAACTACGTGAAGACACAGAAGAAGAAAGAGTCCCAGAAAATGAGATACTTCAATGCTGACCAGCACAGCCCAAGAAAGATCGGGAAGCCTTGAAAATGTCTCTGGACTTGAGCCAGCAGAGGTCACCTCGTGTCAGTGAAAGTGCAAGGTCACAGGAGAGTGTCAGCATCACTGGGAATGACTTGAAATCAAACACATCACCAAAGGATGGAGATTTTGAGGACGTGTTGAAGAATTTGAAAGGGGAGGAAGGCTTAACCCAGCAAGAAGATATCAACGGAAACAACGCTGCAGTTGATGAACATATTTCTGTGGAGCACCCTGCATCAGACTTAACTTTAGACTTGGAAGCAAGACTGGATGATGGAGAGTTGGAGACCACCCTGCCGCCCAGCAATGGATTCGATCTGGAGTACCTGGGGCCAGCCATGAAGGAGAGGAAGAACCGATCTCATCCCATTTTCCTGATGCCAGACAAGAAACCAGGCCTGCGTAGGGAACTTCAACCATCAGAGCATGGATGTAAACCTCAGAATGATCATGGGCAGAGCGGCACTCACCAGGAGAAAGCTGAAGGTGTGGGCAAGGAGAAGAAGAGAGAACCCACCACACACTGTGCGTCCAGTCAGTCAGGGGCTGTGCACTCCACCATGCCACGTTCAGGCGTCCACATCCGTGAGGACTGCAACGTCACTGTCGACATCACCCCACGAAACATGGGTCGCAAAGTCACGGGCAAATCCGCCAGGAGAAACAGAGCAGGAAATGACCTCAGTGACTTTGAACTGAGAAACGATTGGTCAGAAAAATCCAGAAGCTCAGAGGGAGAGAGAGCCGTGTCTGGTGAAGAAACCCCTAAACTGGAAGTGACTGCCATGGGAACCAAGATCAAACCTGGCGGCCCAGTAGGTGGACCTGTCACCTCTGCTGCTCCTGTCACCATTGTTTATGATGACGACGACGACAATGATGACAGCCAGACATTCAAGAAGAAAAAAACACGAAGACATCGATCGGCTGCAAAGGAAAAGATGTGGTCACCATGGTGTCCAACCTCAGTCTGTCTGATGACGACGAGAACAGTGATGCTGATGACCCCAGTCAGGAGGTTGACCTCCACATTGGAAGCGGCAGCAACAGGAGCCATGGTGAGATGGGAAGGAGTTCGTTGACACTTTCTGGAGGTGAGGGGAATATGAGGCTCTTAGCTTAAGTTGGGACACTATGCTGAGTATCTTATAGAGTGAGGCGTGGGGCATTACATTGAGAATCTTACAGAGTGAGTTATGGGCATTACATTGAGAATCTTATAGAGTGAGCCATGAGGCATTACATTGAGAATCTTATAGAGTGAGCCATGAGGCATTACATTGAGAATCTTATAGAGTGAGTCATGGGGCATTACATTGGGAATGTTATAGAGTGAGTCATGGGGCATTACATTGAGAATCTTACAGTGAGTCATGGAGCATTACATTGAGAATCTTATAGAGTGAGTCATGGGGCATTACATTGAGAATCTTACAGAGTGAGTCATGGGGCATTATGCTGAGTATCTTATAGAGTGAGTCATGGGGCATTATGCTGAGAATCTTATAGAGTGAGTCATGGGACATTACATTGAGAATCTTACAGAATGAGTCATGGAGCATTATGCTGAGAATCTTATAGAGTGAGTCATGGGGCATTACATTGAGAATCTTATAGTGAGTCATGGGACATTACATTGAGAATCTTACAGAATGAGCCATGGGGCATTACATTGAGAATCTTACAGAATGAGTCATGGGGCATTACATTGAGAATCTTACAGAGTGAGTCATGGGGCATTACATTGAGAATCTTATAGTGAGTCATGGGACATTTCATTGAGAATCTTACAGAATGAGCCATGGGGCATTACATTGAGAATCTTACAGAATGAGTCATGGGGCATTACATTGTGAATGTTACAGAATGAGTCATGGGGCATTACATTGAGAATCTTACAGAGTGAGACACGGGGCATTACATTGAGAGTTGTACAGAGTGAGTCATGGGGCATTACACTGAGAATCTTTCAGAGTGAGGCGTGGGCTCTGAATGTGTATGGACAAGGTGGTGTATACCCTATTAGAACAGCTACAGTTGCATCTTCACGCCTGACAGCCAAAAGCAGGACTGGGACATTGGGTGGTACATGGCTTTTAATTCCAAGGCAGTCATTTAACTTCCACATTGGGTAGTGGGCAATGGCTGGTCTTAATTGAAAGGTTCCACAATTTCTGCTGTAGATGATGGGTGATATGTGGCCTTACAATAACTGCTGAGCTATAAATGGATGTTCCCGCCCCCCCCCCCCCCCCCCCCCCCCCACCCATCTCAATCCCCAAGCCCTACTGTTTCTACACCAGCAAGGAACTATTCATGGATTTTCATCAGTTCT
>CM031618.1:1591913-1606913 GCA_018398815.1 Conus ventricosus | reverse complement strand
TCGGAGAAATAAAACCAATCTAAGCAATCCAACACGGACTCCATGGGTCCCCTTAGGAAATACTAAATAAACTAGGAAATAGGGCAATCTCACAAGGAAATGTTTCCACACAGTAATCAATAGTAATACACATCTCAGAAACAACAAAAGAACTTATCAATTTCTAACGGTTCACAGTTCTAGCATATTCATACAAAAGAATCGGCTTGCAGCCACAATCCTTCACATTCTCATCCCTCTTTGCACTGCTGTCCGAGTATAATCAAAAATCAACACATGATTTGTTCGCCACGAAATTCCGATCCAATCACCCCCCCATTCGCTCCCCAAAATAGGTCATCTCTTGTCTAATAGACCGCAAGTGGTTAATCCTTGATTAATGCCACACACCAACTACAAACAAACTTACATTCTCGCACAAATCCTCCGTTATTATATCCTTATCAAATTGCTTAACTGCCCCGCCTTAACACATTACCTCACCCTTCTTTCCGACTACTAAAATTCATAATGGTACCTGGTGCGTCCCTGCAACTAAATATCTTTCCTCACCCATTATGTCACAAACACATTACATCCCCTCATGTGTGTCCGACTGTCCTGAAAAAAAAACAAAAACATAAATTAACCACTTCTAGTCACATAAACTCAGGCTGTAATGTGGATAAAGACGGACGTCTCAGGAGACAGCCGCACGCGCCGACACCCCCGTCGAGAACCAAGACTCGTAACAAAGTGAAATATGCAAAACCACCAATATATAAATTGAATAGTCACGACCGTACTCTAGATATAAACCACTTACGACTATACACTCTCTCACTCTGCAACTTGGTTGCCCTACTGTACATTTTCCGTTTCCATGCTGTGCAGTCAACGCCGAAATTGTTACTCAATTTCAACAACGAACTACTACAATTAACAACTGACATCTGAGGCACAATCCCTTAAACGATCAGGCAACACATCTGCACGCTTATGATCTCATACTAGTCCTCAACAAAATGCAACCTCGTATTACTTCCTTACTGACCCTCCCGAAATTAACATGACAATCACAACCAATATCTACATCACCGTCCATCAACGGTTACTTATATCTAACCCACATTGTCCTAGCCAAACTGTCACATGACAATCTGAACTCAGAACAATAAAAATAATAACGAACACTTAATAATAGAACCACTATGTACATTATATACAGAATATACAGAAAAGAGGTTCCCCAAACACAAACCGGCCTGACAAAAAGCTTCCGATCATAGAAACCGAAACGACAAAACCAGACAACCAGTATACACAACAAGACATGAATACAACTAACACACAGCATGAGACAACCTACAGTACTACTCGCCATAATACAAAACAACATGACGAAATGCCACCACCATGAACCTAACAATCACCAACCTGGACAAACCAGACGTTCAACCACACCCGTTTTCTGCAACTTGGCCTGAAGTGGCTGCCAGACAGAGACGACACCGAACCTCGGCAAATACAAGACACGGACGAACCACAACACCACGAACATAACGGATTCACCAACCTGGACAGACAGACGTATCAACCACACCATTCTGAAACTGGCTGAAGTGGCTGCCACAAGACGACATACAGAACCGGCACAATACAAGACCACGACGAACCAACAACACCTACGAACAAAACGGACACCAACCTGGACAGACAGACGATCCAACCACACCAGGTTTTTTCTCTGCAACTGGCTGAAAAGGGCTGCCAACGAGAGACAACACAGAACCCGGCACAATACAAGACACGACCAACCACAACACCACGAACAAAACCGATCACCAACCCGGACAGACCAACGATACACACACACCATTCTGCAACTGGCATGAAATGGCTGCCTGCCAACAGAGACGAAACAGAACCCGGGCACAATACAAGACACGACGAACCACAACACCGCGAACAAAACGTATCACAACCTGGAACAGACAGAGACGATCAACCACCACCAGTTCTTGCAGGACTGGCTGAAATGGCTCTGGCCCCACAAGACGACACAGACCCGCACAGGCCAGATGGGCACGGAGGAGGGGGGGCGCGCGATGGGGCACCGGCCGGACGAGGACCTGGCACGTGGGGGAAGGCGGGAGATGGACGGGTCGGGATCGAAGTAGCTCTCTGTGAGTGTCTGGCTAGGTGGCTGCAGAGCACGAATGCGATGATCTGTGAGCTTGTTGGATTTGGGGAGAGACAGAAGGGGTAACACTTAGATATAAAGAGATGGCATCTTGGGGATGTTTGTCATGGTATCCACTAACTACTAACAGAGCTTGTAAAAGCCGCCAGGTAACCAACGCACATCCGACGAACACACAGGACCCGAAGTGAAGCTACCCCACCAACGCCATTCCGACTCTGGTGTCTGCAACCAAGCGAACTCTACTCACAACACAAAACAAGCGATTGGTCAGAGAGCCGTATCCCTCCGCAGAGCTTACACGCCGGACAACGGACTAGTTGGTTGCTCGTGCAACAACCGACAATTAAGCCACAACAACTCCAGACACTTGACAACACCTAACAACCAGCCGATATCCTGCCCCGCCTACTCTGGTGTAGGAACCAATGTAACACAAGGGTAACAATCGGGAATGAAACGCACCGCGGGCCCGCTTCCCATCCCTTCACAAGTGAAGACTGAATTCAAGAGATATTTTATGTCTTACTATCCCCAGCCCCCTAACTGGCGCCTAATCCTTGCCACCTTAACCATAACCCAAACTTACACACGCACGCTCGCATCACACCCATATACACACGGCGCCTCTATTCTTGACTTAACAATACTCCAAAACCTATGGACGGCTGATTACTATCGCCGATCGTCTGACAACAACCCCCCCTGCCTAAGTTTTGAACTACAGGTTTAAGACCACCAAAAACTTCTCACGATCGATGCGGCTATATACTCACACTCTACTAGTGACAATCCAACTCCACACCAATCCACCTGCCTGGCTGTTACTTTGAGGTGCACCCCACATCACATTCCAACACACCCATTTAAATACATCAATAATCCATAGAATGGCATTAACCAAACTGGTCCAATTCTGTCCTTCCACGACCTTAACGCAGGCCGCATTACGACAAGCGTTACATTAACGGACTATATATAAATTTCTCATAACTGAGGGTTGCTCTGACATGCACGACCCGCTATGCAACTCGATGCTACAAATAGACCACAACCCCATTAACGACTTTGTCAACTCATTGCCTTCCAATGACATTGACACATGTCATATCTTCGCCAATGTCAACTATTCATGACACCGGTAACTCACACTCGTCCTGCTCTCTTCGTAACTAACTCTCTCTCTCTCTTCTCTCTCTCTCTCCTCTCTTCCTCTCTCCGCTCTCTCTCTCTCAACGCAAGCGACTACAAGAAAGGTCTGCCGCCACATTGTCCTTATCCAGAACTGCCTGCACCGTAAACTGGACCTGGCTTGCAGCTTGCAAGTGCCCACCTTGTGACCTCCCTACTAGTACTCCTGGACCCTACGCTACCTTCGCTGGTTTCGCCCTCCAATGAAAATGTCGCTTGTGAAAGCTGCAACCTGCAGTTGCCAAGGTTTCCTTCTTTGTCAACATCCACACGTCTCAGCTACTTGTTCAAGTTGACGACGTATCTGCCGCTGTATAACGGAACTCTTTTGCCTTTCTGGTTGCAACCAGAGATCCCTCATCATCTGCATGGGGCCTGCGCTCAGTGGCTTCCTTAACAAGATAAACTCCTTGAACTCTTCCCTAACGTACGCTGACACTGGACACATGACGGCAGTATACCTGACGAATGTCGCATGCATTGCCTGGCCAATAAAAATGGCGACCAACTCTCTCCTTGTGTTCGGCGTGGTACCTAAGTGTCACAGACATGGGTACGTCGTGGCGTTGCTTCACCACCGGTGGCCCGGTAGTTCAGCTGGGACGCAGATCTGACCGTCTGACGTCCTGGGACCCACAAAAACACCGCCAGACCAGTACATCGCCAGGATATCCCAAGCGTCTGGGACTCGACTCTCCAAAACATCGGTATGGAATTGCTCCCTGCTTCACAACACGCACTTCCGAGCCTTCCTCAAGGTTTCATGCCCTGGTCCTGCACTGAACTAACCGCTTGGGTAGAGGTGTTCTAGCAGCTCCGTCGATGGGAAAGTGGGTATCAGGTTCTTGCTGCTCACCCCTGGCTTTCTGCTGGCGCACGTGATCTGCACTGCGCCCCATAACCAACGCCGGTCTGGCGTATACTGGCACACTATCCAACCGAAGTCTCCTAGCTCTCTTTGCCGAGTATCCGATCAGAGTCCCTGCACGAGGGCTAGTCTCATGACCAACAACCTCCAAACATCCCTTCGATGAATGGTGACTTATAACTCTTATTACCCGGCCACAGTTAACCATACCTACATCAGGATTCAGCCAAACTCAACTGAACTGATCTCTCCTATGATATCGCGCTGCTGGGTAGGCCAAACCACTGGGCCACGACGGGGTATGCCGCATGGTGCGCGGTGGCGAGATAGAGCGCGTAATCCATTGGCCGGCTCTGCTTCCCGTTGACCTCTACAATGCACGCAGGATCGTACCGCTGGCTCCAGGCAGCATGGGCGACACAACGTAGGACTACTCGAGCTTGGGCTGGTCGGCCAACAATGAACCAACCTCCAACAGAATGGGGCTCAGGGCATCTACCTAGCGATGTTGGCCTGGATCTTGCATTAAAACAAACTATGGACGATCAATGCCCTTCTGAACTCCTGTTCCGGTTTGGCTGTAGTGCACCATCACTTGTTGGGACCGCTTCTCTGCAGACTGGCTCTCCGCTGTTCGTTTCAGATGCCCATTACCCCAGATTTGGGCTGGTTAAAACGCGATCGGCGGGGATCTTGCTTCGAGCCTTCCACCCCAGACCTTTTGGTCCTCTGCTAAAACAGTAGCTTCTGTTGCCATTTTTTCAGGTGCAGTTTTCGTTCGGGCTTTCCATCCGGACCTCGATCGTAGAACTGCTGGGGACAGCAGCTGGTAAAACTGATCCTTGGAAAAGCCAGATCATCTTACATCCTCTGCCACATTCTCCCATCCTTGCCTGTCGTCGCCGCACAGCGCTGAGGGGAAAAACCACCGCATCATTTCATTCCCAGCACCTTGGGCGAAAGTCTCAGCAGGCGTCCTTCTTGAATGGTCATCCTGAACTTTTCCTCAGTATGCCTCAGCATCCTGAGGCCTAAAGTCTATACAGGCGCTCTTTTCTGCCATAGCCGCCTAACTCATTCCACACTCGACCGCACCACTCTGCATCTTCTCTCTAGCCTTTCCTCTCAGCAGAGACATCAGACGTTAGTGGGCCATGAGTCCGCTCAACAACTTGCACATGCTATCTGGGCTACACGATCAAATTGGCGATGTAAAGCGTCTACGTCGTCGTTCTCTGATCCTCTCTCGGCGGCTCAAGGTGGGATGACACGCTTCGTTTCCTTCTCCTCAATCAAGCGTTTTCTATGCGCTGCTTCATCTGTGGCCTGGCTCTCTTGTGATGTTTAGCTCTACGCTTCTCATCTTGTCCTCTAACTACAGCTTCATCTTTTCATCCTCTTCTGAGATCTAACTAACTCGGCCTGCCGTGGGCTTGAGCCTATCTATTTTCTCTTATCACCCTTTCGTTCCTTCCATCTTCTTCCTTCTGCAGTTCCAGTTCATCTGTCTCGCTGCTTTCTCATCTTCATCCTTCCGCTGTAAACTCTTTCTCTCTCCTCTTTCGATCACATCTCTGCTTCAACTCTGCAGCTCCCGCCTGCTTTAACTCCTAGCTCTTCTGCCTAGCCAGCTTTCTCCTCTTCAATCTTGCTCTGCCTATCGCTTTCCTCCTCTTCAATCTTCCTCTGTCTTCAGCTTTCCTTCTCTTCAATCTTCCTCTGCCCTATCATCTTTCCTCCCTCTTCAATCCTCCACTGCTGTGTCTCTAACTAACTCCCTCTGCCTATCAGCTTTCTCCTCTTCAATCCTCCTCTGCTGTATCTCAAAACTCCCTTTCTGCCTATCAGCTTTCTCCTTCGTTTCATCCCTTCATGCTTCTTCCGATCACTTTCTCCTCCATGCCGGAAGCTCCAACTCTGCTTTTCCCTCGGCTATCGTTCTCGTCCTCATCCTTCTGCTTTAACCTTTGGCTTCTCGTCATCAGCCTTCTTCTTTAACCTTGCTTCTCACTTCAAATACGCACCCGAGTCTGTTACAACTTGGGCGATATTCTCCCCCATCTAAACGCCAATCGCCGCTCCCAACTTTGACAAACTTCGCATAGAGCCGCCCCCCGTCTGCCCCTGTTCTTGATCTATCCACACCCTGCCATCCTGGTCCTCTAACCTTAGGTGTTTGGTGATCTGCCGTGAAGGGGCCTTGTGTAATCATGACACTATCAGGGTCGTACTGCGGATGTACACACACCGGGTGTGCTTGGACAAAGGTTACGCCCTACCACCTCGATCTAGCAACAAACCAGAATGTGATCTGAGCGCAACTAAGTTCCTTGACTATGGCCTAGCCCCTGAAGCAACTCCGCACAAGTACAAACTATTAGCTCAACGAGTCACGCAACCAGCATAAAACTCCACCCACACTCGTATATCTCATACATATACCGACACGGGGTCTAACCCACACACAATATTACCAATGCGCTGTCTAGGCACAAAATCCCAATTCACTTGACACCGTTGTCCCACAGTCCACTTCGCATGCGCACCAGTTCACAATGGACTACAAGTCACGCCTCACAGTTCTCTGTCGAGCCGCAATCCCACACGATCCACAGTGCACTTTCACCCTCAAGTCCAGGAGCACTCACAGCATACCCTATGCCACAACACTGCGCACGGACCGGTCGGTGAGGGGGGGGGGGCGACGACACAGTCACCTGGGCTTGACGACTGATCTTAATCCCCACAGGATTTTTCTGACCACACAGGCGTGCACAGTCCCACGGGCTGGGTACCGCACACTCTGACCTAATCAATTGGGTATACCACAAGGGACACTACAAACGCCTGGTAACCCCTTCCGGCACCTTCCCTACCCTAAACAAACTGTACGGTATAATCACGACACACTTCCACAACCACTCAATATTTAATGATCACCATTCCAATAGTTCTAGAACCTCACTCACTACGGTAGCGCCAACCCATTCACACGCGACCAACACAAGTGCCCTGCCCAAAGCCACGGAATAACTGCCGAAGTGAACAGGACACTAGCGTAACACCTCCCATGGTACTGGTACGCTGCCCTCCCACCAACCACCCACTGCACAACGAATTACCCCCACACAACACCCCCGTACCCTCCCTACTAGCTGCCTAACCACCTACCCAGAACAAAACCAACTAAGTATACGGAGCCGCCCGAGCATACTCCACCAATGTTCACGGTCGGCTAAGCCTTAACGGCCCCTACCCAAACGCCTACCCACGGAGGCCTATTGTCCTCCCACTCGGGGCAGGAAGTGACCCCTTGAATTTCGAATACACCCCCCACACCCGTTACTTTGGGGTGAATCAGATCCATTTCCTGCCAACCTTTACCACACAACAAAACGAAATGGATTCACCCTGAGCCCTATCTCCACCGCTATAACACATGAAAATTAAGGCTCACACCATCTGAAATTTATGACTCCGCACATAATTCTCGAGAAATAACAACCTCATCTAAAGCATTCCATCATGGACTCCATGGTTCCCCTTAGGAAAGTACTAAATAACTAGGAAATAGGTCAATCTCACAATGAAAAAGATTCCACACAGTAATCAATAGTAATACACATCTCAGAAACAACAAAAGAACTTATCAATTTCTAACGGTTCACAGTTCTAGCATATTCATACAAAAGAATCGGCTTGCAGCCACAATCCTTCACATTCTCATCCCTCTTTGCACTGTCGATTATAATCATATATCAACACATGATTTGTTCGCCAAAAATTTCCATCCAGCACCCCATTCTCATGTCATCTCTTGTCAGATAACCCAGTGGTTATCCTTGTTAATGCCAACACAGCCATACTTCATACAATATTACATGCTGCACATCCTCCGTTTTTATCCTATCAACTGCTGAACTACCCGCCTTAAACTTTACCTCACCCTTCTTTCCGACTACTAAAATTCATAATGGGACTGTCTCCCTGCAACCTAAAATATCTTTCTCCAACCCTATTATGTCACAAACACATACATCCCTGCATGTGTGTCGACTGTCTAAAAAAAAACAAAAACCAAAACCACTTCTAACCATACGAACTCGCTGTCCTGTGCTAACTACGTACGTCACAGATACAGTCCGCACGCGCACGACACCCGCGTCGAGAACCAAGACTCGTAACGAAAGTGAAAAGACACCAATATAAATTGAATAGTCACGACCGTACTCTAATATAAACCACTCGACTACCAATTAGCCTTGGCCCTACTGTACAGTTAACCGTTTCCAATGCTGTGCAGGTCAACTCCGAAATCGTTACTCAATTTCAACGAACTACTACTATTTACAACTGACATCGAGCACAATCCCTTAACGATTCAGGCAGACACATCTGCACCTGACTCATACTATGATCCTCAACAAAATGCAACCTCGTATTACTTCCTTACTGACCCCCTGAAATTAACATGAACTAATCACAACCAATATCTACATCACCGTCCATCAAGGGTTATTATATCTAACCCACATTGTCTAGCCAAACTGTCACATGACATCGAACTCAGGAACAATAATAATAATAACGAACACTTAATAATAGGAACCACTATGTACATTATTTACAGAATATACAGAAAGAGGTACCAACACAAACCGGCTGACAAAAAGCTTCAATCACAGAACCAAGACGACATCATACCAGACAACCAGTATACACAACAAAATAATACAACTAAACACAGCATGAGACAACTACAGTACAACTCGCCATAATACAAAACAACATGACGAAAGACACCACCATGAACCTAACAATCACCAACCTGGACAAACAGACGTTCAACCACACCAGTTCTGCAACTGGCTGAAGTGGCTGCCAACAGAGACGACACAGAACCCGGCACAATACAAGACACGACGAACCACAACACCACGAACATAACGGATCACCAACCTGGACAGACAGACGATCAACCACACCAGTTCTGAACTGGCTGAAGTGGCTGCCAACAGAGACGACACAGAACCCGGCACAATACAAGACACGACGAACCACAACACCACGAACAAAACGGATCACCAACCTGGACAGACAGACGATCAACCACACCAGTTCTGCAACTGGCTGAAATGGCTGCCAACAGAGACGACACAGAACCCGGCACAATACAAGACACGACGAACCACAACACCACGAACAAAACGGATCACCAACCTGGACAGACAGACGATCAACCACACCAGTTCTGCAACTGGCTGAAATGGCTGCCAACAGAGACGACACAGAACCCGGCACAATACAAGACACGACGAACCACAACACCACGAACAAAACGGATCACCAACCTGGACAGACAGACGATCAACCACACCAGTTCTGCAACTGGCTGAAATGGCTGCCAACAGAGACGACACAGAACCGGCACAGGCCAAGGGCACACCAGACCCGACGAGGACCTGGCACTAACTATGACTCGAAGTCACTCAGCTCAACTAACGGCGCTACCGCCGCAACTACAAGGCGCGTCCACTCCGACGAACACCAGGGACCGAAGTGAAGCTACCCCAACGCATTCCGACCTGGTCGGAACCAAGCGAACTCTACTCACAACACAAAACAGCGATTGGTCAGAGCAGCGTATCCCTCCGCAGAGCTGACACGCCGGACCAACGGACTAGTTGTTGCTCGTGCAACAACACGACAATTTACCACAACAACTCACAGACTTGACAACACCAACAACAGCCGATATCCTGCCCCGCCTTCTCTGGTGTAGAACCAAGGTAACACAAGGGTAACAATCGGGAATGAAACCAACCTCCCGCTTCCATCCTTCAACAAGTGAAGACTGGAATTCAAGAATATTTTATGTCTTACTTCCCAGCCCCCTACCTGGCCTAATCTTCCACCTTAACCATAACCCCAAATCTTACACACGCACGCTCGCACACACCCATATACACACGCTCTCTATTCTGAATTAACATTACTCCAAACCTATGGACGGCTGATTTACTATCGCCGATCGGTGACATGTACATATGTCACTGTTTTTTGGGATTGTGTGACCATTCACACTAAGGAACACTGACCAGGAAAGAAGGATCACCAAGACAGCAGTTGTGGAGGAGGTCAAATGTTTGCCATCATTTTAGGCCATAATATGATAATTTTGTGTATTTCTTCTTGTCCCCATCTTCTGTGTCATTGCAGTAGTATTACTTCTTACCCGCTCTTTCTGGGTCCCCCTTCACAATCCACACCCTGCTTTGTCGTCCTGTCACAGCCCCAGTGACCACCATCCACAGGAAGTAGTCAGTGTCAGGTCATGGGGGCCGGAATAGCTCAGTGGTACAGCGCTAGACTCGTAATCTTGGGGTCGCGGGTTTGAATCTCCGCTGGGCCGTTTCGGTACAGGGGATTTTTTCCCTTGGAGTTAACATTGGTTCTGACTCCATTTCCCATACAGTCCTTCGAATGAGACTGTAACCTGAGATTCTGGGTGTGAACACACGCGTAACATCTTGCACACACATAAAATCGCATCACCAACTTTCGGAAGAGAAGGCCAGTTTGGCCGTTTGTATGGATGACACGTTACACATAGCATGCACCTTCCCGAAGCTGGAGTATGGCTGCCTTCATGGCGGGATTAGAAACGGTCATACACACAAAACTCCACTGCCAATGCAGGGGTGTCCGCAGAGTATCAGCCTGCGTACGCAGAAGAAGAAGAAGAATGTCAAGTCATCAGAAGGCACCCACCAGCGAAGACACTGCACTGTTGCCAAGTTGCTTTGATGGTGTTCAGTTGAGTCTGTTGCGATCTAACATAAACATGAGGTCACCTACTCAGCCCCTACTGAGGACAACAGTTGCTTGATCAGGGAGCCGTCATGCATGAGTGTCGTCCACCAGAGGGCGTCACCGCGTCATCAGACCAGTGACAGTCCCAGTGACCTTGCTGATACCAGCGACCTTGACACACACTGCATAGACATGGCCAGGAAACTGAACCTAGGGTCACCGTGAGACCAGGCCATGAAGGAGCACAGAATTGGTGTTTTTTTAACGCTGAGGAACATGAAGATGATGTTGCGGAGTTCTATTCTGATCAGACTACTCTACGCTTACATCCATGATACATCCCAGAGACTACATGACAGGGCTGTACTCTGCGTTTACATCCATGATACATCCCAGAGACTACATGACAGGGCTGTACTCTACGCTTACATCCATGATACATCCCAGCATCCACCTGTTCTGATCAGAGACTACATGACAGGGCTGTACTCTACGCTTACATTCATGATGCATCCCAGCATCCACCTGGCTCAAGAGATACAGACACCTGCAGTGTTGGTCAGGAAATTTGAGCAACACTCTCAAAGAGCATCCATTAAGTGGATGAAACTCAACTTGTGGTTCCAGTCTTCTCATTTCAGCCTATAGCAAACTCAGTTCTAGGTGGGAGCCAGACTGGGCTGAAAAGTGTCAGAAGTGAATGCCTCTGACAGGACCTGGTGGCACCCTCCAGAGGGAGAGCTCACTCATGCCGGCTCTGCGACTAAGAAATTATTGACGTTAGTAGGAGCGTAGAAGGTGGTGTCCTGAGTATGTTAGAACAGGCGCCACTGAAGTGACTCAGCAGCAGTGCAGTGTCTCCTCCAAATAGGTTGCCTCTTGAGGAGTTCACATTGACTGCTCCCTGTGGATTGTTGGTGCTGGGCTGCGGCGAGCTGGGCGGGTTATGTTGCTGTTTTTGTTGTTGTTGTTGTTGTTGTCGTACCCTGGCTAAAAGACTCCAGGGATCATCCGAACAGCTGAAGCACTTGAACACTATGGTACAATAACATCAGTTGGGATGAGACTTTAATCATGAACTCACAAGCCATTTATGACTTTGATTAAAGCTTAACAACATTTCTGGACCTTTTGACATGAGGTAACAACTCATGGCAGTTCTGGACTATTTTGACATTTTCTTTGCAGTTGTTCCAGACCATTTGCCAACATGATTACTGCTTCAAGTCTGTTATCTACAGTTTTGAACTTGACTCCTAGCAGTTCTTTGCATTGATTTTCAATCATTGGTGATTAAAGGCGCTTTTTTTATTATCACATTTGAAACCTTTTTTTTTTGTTATTAATGGAAAAGTTTATTAAAACAAACTGAAACAAATACATTTACTGAGAGAAAAAAAAATTATTTCAGATAATTCAATATTATTGCATAGTTAGTAGTAAAAAAAAAAAAAGAATAGAAAAAAAGGCGAAAAACTCAAAAACTGTTGAGAGTTAAAAATATTTTTGACCACCTGCTCTGAGAACATTTGGTGACATGAATTCCAGCTTCAGCACTGTCTTTTCAGAATGCCAGAGACAGCGGGCAGGGCAAGAGAAGACCCCGGTCTGCTAGTTCCATGGTCTCTGATTCCCCCAGGTGAGCTTCAAAGTCAGGTGACTGCTGGTGGAAGTTGAAAGAAATTTTTTGAAAGAATTGAAAATAAATCCATTTTATCATTGGAAAAAAAGGCATTTAAGTTAGAAAGAATTGGAAGTAAATCCATTTTATCATTGGAAAAAAAGGCATTTAAGTTAGAAAGAATTGGAAATAAATCCATTTTATCATTGGAAAAAAAGGCAATTTAAGTTAGAAAGAATTGGAAATAAATCCATTTTATCATTGGAAAAAAAAGGCATTTAAGTTAGAAAGAATTGGAAATAAATCCATTTTATCATTGGAAAAAAAAAAGCATTTAAGTTAGAAAGAATTGGAAATAAATCCATTTTATCATTGGAAAAAAAAGGCATTTAAGTTAGAAAGAATTGGAAATAAATCCATTTTATCATTGGAAAAAAAGGCATTTAAGTTAGAAAGAATTGGAAATAAATCCATTTTATCATTGTAAAAAAAGGCATTTAAGTTAGAAAGAATTGGAAATAAATCCATTTTATCATTGGAAAAAAAGGCATTTAAGTTAGAAAGAATTGGAAGTAAATCCATTTTATCATTGGAAAAAAAAGGCATTTAAGTTAGAAAGAATTCGGAATAAATCCATTTTTTCATTGGAAAAAAAGGCATTTAAGTTAGAAAGAATTGAAAATAAATCCATTTTATCATTGGAAAAAAAGCATTTAAGTTAGAAAGAATTGGAAATAAATCCATTTTATCATTGGAAAAAAAGGCATTTAAGTTAGAAAGAATTGGAAATAAATCCATTTTGTCATTGGAAAAAAAAAGCATTTAAGTTAGAAAGAATTGGAAATAAATCCATTTTATCATTGGAAAAAAAGGCATTTAAGTTAGAAAGAATTGGAAATAAATCCATTTTATCATTGGAAAAAAAAGGCATTTAAGTTAGAAAGAATTGGAAATAAATCCATTTTATCATTGGAAAAAAAAGGCATTTAAGTTAGAAAGAATTGGAAATAAATCCATTTTATCATTGGAAAAAAAGGCATTTAAGTTAGAAAGAATTGGAAATAAATCCATTTTATCATTGGAAAAAAAAGGCATTTAAGTTAGAAAGAATTGGAAATAAATCCATTTTATCATTGGAAAAAAAAGGCATTTAAGTTAGAAAGAATTGGAAATAAATCCATTTTATCATTGGAAAAAAAAGGCATTTAAGTTAGAAAGAATTGGAAATAAATCCATTTTATCATTGGAAAAAAAAGGCATTTAAGTTAGAAAGAATTGGAAATAAAGCCATTTATCATTGGAAAAAAAAGGCATTTAAGTTAGAAAGAATTGGAAGTAAATCCATTTTATCATTGGAAAAAAAAGGCATTTTAGTTAGAAAGAATTGGAAGTAAATCCATTTTATCATTGGAAAAAAAAGGCATTTAAGTTAGAAAGAATTGGAAATAAATCCATTTTATCATTGGAAAAAAAAGGCATTTAAGTTAGAAAGAATTGGAAATAAATCCATTTTATCATTGGAAAAAAAGGCATTTAAGTTAGAAAGAATTGGAAATAAATCCATTTTATCATTGGAAAAAAAAGGCATTTAAGTTAGAAAGAACTGGAAGTAAATCCATTTTATCATTGGAAAAAAAGGCATTTAAGTTAGAAAGAATTGGAAATAAATCCATTTTATCATTGAAAAAAAAGGCATTTAAGTTAGAAAGAATTGGAAATAAATCCATTTTATCATTGGAAAAAAGAGGCATTTAATTTAGAAAGAATTGGAAATAATCCATTTTATCATTGGAAAAAAAAGGCATTTAAGTAAGAAAGAATTGGAAATAAATCCATTTTATCATTGGAAAAAAAAGGCATTTAAGTTAGAAAGAATTGGAAATAAAATCCATTTTATCATTGGAAAAAAAAGGCATTTAAGTTAGAAAGAATTGGAAATAAATCCATTTTATCATTGGAAAAAAAGGCATTTAAGTTAGAAAGAATTGGAAATAAATCCATTTTATCATTGGAAAAAAAAGGCATTTAAGTTAGAAATAATTGGAAGTAAATCCATTTATCATTGGAAAAAAAAGGCATTTAAGTTAGAAAGAATTGGAAGTAAATCCATTTTATCATTGGAAAAAAAAGGCATTTAAGTTAGAAAGATTGGAAATAAATCCATTTTATCATTGGAAAAAAAAGGCATTTAAGTTAGAAAGAATTGGAAATAAATCCATTTTATCATTGGAAAAAAAGGCATTTAAGTTAGAAAAAATTGGAAATTTGTCATTGAAAAAAAAGGCATTTAAGTTAGAAAGAATTGGAAATAAATCCATTTTATCA
>CM031618.1:1559413-1586913 GCA_018398815.1 Conus ventricosus | reverse complement strand
AGCCCTGTCTTTGTCTGTGGCACCACCAGACAGCATTAATGAACAGTCCTTCCCAGCTGGTGGGAAAGCCCTCTCTTTGTCTCTGCCAGCCTCTGCTTTCATGCTACCATCTCCTCACTCCCACCCTGACTCTCTCTCTCTCTCTGTGAAGACATGGTTATTTCTCAGTCTCTGCACAATCTAGCCTTAGTAGAGAATAAAGTGTTTTCTAGTTCAGCCGTTGTTCTCCCTGGATGAAATGAGTGAAAGAACCCACAACAACACAAAACCGTATCATCACAGGAGCATGGGATTAATTCTTCCGAGGTTGTATGGAAGGTGAGACAGAAAAAGAGAAATTGTTGTTTGGTTTTTATCCAGTCAACAAAAGACACTTTGTTGTTGTTGTTGTTGTCCAGGGCAATATGCATCCTACAGCAAAGGGGGAGGACGGACCAGAGCGCAGTCGGCATCGCTGTATCGCAGACCTGTGGAGATCAAAAGCATCAACCCTGACCTGGAGGTAAGCCTGTGAAATGAGGTATCTGCTGTAGAATAGAGGTAAACCTGTGAAATGAGGTATCTGCTGTAGAATGGAGGTAAACCTGTGAAATGAGGTATCTGCTGTAGAATGGAGGTAAACCTGTGAAATGAGTATCTGCTGTTGAGGTAAACCTGAGAAATGAGGTATCTGCTGTTGAGGTAAACCTGTGAAATGAGGTATCTGCTGTAGAATGGAGGTAAACCTGAGAAATGAGGTATCTGCTGTAGAATAGAGGTAAACCTGTGAAATGAGGTATCTGCTGTAGAATGGAAGTAAACCTGTACATTGAAGCATCCTCTTCACAGCAAAATTCTGCTAACCAAATACCGGGGTGCAGTGGTTAGTGTCATGAACTGCTGACAGGGAGTTCGTGGGTTCAAACCCCTTCAGAGTCATATCCTTGTGGGATTTTTTGGCCCTGCCGGCTCCTACCCAGTGTTGCTAAGTGTGCTGTTGCAAGATTCGAACCACAACAGTTGATTTTCATCTCTGCTGTATGCCTTTACATCTCAACATCACCCAGCATAAAGGAACTGAAGCAATGAATGTAATTGTGCTAAAGGATCACTGAATGGGGGCCGGAATAGCTCAGTTGGTAGAGCGCCAGACTGGTGATCCTGGGGTTGCGGTTCAAATTTCGGTACAGGGGGATTTTTTCCTCGGAGTTGACATTGGTTCTGACTCCATTCTCCATACAGTCCTTCGAATGAGACTATAAACCGAGGTTCCGTGTGAATGCACGCATAACATCTTGCACACACGTAAAATCCCATCACCGACTTTCGGAAGAGAAGGCCAGTTTGGCCGTTGGTATGGATGACATGTTACACATGGCATGCATCTTCCCTGAAGATGGAGTATGGCTGCCTTAATGGCGGGATTAAAAAATGGCCATACACACAAATCTCCGCTGCCTATCTATACAGGCAGTGTCTGCAGGACTATCAGCCTGCGTACGCAGAAAGAAAAAGATAAGATAAGATAATGTTGCTTATAGCCCAGCCGAGAAAGAAAAAGAAAAAAAGATCACTGAATGTGATTGAACTGAAGCAACGACTGCATGTCCTCTTCAAGTTCATGATCACAGAACATCTGTGAAGATGCCAGAACAGAGGTGAGCGTGCCATGTACATTGGCAGTTGCTGTGCTTGCAGGTGGATGACACAGAGGCGATGGAGGAGTGCCAGGAGATCCACAACCGTCTGGCTTGTTACGGCATCGATGTCAAGCCGCAAACCTTGGAGAGGTGAGGAGAAATATATGATGTCAGTGCTGTGTGTGTTGCCTCAGTCTTCAGTGTAACCTCTCAAACGATTCTTTGGGGGAGGGTCTGTAAGCTTTCTGTTCATGGCTCAGTCATCTTGCATGGTGTTGGATGTTGAAGACTTGTTGTTCTGTCCTGATTGTGTGGATACATGGCCAGACATCTTGCATGGTGTTGGATGTTGAAGACTTGTTGTTCTGTCCTGATTGTGTGGATACATGGCCAGACTGATTCAGGGTTTCCTGTGAAATGTTGGTTGTCAGTGGCCTTGATGAGCTACTCTGTAAAATAGGTCCTGGGGATGATGAAGATGATGTCATCATGCTTCATGTTAATCATGGGGTGTGTCTGATGATGATGAAGATGATGTCATCATGTTTCATGTTAATCATGGGGTGTGTCTGATGATGATGAAGATGATGTCATCATGTTTCTGGTTAATCATGGGGTATGTCTGATGTTGATGAAGATGATGTCATCATGTTTCTTGTTGTTCATGGAGTGTGACTGAGGATGAAGAACTTGATGTCTCCATGTTGTCTGTTGTTCATGAGGTGTGACTGAGGATGAAGAGCTTGATGTCTCCATGTTGTCTGTTGTTCATGGGTGTGACTGAGGATGATGAACTTGATGTCTCCATGTTGTCTGTTGTTCGTGGGTGTGACTGAGGATGATGAACTTGATGTCTCCATGTTGTCTGTTGTTCATGGGTGTGACTGAGGATGAAGAACTTGATGTCTCCATGTTGTCTGTTGTTCGTGGGTGTGACTGAGGATGAAGAACTTGATGTGTCCATGTTGTCTGTTGTTCATGGGTGTGACTGAGGATGAAGAACTTGATGTGTCCATGTTGTCTGTCGTTCATGAGGTGTGACTGAGGATGAAGAACTTGATGTGTCCATGTTGTCTGTAGTTCATGGAGTGTGACTGAGGATGAAGAACTTGATGTCTCCATGTTGTCTGTCGTTCATGGAGTGTGACTGAGGATGAAGAACTTGATGTCTCCATGTTGTCTCTCGTTCATGAGGTGTGACTGAGGATGAAGAACTTGATGTGTCCATGTTGTCTGTCGTTCATGGAGTGTGACTGAGGATGAAGAACTTGATGTCTCCATGTTGTCTGTCGTTCATGGAGTGTGACTGAGGATGAAGAACTTGATGTGTCCATGTTGTCTGTCGTTCATGGAGTGTGACTGAGGATGAAGAGCTTGATGTATCCATGTTGTCTGTCGTTCATGGAGTGTGACTGAGGATGAAGAACTTGATGTGTCCATGTTGTCTGTCGTTCATGGAGTGTGACTGAGGATGAAGAACTTGATGTGTCCATGTTGTCTGTCGTTCAGGGCTCTGTTCCCGCCCAGTGGACGGACCCTGTACTACCAACTGGATGCTCAGCTGCCCTCCTCTTATTCTGCTGGGTCAGTCGGCTCTGACATTGAACATGGTTATGCAGGCGCACACACACACACACCACACACACACACACACACACACACACACACACACACACACACACATACACACACACACACACACACACACACGAGGTTCTGCAACTACACAATCATGGTCTTTAGAAGGGTTGTATGTTGGATCAGAACATACACCACTGAAAACTGAAACGAGGTGGCAGCAGTGCAGCGTCTCCTCTGGTGGGTTGCCTCAAGGCTGGACCTATCCTGCTCCCTGTGCACTGCAGGAGCTGTGACTGTCAGCGGACACTGTGGAACACAATGGGGTGGCTGAAGCAAGCAGCATGGGTCTAGAGACACTGGGGATGAGACCAAGGCGTGGAAAAAGAGCACACACAAAAAAAAGAAAGAAATTTACATCTGATTAATGTTGTAGGTGTCGTGGTGTCAAATTGACAGCGCTTTGACTGAAAAAGCTCTTTGCTGTCTTCCTTTGTATTGTATTTGATATTTGTCATCACAATGGAGTGAGCAGTCAAGGGTTTTGCCCCGGGGGGGGCTGTGTTTTGCCCTGACCTCCCTCCCTCTCCCTTCCCTCCCTCCCTCCCTCCACCTCTTTTTTTTTAATAATTATTATTGGCATGCATATGTATCTATTTACCTGTTATGACTTCTTTTTTTTTTTGGGGGGGGGGGGGTATAAAATTTGCAAGAGACCACACCCATTTTGGCCAAGGGTTGTACAATGTGTGCCTGGTGCACAGATTAGTTTCATGGTCTGACCTGAAAAAGCATTGGAGCTGAAACCACCAGAGGGAGACCCTCTGTGAGACTGGAGCAGTTGCCTTTGATGCTTGTCACATGTAAACCAGTGGTCAAGACACCACTGTTGAGTGAGTTCAGTGGGTGGAGAATTCGCTTTCTCTTTACAAAACCTCTCTCTCTCTCTCTTTTTTTTTTAATGTGGGATCTCTTTTTTTCTTCAGACTGCTGAGCCATCCCCGGTACTGGCTTCCTGAGGAGCACAGGAAGCTGAAGATTGCCGAGAAAAAGCTGGGTGAGTGGAAAGCCCTGTAGTGTGTCTGATCCTTTACAGCTCTGTAGTGTGTGTGTCTGGTCCTCTACAGCCCTGTAGTGTGTGTGTCTGGTCCTTTACAGCCCTGTAGTGTGTGTGTCTGGTCCTCTACAGCCCTGTAGTGTGTGTGTTTCTGGTCCTCTACAGCCCTGTAGTGTGTGTGTCTGGTCCTCTACAGCCCTGTAGTGTGTGTGTCTGGTCCTCTACAGCCCTGTAGTGTGTGTGTCTGGTCCTCTACAGCCCTGTAGTGTGTGTGTCTGGTCCTCTACAGCCCTGTAGTGTGTGTGTCTGGTCCTCTACAGCCCTGTAGTGTGTGTGTCTGGTCCTCTACAGCCCTGTAGTGTGTGTGTCTGGTCCTCTACAGCCCTGTAGTGTGTCTGGTCCTTTACAGCTCTGTAGTGTGTGTGTCTGGTCCTCTACAGCCCTGTAGTGTGTGTGTCTGGTCCTCTACAGCCCTGTAGTGTGTGTGTCTGGTCCTCTACAGCCCTGTAGTGTGTGTGTCTGGTCCTCTACAGCCCTGTAGTGTGTCTGGTCCTTTACAGCTCTGTAGTGTGTGTGTCTGGTCCTTTACAGACCTGTAGTGTGTGTGTCTGGTCCTCTACAGCCCTGTAGTGTGTCTGGTCCTTTACAGCTCTGTAGTGTGTGTGTCTGGTCCTTTACAGACCTGTAGTGTGTGTGTCTGGTCCTTTACAGCCCTGTAGTGTGTGTGTCTGGTCCTTTACAGCCCTTTGACTGTAGGTGTGTGTGTCTGGTCCTGCACAGACCTTTGACTGTAGTGTGTGTGTCTGGTCCTTTAAAGCCCTTTGACTGTAGTGTGTGTGACTGGTCCTTTACAGCCCTTTGACTGTAGTGTGTGTGTCTGGTCCTTTACAGCCGTGTAGTGTGTGTGTGTGTCTGGTCCTTCACAGCCCTTTGACTGTAGTGTGTGTGTCTGGTCCTTTACAGCCCTGTAGTGTGTGTGTGTCTGGTCCTTTACAGCCCTGTAGTGTGTGTGTGTCTGGTCCTTTACAGCCCTTTGTAGTGTGTGTGTGTGGTCCTTTACAGACCTTTGACTGTAGTGTGTGTGTCTGGTCCTTTACAGCCCTGTAGTGTGTGTGTCTGGTCCTCTATAGCCCTGTAGTGTGTGTGTCTGGTCCTTTACAGCCCTGTAGTGTGTGTGTCTGGTCCTCTACAGCCCTGTAGTGTGTGTGTCTGGTCCTCTACAGCCCTGTAGTATGTGTGTCTGGTCCTTTACAGCCCTGTAGTGTGTGTGTCTGGTCCTTTACAGACCTTTGACTGTAGTGTGTGTGTCTGGTCCTTTACAGCCCTTTGACTGTAGTGTGTGTGTCTGGTCCTTTACAGACCTTTGACTGTAGTGTGTGTGTCTGGTCCTTTACAGCCCTTTGACTGTAGTGTGTGTGTCTGGTCCTTTACAGCCCTATAGTGTGTGTGTCTGGTCCTTTACAGCCCTGTAGTGTGTGTGTCTGGTCCTTTACAGCCCTGTAGTGTGTGTGTCTGGTCCTTTACAGACCTTTGACTGTAGTGTGTGTGTCTGGTCCTTTACAGACCTTTGACTGTAGTGTGTGTGTGTCTGGTCCTTTACAGACCTTTGACTGTAGTGTGTGTGTCTGGTCCTTTACAGCCCTTTTACTGTAGTGTGTGTGTCTGGTCCTTTACAGCCCTTTGACTGTAGTGTGTGTGTCTGGTCCTTCACAGCCCTTTGACTGTAGTGTGTGTCTGGTCCTTTACAGCCCTGTGCTTGTGTGTGTCTGGTCCTTTACAGACCTTGACTGTAGTGTGTGTGTCTGGTCCTTTACAGACCTTTGACTGTAGTGTGTGTGTCTGGTCCTTTACAGACCTTTGACTGTAGTGTGTGTGTCTGGTCCTTTACAGCCCTTTGACTGTAGTGTGTGTGTGTCTGGTCCTTTACAGCCCTGTAGTGTGTGTGTCTGGTCCTTTACAGCCCTTTGTAGTGTGTGTGTGGTCCTTTACAGACCTTTGACTGTAGTGTGTGTGTCTGGTCCTTTACAGCCCTGTAGTGTGTGTGTCTGGTCCTTTACAGCCCTTTTACTGTAGTGTGTGTGTCTGGTCCTTTACAGACCTTTGACTGTAGTGTGTGGTGTCTGGTCCTTTACAGCCCTGTAGTGTGTGTGTGTCTGGTCCTTTACAGCCCTGTAGTGTGTGTGTGTCTGGTCCTTTACAGACCTTTTACTGTAGTGTGTGTGTCTGGTCCTTTACAGACCTTTGACTGTAGTGTGTGTGTCTGGTCCTTTACAGACCTTTGACTGTAGTGTGTGTGTCTGGTCCTTTACAGCCCTTTGACTGTAGTGTGTGTGTCTGGTCCTTTACAGCCCTTTGACTGTAGTGTGTGTGTGTGGTCCTTTACAGACCTTTGACTGTAGTGTCTGTGTCTGGTCCTTTACAGCCCTGTAGTGTGTGTGTCTGAAAGTAATCCTGAATAGACTGAACCCACAAGCAGAAAAGATCATCGCTGAAGAACAAGCGGGGTTCAGGCCAGGACGAAGTACCATAGAGCAGATATTCAACCTAAGAATACTGTGTGAGAAGTACAACCAACACCAACAACATCTGTACCACGTATTCATAGACTTCAAGAAGGCCTTCGACCGAGTGTGGCACGAAGCATTATGGGCAACAATGAAACTCTCCAACATCAATGCCAACCTCATCAGAACTATTGAAAGCCTCTACAATAAAGCCACCAGCGCCGTTTTCTTCGGTAACAACATAGGCGAGTGGTTCCGAACTACCGTTGGAGTGCGACAGGGCTGTCTACTCTCCCCCACACTTTTCAATGTCTTCCTTGAGAGAATTATGACCGATGCGCTAGAAGACCATGAAGGAACTGTAAACATTGGAGGGAGAACCATCACCAACCTCCGTTTTGCCGACGACATAGATGGACTAGCTGGAAACGAACAAGAGCTAGTGCACCTGATCAACAGACTCAACAACACCTCTGCTGATTATGGCATGGAAATAAGTGTGGAAAAGACAAAGGTCATGACTAACAACCCAATCGGCTTTACCCAAGACATAACCATCAACAACAAAAAGCTTGAGCCAGTCAACACATTTAAGTACTTGGGGGCAACAATCTCAGATGAAGGATCAAGACCTGAAATCATCTCAAGAGTCGCTCAGACCACAGCTACGCTATCTAAGCTAACGCCTCTTTGGAGAAATAAAAACATCTCCATCAGCTCAAAGATTAGACTGATGCGATCCTTAGTCATGGCGATATTCTTATATGCTTGTGAGTCATGGACGTTGAAATCAGACCTTGAGAAAAAGATCCAAACAATGGAAATGAGGTGCTTCAGACAACTCCTTGGCATCTCATACAGAGATAAACATCAGCAATGTGGAAGTTAAAAAGCGCATCGAGAATGAAATTGGTCCATATGTCGATCTCCTAACCTCAGTAAAAAGATGCAAACTGAAATGGTATGGACACATCACACGATCAACAGGCCTTGCCAAGACAATCATGCAGGGCACAGTACCAGGACAAAGGCGAAGAGGTCGACAAAGGTAAAAGAGGGGAGGATAACATCACGGAATGGACAGGCCTGCGGCTGAGAAATACATTGCGGAGGGCAGAGAACAGAGAGGAATGGAGAAGGATGGTTGTCACTGCTTCAGGGGTGCCCCCACGGACCGACGTCTAAGGGACCAAGTCAAGTCAAGTCAAGTCAGTGTGTGTGTCTGGTCTTTACAGCCTGTAGTGTGTGTGGGGGGGAGCACTGTTCTTGGCAAAATAGAAGGAAAAAAAAGGTTAGAAAGAAAAGGAATCATCATTTGAAGGTAAAACTGTGTTTCCAATGGAACACACACAGACACAACATGCCTTTTAAAAGGTGGATTCTTTACTGTGAGCTAAATATGGACCCACACAACAAATTATATTCCAGGAAAAAACAAGTCTATAAAGGGAGAAGCAGTTTTGGTTTTTTGAGAGGTCAAATCTGTTATAAAGACAAAAAAATAACAAACATTTTCTTCAGGAAAAAAAACAACATGTCTTTAAAGGAGAGGGCCTTTCTTCAGATGATGTTGATGTAGGGGAGAAGTCATTGAACTGTTGTGAATTGTATGGCAATGCATGGTGTTTCATTGTCTGCTAAACGTCCTCTAGCCTGCACACACAGGGCATTTGGGATACTCATTCAAACTGTGGATTGAAATATTGCACACTGATAGCTTACGTTTTTTGTGTAAACCTTTGCTTTGCATGATTACAAACTTTTTGCAGCTATGGCAGAGTTGTCTCTATGGCAACAGAAGAAAGAAGAGGAGCGCAAAGCACAACTGGCTGCAAAGAAAGAGAAGACGCCCAAGAAAGGAAAGAAAAAAGGGAAGAAGAAGTTGAGACGCAGTCAGAGCATTTGTTAATGTTATAAGTGATTGAGAGAAAGGACAGGGAAGGTGGATGAATTCTTTTTCCTTTTGTTTGATTTTGTAAATCAAAGCAAACTGCATGGTGATCTCACACATTTTTGATGTGGAATATATGAAGGGGGGAGTGATTGTTAAAGGTGAAGATTTGGTTATTGCGTTGGAGTTGAAAACTGGGATTGATTATGCTTATTTGTGAATTGGAATGAAACAATTTGAATGAGACCTGGTGGAGAAAGTATTTGCATATTGGTATACTATGCTTTTGTTTAAATGTTACATTATTTACTCATATACAGTGCTTTGCTTTTGTTTAGATGTAACGTTATTTACTCACATACAATGCCTTTTTATGAACATTATTGCTTGCTTTAGATCTGCTTTTCCCCCCCCCGCTGTTTTGTTGTTCTTAGTTTAAGTGTTAATTCTTTCATACAATATGAATGTAAGTTATGTAGTCTGTAAGTTTACAAATATACTGAAAGGCGGAAGTGCTGTTGAACTCCAGTCTGACTGATCAGATGTGTCTGTGGTCAAATGTTTTCCAAGAATCATTTGATAATTTAAACAGTGCTTCACTGCGAGTCTGCAGCTCAACCTAGAATACTGACCTCTGCGTGCACACACACACACACACACATACACATGTACACACACATGCACACACACATACACACACACACACAAGCACGCACGCAAGCACGCATGCATGCACGCGCACGCATGCACACACACACACACACACACACACACACACACACACACACACACACACACACACATACACACTCACACACACACAACACACACACACACACACACACACACACACACACAACACATACACACACACACAACACAGACGTTTCAGACAAATTTTGATAATGGTACCATGTCCTTTTGCCCCATAAAAACAACAAGCGGCACTAGTTTCACAGCACAGTCCAGAAACTTCTATGACTGAACACAAAAAATTCATTGCCAGCTTGCGTCAAGCTTGCTTCAACTCCCATCCTGTGTTAGGGGCGTGTTGACTGCATACTTTCGCACTGTATTCTGCTTTAATACAGCGTCACAGACTACAGGCACCCCAAAACAAGTTTTTGTTTAGTTGATGATTGTCGCCCAGCTGACTATACCGGGCCTTTTGGGAAAACTGCCTCTTGGATGGGGGAGGTAGGGGTTGACATAGCAGGGGAGGTAAGGGTTGACATAGCAGGGAGGTAAGGGTTGACATAGCAGGGGAGGTAAGGGGTGACATAGGGGAGGTAAGGGATGACATGCTGGGGAGGTAAGGGTTGACATAGCAGGGGAGGTAAGGTGCATTGCGGGAAAGGAAAGGTTAAACCATGCAGGGGAGGAAAGGGTTGAAAATAGAAAGGGGGAAGGAAGGTTGAAAAAGCAGGGGAAAAAAGGGGTTGACATAGCGGGGGGAGGAAAGGGGTTTGGGACATAGCAGGGGGGTGTCACACTGTCACTCTTGCATACCCGTTTTCCATGACGCTTTTACTCCATACGCCCCAGAAAATCTTTCCAAAACACCCAAAAGGCGCATTTACCAAATTTGTTTTTTTTCCCTCCCCCTTTTCGGGGGGAAAAAAAATTTACTAAATCATAAAAACCCTTGTAAACAGGGGTTTAAACTGTATCTCTTCCACACGGAGGCCCTTAAAAAATCTGCACACAGGTTTATTCTCCTACCCGAGAGAAAAAAAATTTTACACATGTATTTTCCCTCAACCGAAGGGGAAAAATTAAAATTTCTGCCACAGGTTTCTCTCCCCACATGGGTTGGTTTTAAATGTTTTTTTCCCCCTTTGTAAAGCTACCCCCTTTCCCCCCCGGTTACCCAAAAAAAAATCCAAAACCGGAGAAAATTACATAACTCCCGTAACCCATTTGAGGACCCTGCCTGCCTCAAGAAAAAGCCCCCTGTTTTCTAAATTCCCGGTCTCCCCTCTCTGGCCCAATTACTCCCCCCTGGGAACTCTTTGTCCTGGGGGGAAATTCGAGTCTCGTCTTTCTTCCGCGATTTCCCTCTGTTTTTGCGAAATGACAAAGTTAAATTACCCCTTTTTGGGGGTTGGTACGGGCTGGGGTTAAAATACCGGTAGGGTTTCCCCAAAACCAGGGCCCATTTAAACCCACCTAAAGGGGGGCGAAAAAATAAAGGGGTGAAGGGGGGGAAGGGAAAAGGGGTAAAGGGGGTTTTTTTTGGGAAGGGTGAACCCCGAAAAAGGTTGTGTAAGAAACCCCTGGTTTCCAATTAAACATATGAATTCTTTTTTCCTTTTTTTTTAAGTTATCCCCTTTGTGCTTTCCCCCACTTTCTATCACCCCCCCCACCTGGAAATTGAAGGGTCGCAAAGAGGACCACCGCCCTGACGGGTTTTCCCGGCTTGGGCCCATCTGGGGGTTTTAAAAACTCTTTTTTCCCCCTTCCCCAAAGTGAGTGGGGCATACTAAAGTTTTCCCAAAAACTCTTTGCCCAGCCCCTTCCTTCCCGCCCTTTTTTAAACTCTCAACTCAGGGCCCTTTTTAAACCCCAATGCCCACATTTTTTCTTGAATGAGCATACTCCAATTTTTTTGGGGGGAGGGCCGCCAAAGTCAAGCCAAGGGAATATTCTTCCTTTAATTGGGGGCACGGGGAAAAAAGATTCATTTCAACAACTACTGGGAGGGCGTCACTGCCTTGATTTTTTGGGGTGGTTTGGGTCACATGACCCCCCCCTTCCTGGGATAAAAAAAAATTTTTCCAAAATTTTTTTTTTAAAAGGGATTTTACAACTTCAAAAAACAAATTTCGGGCCATTAATCTAAAAAATGTGAAACCCTTCACCATGTTTCCCCCCCCAAAATTAAAAATCAACGTATGGGAATTTCAATCATCATGATCCCCCAAAAATTTGCAGGGTTTCAAACTTTAAATTTCTTTTAAAAAAAAAATTCTTAATTGTTCCCATATTTCAAAATTCCCTTTCCCCCAAAAAATTTTACAGGGAAAAAACAATTGGGGATATAAAAAATTTCAAAGAAAAAAATTTGGGGTTTTAAAAACATTAAGATGTGAAGCACTTTTTCCCCTTTTTTTCTTTTCTCATCTTTTTTTCAAACCCTCATAAAAGGGAAAAAATTTTTTTCCAGGGTACATGTTTCTCAATAGAATGTAAAACAAAATAAACATATTTTAAACCCTAATTTCTTTTTCCCACATATAATGTTATAGCCCTTTAAAAAGGGTCCATGTTTTCCCATTTTTGGGAAAATTTGACAAAGGGAAAAAATTGGTTTGTCCATTCACAATAAAAAAATTTTTATTTATCTTTTCTAAAGGTTTTTGCTTCATCAAAACAAAATGGGAATTCTTTGTCACAAGCTTTTTTTGACATAAAAAGTACTTGTTTTTTTCCCCTTTTTTTAAACAAAAAATAGTATTTTTTACATCAACATAAGGGAGTTGTTTGCTTGCAAAAAAATTAGTCCCCTTCAAAACCCAAATTAGCAAAATTTTCCCTTGTTTTTAAATCGTCGTAGCATCCCAAGGCACCGTCAAAAGGGTCACCCCGAAATTTCTTTTAAGAAAGAAAAAAAAACGGGGAATTAGTCTTTCCCTTGAAAGGCGTTACATTTTTTCCTTAAAATTTTTTAAACGCAAGTGAAAACCAAATCTGCCATGCCCATTTTGTTTTCCCAGGCACGGGTTTTAACAGTAAAATTAAAATTCCTTTAGTAAATTTTTATATTTTTCCCCAAAATATTTTTTTTTGGAGAGTACCCCAAAAGGTCTTCAAGGTCTGGGATAGGCTGGGCCCATCGAACACGTGATCTTATTTTCTTTTCTGTTTTTGATGCTAAAAAGCACTGTTCCTTTCAGGTTTTTAACCAATAAAAAATGGTGAGCTTTTTCGGAAAATGTAAAAGGTTTTTTCCCTTTTTTTAAAATCCGCTTTAAACATTGTTTCTCTCTCTTTCCCCCTTTTTTTGTTTGAAAATTGGGAGGGGGTATGGTCTGGTTCGCCGGGGAATTTCAGAATTTAACTGAAAACTATGGGGTTAAATTACCAGTTCTTTTCCGGGGGGTTATCTGTAAACAATCCTGAAGTCTTTCAAAATGTTTTGAGTTTGTTCTTTTTGGGACTTGTAGACAATATTCGACAAAAACCCACCCTCTTTGGTTTCACCTTTGATAAAAACAAAATTAGGGGGGGTTTAAAAACATATCGGGCAGGGTAGATTTTTACTTTCCCCAATTTGTTTTTTTCAAAACCTTTGATCTGTCCCTTTTTTACTTTAATTGGGTAAAAATTCACCCTTGATAAGGTTGCTTTTGACATCAGTTTCTGAAAACAGGATATATCCAAAAAACCATGGTTGATGGAAAATTTTTGGGCATTTCCCAAACTTTTCTTTTTTAAAACAGGGTTCACATAAAATTCCTTCTCAGTTTTTTGCCTTTTTGGGTTCTTATAATTTACGGGCGGGAAAGTTTTTCAAACCACCGAAAAGGACCCTTCCTTTTTCCGAAGTTTGTTATTTCATCAGTGAGTAGTACAAGAACTTTTCCCTACACTAAAGGGTCTTTCCCTTTTGGCTTTTCTGTTGAAAAGCCTTTACCTTTTTTTTTCCTATAAAGGGGATTTGTTGACCCAAGCTCACATGCACCCTTCAAACGATTAGGGGGGTTATAAATCGTTTTGGAAAAACTTTTTTTAGGGCAGGTATGTCCGCCCTTTCCCGTCCATTGGGGTTTTGGGGCCCCAAAGGGCCCTTTGGGTTTGAGGTCCAAAAAGAGCTAAAAATGGTGAGAAATCCAGCTTTTTCGTTGGCCCTTTTTCCCCTGTAGGGAAAAAAGAAAACCCGGTAGGGAAACGACCCCAAATTTCAGGGGGCTTTGCCTTGAAACCCCTTTCCAACATGGATTTTAAAATTTTCCCAATTAAAAAGTTAAAAAAATCCCAATTCGTTTGGGGTTGTTAGGGCTTTGGTTGGGGAAAGGGAAAATTGAAAACAGTCGGTTTAAAATTTTCCCCAATGAGTTTAAGAAATGAATTGCTTTCCCCACAATCCGAGAGTTTTTTGCCCGGGAAAGGGCCCCAAACTCTAAAAAAAAATTTGCAAGAAAGGGCTTCAGCGACGATACGGTATAATTTTCTTCAGTGGAATGCTTTGGGACCTTTTTGGCGGGTTCCCCCAAAAGCCAAGAGTTTTTGCGATACCCGGAAAGAAGACGGGGTACCCGGGGCCCCAACAGTTTAATAGCTCCTTTCCTTTTTGGAAACAAAAATGAGAGGCATTTTGTGCAAAGGTGCCCCTGGGACGCGCCCTTTCTGAGATGTTTTTGGCAAATGTCACGGGGAGCGGCAGTATTTCGTAATTCCCTTTTGGGGACCCCCGGGCCCCAAAAAAAAGGGAATCATGAACTCTTTTTTAATGTTTTTTTTTGGTTTCCCGTTTGGAAACCAGCGAACAATGCATCATGACCCGGTCCCCTTTCTGTTTCTTAAAAGGGGTTTTTGGGAAACCAAAACCCCTGTCTTTTTGCCCTGTCCAGGTAAACATGTAAAAAGAAATGTTAGGCCCATTTATGTACGTTGGTTTGTCCGTTTGTACGTCAGTGACGTCTTTTTTGCTGCAAAAAGTTTTGGGCGTCGGCCCTCGTTTTTTCCCCGGGCTTTTTTTTTAATTTCACGGGGGGTAATCGGGGAAGTTATCCAGTTTTTAAGACTTTTTGCGGTTTTGTACCCTTTCCCTGCTCTAGGGACATTTGTTTTTGTCCCTCACAAGCAAGGAACAAACGACCCTCCGCACCAAAAATTACTTTTAGCGAAAACCTGGAAAATTGCCCAAGATCAAGTCGCAAAATGGGTTTTTCAATGCACCGGGCGGAAAAGAAAACCCGGAATTTTGTACGGTGGGTCGACTGAAATCTTCCCAGCTGGAAAACGTTTCAATCTTGCCTAAAAACGCCCAAAAATTTTTGGCAGGGGTTAAAGATACTGGTCTTAAAGCACGAAAAAAATTTCCGAAAACCGGGCGGGTGGTGCACCCATTTGTCTCGCAAAACAACCCTGCAATCCATTAAATTGGTCCGTTTTTTTAAACCGTCCATCAACAAAATTGAGGGGTGCCAAAAAAAGGGCCTTTCTTAACCTAAGTGGGGGAAAAATGCGGGTTTTGAATCCCCCGGGTTAAAAGGGGCCCAATTTCCCCTTTTTCAGATGGAACTTGCCATCACAAAAAAAACATCGTTTTGGTCTGTTTTCGGAGGGACTGATTTTTTGATCTTTGTTCTGGCCCCCAAAGGGGGCCAAAAAAGGGGTTTCGTGGTGGTCTTTCCCCCAAGCCTCGGAACGTTTGCTGAGAATTTAACGGGTTTGCCCGGGGTGAAATACGGGTTTTGACGAAAGTCACTCAAAACCCGCGGAAAAGCCCCTTTCGTTCCTAGGTTTAGGGTTTTTCCCTTTGGGAAAAAAAAAGACCCCGTTTCCCTTTCCTTTTAACTTCCCTGCCCTGGGGGTTTAGTACATGACGCATGAGACTCAAAGATGGAAATTTTTCCTTTCCTACCCAACCCCCTTATCTGGGTGAGGGAACAATATTGATCAGCCATCTGACACTTTTCCCTTTCCACGTTTTAAAATTGTCTTTTTTTAAAGGGAAAGTGGCCAGTTCTTTGTAAACGTTTTGGAAAAAAGGTTTTTTCTCTAAGAAGGAGATCTCCCCGGGTTGACTAAAATTTTGTCTGGTTTTTTAGAAAAATTTAAAATAATCGATCCAAACAAATGACTTTTGGGGATCAGAAAGGGAAGGGGAAAACATTTCCTTTTTCAGGGCGAACAGAACGGAAACTTTTGGGGGGGAAAAAACGATCGCCGAACCATTAAAATTTTCTGGGGGAGTTTTTTTTAATGACCCCAAGTTAAAATTTTTTTTCGCTGCAAGTGGTGGGTTACAATGTAAAAAGGGCCCCACCCTTAAACAACACGCAATATAAAATTCCCTTTTTCCCTTTGGGGCCAACCACTAGCTTTTGGGAAACTTTCAAAAGGGAAAAAGAAAACTTTAAATTGTAATCCTTTTTTTTTTTTCAAAAGGGGGGCAACTTTGGAATTATCCGTTTTTGGTTGAGGAAATGGTGCGGAAACCGACTGGTGGGGTTCTCTGGGATGCCCTGGTTCTTTTAATTTCAGCATCGTCTCTAGTTTTTAATGCCTAAAACTTAAATTGACGTTTTTCCCGTTTTAAAGCTTCCCTTGTAGTCTTTTTGCTTCAGTTTCCCCTCGGTAATTTTTTTTTTCCCCTTTTTCCCCTCTCTATTTAATTTGCTTCCAGTTCCCTCTGAAATTTTTTTCTTAAATTTTCCCAGTTTCCTCTTTTGTCTTTTTTCCCCCGATTTTGTTCCCTCTTTTTAGTTTTTTTCTTCGCTTCGTTTTCCCTCTTTTCTTATTTTTTTCCCACCCCTTCCCCCCCGGGTAGTCTTTTTTCTTCCCCTTTGGTCTATTTTTTTTCGTTTCCCCTTTGTATTACCCTGTTGCCCTATCTATGCTTTTTTGACAAGTTATTTTAATTTTTCTCCCATCAATCCCCAAATGCGTTCCCCCTTGTTTTAACATATTTATCAAAATCATCCAAAATTGAATGGGTCAAAAAATTAAACACCAAACAATCTAAAAGTATGAATAAAATAAGGCGTTATATGATAATGTTATGTTTCAAAAAAACCGTAATTATAGTTTTAAAATACAGAATTAAATTTTCCCGGGAAAATAAAAAAAAAACAGTTATTTTAAAAAGGGTAGAAATGAAATCCGGAATGTTTTTTTTAATAAATTTGCAATGCTTTTAAATTTTGGGAAATTTTTGAAAAAAAAATAAAAGTTTTAATCCCAAAAAAGGGTTTCCCTTAAGAAAGGAAATAACCACAATAAATTTTTGAAAAAAAATTTTTTATAAAGTTTTAGTTCCAAAAAAGGTTCTTGTTGTCAGTCTTTCTTTCTTACTTAATTTAAACGAATTTAAAAAACAAATGTCCCGCCTTATACAAAAAATTTAATATAAAAATAAAAACCCAAAAGGAAATTCACAAACAATTAAAAAAAGGGGAAGAAACACAAAAAATTGCGGAAAACTTACCATTAAAAAATGAAAAAAAGTAGAAAAGGAAAAATAGATAGGCCGGGTTTTTTGAGGAGAAGGTTTAAGAGATTTTGAAAAAGGGGGTGGAAAAAAGGGAAAAAAAAAAGGAATTTAATGGACCGGAATAGTGGGGAAAAAAATCAAGGGAAAAACAAAAGAGCCCCAAACAGCACCCCCAGTTTTTGGGCCTGTCCCCGGTTTAAACTGGAGACGGGGGAAAAAAAATCACTGCCAAAATTTCACCACACTACAGTAATAATACAAAAATTTCAAAAAACAAACAAAAAATGGGACATTCCCCCCCAAATCAAAGAAAATCTCGCCCCACACCCAAAAAAAAAAAATGATCAAAAAATAAAGTTGGGTTTTTTGGGCAGGCGGTAATCAAAACCCCACCCCTAAATTTTAGGTGGGCGGAGGAGAAGTTGAAACCCCCACTCTGAGGGGCAAGGGGGGGAAAAATCCCAAAATGGGGAAAAAATAGGGGAAAACGAAAGAAAATAGATATTTTGAGGGAAAGGGGAAAAACTATTGACCCCCCAACGCCCCTGGCCCCCTGCTAAACGCAAAGGGGAAAAGGGTTTGGGGCTTTCGTCCCGGGAAAGGGGACAAAAAAATTTTAAACCCCTAGGGGTAAAAACAGCGATTCCCCAGCCCTGGCCCCTTGTGCCAAAGGGTTTGAGCAAAAGAGAAAAGGGTTTTGGGGTATCGGTCCTGAGGGGGGGAAAGGGCAAAAGAAATTTTTACCCCAAAAAAAAAAAATTAAAAGGAGGGGTTGAGCAACCAAAAGAAATGTCAAAACCCCCCAAAAAAATATAGAAATAGCCCAAAAAAAAAAAAAACAAATGCAAATATTATTTCACAATCAATTTTAAACACTAATTTTTTATTTTTTTTTTCCCTTTCCCCAAAAACCCTTTTGGGGGAAAATAGAAATCCTTTTTTTTTTTCCCCTTCCCTCAAAAAATTGGGGGCAAAAAGAAATCCTTTTTTTTTTTTTTTTTTTTTCCCGGGGGAAAAAAACGGGAGGGTACGCCGGGAGGAAACTGGAAATCGGGGGGGCACCCCGGGGCCCCACTGGCATCTTTCTAACCCCCATTCATGACCCGCATTTACCCATACGCACACGCAATCTTTTCCCCAAACAACCCAAAAAAGGGGAAATACCGAAAGTTTTTTTCCCCCTCTTTTCAGGGGAAAAAAATTTATAAAAACTTAAACCCCCTTGTAAACAGAGTTTAAAACTGTACCTCTCCCATGGGGACAAATAAATTTTGCAAAATGTTTCTCCCCTCACACGGAAAACCCAATTTTAAAACTTCCACATTTTTCTCCCCCTCACACCCAGAGACAAATAAATTGCACACATGTACCCCCCACATCGAGAGATTAAAAAAGTCTAGTTCCGCTTCTTGGTTTAAAGGGTTTGGCCTTTACATTCCGTTTTTTTTAAAAAATCCCAACCAGGAGAATACATTTAACCCCCCGTAATCACTGAGGGGCCTGCCTGCCTCAAGAAAAGCTCCCCGCTTTCTCAATCCCCTGTCTTCTTCTGAGACAATTTACTGCCCCCTCGAACCCCTCTTGTCCTGGGGGATACGAGTTTCGTCTTCTTTTCCGCGAATTTTTCCCCTGTCTCTTGCGAAAAAGGGCGGCTTTAATCCCCTCCCTGGAGTTGGTACTGGGTGGGGTGAACTTTCCGGTTTTGTTCCCCCCACCTTTGGGCCCTCTTCAACCCCCTCAGGGGCGAAAGATGGAAAGGGTGAAGGGCGAAGGGTTTTTTTTTTTTTTTTTTTAAAGGGTGAAGGGTTTTAAGGGGGTGAAAAACGGGTTAAGGGGTTGTGTAAAAAAACCTGCTTCTTTAATTAACATTTTGGGAATTTTTTCCTTTTCTTTTCTTTAAGTTATCCCCCGTAGGGTTTCCCCCACTTTCTTTCACTCACCCGGGGAAAAGACTGGTCCCGAAAAAAGGGGCCAAGTCCCGACCGGTTCGGTCTCTGGCCAAACTGTGGGTTAAAAATGACTTTTCCCCCCCCCTCCCGTGGTGCATAATCGTGTTTAAAACCAAAGGGCCGGGACCTTACCTTACCAGCCCCTTTTTAAACCTAAATCGTGGTCACTTTCAAACCCCAAGGGCCCCCCCTTTGTTTTTGAATGGTTTATACTCACAATTATTTTGGGGCGGCCCCCCTTTTCACTTGTCAGCCACTTTAAATTCTTCCTTTAATTGTGGCACGGGGTAAAAAATTTTATTTCCAAAAAAACTAAATGTGAAGGAGCCCTCCCCCATGCCTTGTTTTGAGGTAGTCACATGACAGGGGTTTAAAGGGTTTACATAGCAGGGGAGGTAAGGGTTGACATAGCAGGGGGGGTAAGGGGGTGGGCATAGCAGGGGGGTAGGCTTGATTGCCGGGAAAGGGAAGGGTTTTTACATAGAGGGAAGGTAAGGGTTGACACAGAGGGGGGGAAAGGGTTGACTTTAGAGGGGAGGTAAGGGGACATAGCAGGGGAGGAGGGTTTGACATAGCAGGGGAGGTAAGGGTTGCCCCAAAGCGGGGGAGGTAAGGGATGACTGCAGGGGAGTGGGTTGACATGGGGGAGGTAAGGGTTGACATGCAGGGAAGGTAAGGGGTTGACAAGAGGGGGGTAAGGGATGACATAGCGGGGAGGAAAAGGGTTACTGCGGGGAGGTAAGGGTTGACATAGCAGGGGAGGTAAGGGTGACATAGCGGGGGAGGTAAGGTTGAATGCGGGAAGGTCGGGGTGACATGGGGGGAAAGGGGTTTGACATAGCAGGGAAGGTGGGTTGACTAGCAGGGGAAGTAATTGGGTGACTGCAGGGGAGGAAAGGGTTTGAATAGCGGGGGGAGGAAAGGGTTGAATAGCGGGGGAAAGGTAAGGCTTGACATAGGGGGAGGTAAGGGTTGACATGGGAAGGAAAGGGGTTGAATAGCGGGGGGGAGGTAAGGGTTGCATAGCAGGGGGTTTAGCGTTGACATGCAGGGGGGTAAGGGTTGACATAGGGGGAAAGGGTTGACATGGGGAAAGGTAAGGGTTTAAATAGAGGGAAGGAAAGGGTTGCATGAGGGGAGGAAAGGGTTGAAAAGCAGGGGAGGTTAGCTTGAATAGCAGGGGGGTAAGGGTTAAAATAGGGAAGGAAAGGGTAATAGCGGGGGGTGGGGGGTTGACTGCAGGGGAGGTAAGGTTGACATGCAGGGGAGGTAGGCTTGACATAGCAGGGGAGGTAAGGGTTTGACATGCAGATTCTGAAACGATTTAAATTTTAGATAAAAACTGTAATGGATTTTGTCCTAACTTTTCTTGAAAAACCAAAGGGCCTTTAAATTCGCTATTGTTTCGCAATTTTTGCATTCTCATAAGTGGTCACCAATTCTTCTGTATTCGTAGGAAATGTAGGAAAAAAAGGGTCTTATTTTGGGCAGTTTGAACAACGCTTTTTTGGTTGTGAGTGTATTTTTTTTTTTTTTGTCTTTTGTGAGTAGGGGAACCGTGCCTTTAGGTATAATGTAAACTGTTTTCTTCTTTTTAATCTGCCCCCCGCCATAACACCCCACCCCCCCCATTTTCCCCCGAAATGTAAATTTTGGCTTTGTAAACAAAAAAAAAAGCGGTTTTAAAAAAACAGTTTATGTCATGTGTTCTGCGCGTTTTAGGGGTTCATGGATGAATTTAAAAGGAGCCCTTTCCAAGCGAAGGGTTTTGTTCATGCTTTGTGTATCATCCCCAAAGTGAAGCGATTTGCTCTCCACCGGGGAGGATTCATGGTTTTTTTTCTTTTTTACACAGATCTCACTAGCATGTTGGTTCGATTGCCTTGATTCTCCCCTTTTCTTTACCCGCTGGAAACCCCGATGTTTTTGCCCCCACCCAAAAATGCACGCACAGCAAGTTTTCCCCCCCACGGTTGCCCCTTTGTGCCGAATTTTTCTCCATTTGTGATGATTTTTTTTTTTTTTTTTTCAAATGTTAAAGTGCTGATTCCAATATGTTGTTTTTTTGGGGGCCCTTCTTTTTTCTGTGATGCCTTTTTAAAGGTGTTTTGCCCTGCCCGGAAAAGTTTTATAGCTTTTCATTGTGTGTGTGTGTGTGTGGTGGTGTGTGTGGGGTTTTGGTGCGGTGTGTCTGTGTGTGTGCGCGGGGAAGTGGTTTTTGTGGTGTGTGTGTGTGGGTTTGTATGTGTGTGTGTGTGGGGTGTGTGGTGTGTGTGTGTGTGTGCGTGCGTGCGTGCTGCGGGCGTGAGTGTGTGTGTGTGTGTTTTTGCATGGTGTGTGCTGTGAAAAGATGTCTGGATTATTTACAACTTGTTCTTTTTACATTGATAAAATTTTTTTGATTAAAAACAAGTCAAAAAACAAGATTTACACCCGGGCAGATCAGGAGGGCCCCTTCAAAATTATTGAAATGTTTGTCTGTGTCCATGTCAGTTTGTGCTTGTTTGTGTTTGTGCAAAATTTTAAACCCCCATGTCAAGAACGCATTCTCCCCTGATTGTATAGTCATTTCCCTTTAAAAGGGTTTGTGTCTCTTGCTAAAATTTTAAAAGGAAAACTCTTCCCCACAGAAATGAAATTTGGATACGGGAACGTTTTCAATGCAATGTCTGAAACCTTTCTGGCAAACCAAACGACCCACAAAGGGGAGTCGGTTTTTTAAAGAAAAATTTCCCCTTTGTCTTGCTTTTTGTTTTGGGGACGGAACTGTGCTTAGCCCAAAGTGATTTGACGAAGCATCAAACATTGTTTTGAAAACTTTTCCACTGATTAACTTTTTGCACTTGACTGATTTCCTGAACTCCCGAATTATGTGACAATGAAGAAAGTACATGTGATTGAATTGTTTAGGTTTTTGTTTTTTTTTCACATTGACTGATTTTTTTCCTAAAACCCGGGCCTAAAGTTATTTGGGGCAATGAAGCATGTAAAATGTGATTGTTTATTTTTTGGGTTTAAATTTTTTTTTTTCCCCATTAAACTGATTTCTCTGAAATCTCCCCTGAATTTTATGTGACCCAATGAAGCAGTACATGTGATTTTTATTTTTAGGTTTTTTGGGTTTTTGCCCCTTGATCGTTTTAAACCCCTTTGGGAAACCCCGATCCCCAAAACCAATGTTTGTTCCATCAAAATTATCGAAAAGGTCCAGGTCTTTTGTTAAAATCCCCTCAAATGTTTTGAAATATGTGTTCTTGATGCAAAGTTTTCAAAAAACAAAGCACCCTTGATTTTTTGTTTTTTTTTTGTTGTGTGAAGATGAAAAAAAATTTTGTTGCGGGTATTCTTTAAAAAAATTTTGTACAAAATCCATAAAGAACATGCACGTTTTTTGTTTTTTTCAGGGCAAACTTTTCAAAAAAGCAACTGTTTTTTTTTCATGTTCCCTAATTAAAACACAGGCAAACCCAACCAACAAAAAAAACAGTTGCTGTTTTTCATTGTTATATGTAAAATTTTCCCCTAAAAAAAAAGGGGCAAAAAAATTTTAAAGGTGTTTTGAGAAGGGCCTGCACAAAATTTTGTGAGTTTTAAAAGGAGCCCATGCATTTTATGGAGGGGTTTAAATTGAGAACACTTTGAAATTTTAAATTTGAAAGGTGTGTAAGAACACATGCTTTTTAAAGTGAGGTTTTTGAGAACACATGCATGTTATGTTCGGGAAACCCCAATTTCACTCCATTCGGGACCATCTCATCCCTCCAGCAAGACCTCAAAAACTTAAAAAAGGGGGAAAACCCATGGGGAATGCGTTTTAAAATGCGAAAAAACCATGTCCTCTCCCACCTCAAACCCGGGTAAAGGGCCACTTCTACAGCCAAAAATCCCACGATTTTGAAGCAAGTCCCCCAAAAACCCTTCCCGGGCCTACAGTTTTTCTTCTGACCGGGAAAGGGAAACGCCCATGCGGGGGGCGTGAAAGGGGGGGCTGGATAAACCCCTTTGGCTTTTTTGCGACAAATTTTTTCCGTAACTGCCCACGGGAAAAGCCCGCCCCCTTTCCCTACATTGCCCCTCTTTCAGGTCCACTTTTTGAGTACGGGCGGTGGAAAGGGATCCATTCCCCAAAACGCAAACTTTGGGACCGAATAAAAAGGCCAAAAGTTTAACCTGCCCCCCTTTTTTTTTCCCAAAAACAACAGAACAGGGACCCAGGCGTGTCATAAAGCAAAAAATACCTCCAACTGCCACCTTTGGAGGATTTCCGAAGACACTTCGACCACCATGCTGAAACAAGATTGCCGGCGACCTAGCCCCTGCCATACCACAAAACCCTTCCTCCCCCACAAACCCGACCAGCGGAGAATTAAACCAACCACTTTTACAGCCCGGGAAGAAAAACCCCCCCAAACAAAGGCAATCTACAAAAAACCCTAGACCCTTTCGCAAAACGGGCCCACGCAACTGAACAATATAAAAAAACCCTTTTTCATCTAACTCCCCAGGAAGGGAAACCCTTTTTTGGGACAACAACCCGCCCAAAACACAGAAGGCCAGGGGCCTTCCCACCCCCCACTAGGCGGGGTTGAGGGGGGGCCATTCCCCCACCGCACTGGGCGGGGTTGAGGCGGCCATTTTCCACCAAAAACCCGCCAAAAACCCCTCCCCCCCCCCCCCATCCCCCCTCTTTTTTTAATTTTTTTAATCATTACGCTGCGCCCATTTTTGTGTAATAGCCATTACTGGCTCCACAACTACCCCCCAACCCAAAACAACCACAGGCGGAAACCCAAAATCCAGATCCAAATCCCCAAAAAAAACAGAAGAATAACACAAATTTCCACACACATGAAAAAACGCGGGACAAGACAAAAATGAAATGTTGGGAAGACTTTAAACAATGCTGGCAAAAAATTTAAAAAAAATTTTGGGAAAGGGGACATTAAAGAAACAAAAAGGTTTTAAAGAGGTTGGCAAAACTTTAAAAAAGGTCAGCAAGACAAAAAAAAATGTCACAAAAACTTTAAAAAGAAAACAAAATAACACATTAAAGAATGTTAACAAAAACATTAAAAAATTTTTTGGGCCCAAGACTTTAAATAATGTCAAAAAAGATAAAAAAGAATGTAAACAAAACATTTCAAAAATTTAACAAAAAATTGAGAAACTAAAAAAATGAAGAAAAAAAGTTTAGGGTCAGAATCATGTATATATACAAATTATGAAAAAGGCTTTTTCATGAAATTTTTTTCCACTTTAAAACCCGCGGGAGAAAAGAACAAGAAATAGAGCTAATACTTTTTTTCATTATTTTTTGGGGGGTTTTAAGCCACCCTAAAGTTTGGCTTTGGGTTTCCCCAGTCAATTTTGCAGATAATTTTTAAAGGGTTTTTCCATACTAAAAAAGGATCAAGCATCACAATGAAATTTTTTCTCTTTACATATATTGGAAAACCAAAGTTGTCTGGAAAGTTTCAATCCTTTTTCGCCCACAAATTCCCCCGCCAGAGCCGGCCCCTAGAATGGAACAGTTTAAAAATTTGGGAGTCAGTTTTTTTACTGAAAAAAGGGTCCCCAAATTTTGGTTAAAAAACAAACCCGGAAAAACATTTTAAAAGTGCAGTAATATTTGGATTTTTGCAGAACAGATAAATAGAAAGAAAAATTTTCCGAGGGTTTTGGCGGGAAAGAGTTTTTGACATTTTTTTTCCCAAGCTCCAAAGAAAGCCGTGTGACACAACTTTTTTTTTTTCTTTTTTTTTTTTTTTAAAATGCAGCCCCATTTTTGAGAGTTTTTTTCCTAAAAATTTTTTTCAGCTTTTAAAAAAACAGCGGGTCTAGTTTTAAGGGCAAGCTCTGTAACTCCCCCGCAACCCCAAGGTCTTTTTTGGGGACCCCATGTCTGAAGCTCCCCAATGTTTTTCCCGGGGGACATGGCTGTTCTGCCCGGACAGAAGACTCGGGAGAAGGGCTCTTCAGTTGGTGGGAAATTTCCCCTGTAAAATACAAAACCGATTCTTGCATTAAAGAGTGTTTTGTAGTTTTTGGGTTTTGATCTTTTTTTGGGAAACCCTCTTTTTTTTTTTTTCTTCTTTTTTCCTTTAGCGCTTCCACACAAAATACGATGGAAACCAAGTGGAAAATTTTGCCCCCAATTTTCAACCTGAGAGCATGGGACCCCTACCCCAAGCCTTAAAATTTCCTGGAAAAATTTTAAAGGCTCAGTTCAGTGTTTTGGTGTCTCCTGAAAAAGGGGAGGAAAGATGCAAAAAAGCGTTTTCCTTTCTTTTTTTTATATGAGTCCATTGGCAAAGAGAACCACATTAGCAAAGGCTGAAATCATATTTATGGGGAAAAAGATTTTTCTGTATGGCCACTTTTCTGTTTTTAAAAAAGATCTTCTCAAAAATTTGACCCGTTTAAATCTAAGACAACATTTTTCATCCCATATGCATCCAAATTTCCAAAAACTGCAGCAAAGAGTTTTTGCGATTTTACTGAATAAATATCATGGGTGCTGAACAATGTTTTTTTGTTTTTCTATTTTAGAAGGGATGTTATAAAGCATTATTCCTTTCAAGAAGGGTTACATGTGTTGGTGTCAGCACACTTTTTGAATTTAATTTTATGAGAATTTATCTTTCCAAGATGCAATGGGAAGTCTGATAACTGGGGTTTGGGTGGGGTGAATGGTGGTGTGTTTGTGGTGTGTTGTGGTGGTAGAAAAGTCCCAAAACAGGAGGGATCAAGGGCCTCCCTTTTGGCTAATTTGGGAAGCTCTAATCATTCTTTTTTCAGACAGTTCCGAGTTGTCTTTTCCCCCTACATTTCTGAACTGGTCACGGCAATTTCTCATGATGCTGTGAACCAAATCTGCCTTCAGCTGCAGCATCTTCAACTACATTTGAACTGATGTTGATGGCTTTCAGTGTGTGTGTGTGTGTGTTGTGTGTGTGTGTGTGTGTGTGTGTTTGTGTGTGGGTGTGTGTGTGTGTGTGTAGGAGATATTTCTGAAACCATAAAACAAAATTCCTTGACATCCATTATGTTAATTCATGCACATGTGTTCATGAATGCAACAGAGTAAAAATGGATCGTTGAAAATTTGTACTAATTACCTGGATAATCTATTGTCAGTTTACCTATGTTTAGAATTTTGATGGTTGTAGTATATATATACCAAATGTTTGCACTTTTGTGCATCATATTTTATCCACATGATCATACCCTCATATTCACAGCACACACACACACACACAGATCCCTTCTCTCTCTCTCTCCCTCTTTCTCATACCTGTGTACGTATGTTTACACACAGCTTTTTGTTCTCCTATTCTTTCTCTACTTTTATGAAAATGGTGTTTCGGTTTGTTATCAAAATCATCATTTCTTTTAAGCCATGTGACTGTAGCGGTCTCAAATGAAACTCAATTTCACACTCTCTTTTATACACCGTCCTCTACCTAGCTGTCTCAGTGGACCCTGTATCACCAAGAGTTGACTTCGACATGGTGACTTTGCGGTCAGCTGGGATGTAACCAACATGAACTGGATTACCTTGTTCAACACTCTTTCTCTCTGCCCTTTAGCTTCTCATTTTTCACCACAAACTTGTTTTCCCCGCGCGTCTGCCCCCTCTGGTGGCAGGGTGGCCACGGCACTTCACCACCGACAATGTGTAAGTATCAAGTCTGAAGCGCACACATGGTGACTCATGCATGGGCGGGGGCTATGTACAGACAGTACGCCGCCCTTGTTCAACAGCAAAGAAGAAGAAGTCGGTGTGTGGGCGGTCAGGCTGACTGAGCATTTCTCTCACCCGGAAGTCGTCAGTGGACCTGAGCACGTGATCAAGACTCTGATGAAAGTGAATAGCAGGAAAGCAAAGCGAGAAACCGATTGTCTCCCCTCTTCGTCTTTGTTTTACCATACTTTACTTCAAGCTGTCTCCTAGACAAGCCTCATTTTGACCTGGATTACATCGATTGTCTCCCCTCTTTGTCTTTGTTTTACCATGCTTACTCAAGCTGTCTCCTAGACAAGCCTCATTTTGACCTGGATCACACCGTTTCTCTCCCTTTGAACCATTTCATTTGACCTGTATCACACCGTTTCTCTCCCTTTGAACCATTTCATTTTGACCTGTATTACACCGTTTCTCTCCCTTTGAGCCATTTTATTTTGACCTGTATTACACCGTTCTCTCCCTTTGAGCCATTTTATTTTCGACTTAGTTTTTACCCTTCTTTATACTCTCTCTAAAAAAATGAAGTCATCTCATTTTCATTCTACTTTGCACACACACACACACTCTCCTCTACCTGTCTCATTTTAACCTCATTTATATTATCCTTGTTTCCCCTTTACCGTACATTATAAACTTTCTGATTCATCTTTTTGTTTTTTGGGTTTGTTTTTTGTTTGTGGCCAACTTTACATATTTTGTTCCCCTTTATCTGTCTTGAGTTATCTAACTTTTCACTCTCTTGATTTCCCTTGATAAATTTACGTACCCATCTCTTTGTAAGTTTGTTTTCACGCTTGTCTCTCCTTTGAGCATTTCATTTTTGTTGTAGTCGATATTTCAACCCAGCTTTGTTCTTTCATGCATAGAATTTTGATATCTGTTTTCTTATTTTCTTTATTATTAGTAGTACTTTAAAAAGAAAAGGGACTAGAGAATAAAAAGAAAATGAGTTACTTTTGATACATGTGTAGTTTGTGTGGTGGTGTGATGTCA
>CM031618.1:1525671-1551530 GCA_018398815.1 Conus ventricosus | reverse complement strand
CAAAAAAAGGGAACTCAAGAATGTGTATCTTATTTCCCCAGCACCCACCAGCCAACCTCCCCCTTAACCCCCCAAAACAATAAATTAACTCGGGTTTTTACCCACCCCCTCCGCAACCCCCCAAAAAACAATTTACAAAATGCACACACGCGCACACGCTCTCTATTTCTGAACTACCATTACTCCAAACACATGAACGGCTGGTTTACTACTGCCGATCGGTGACAATTGTGAACAGGGGAAAAATGAGAGTTTCCAGAAAAGGCCATTAAGCGAATAGTCACAATGGACAAAATGGTAGGTTTAAAAAATTTTTTTTGGTCAGTTGTTTTGATTTTTGTTTTAAAAAAATTTTTTTTGTAAGTTAGGCCAGCAGGGTTCTGGATGGACATGCAGATCAAATTTTCATCATTACTACAGTGGCCAGAGAGGGACACTATCATTACTACAGTCGCAGAGAGGACACTATCATTACTACAGTCGCAGAGAGGACACTATCATTACTACAGTGGCAGAGAGGACCTATCATTACTACAGTGGCAGAGAGGACACTATCATTACTACAGTCGCAGAGGGGGACACTATCATTACTACAGTGGCAGAGAGGACACTATCATTACTACAGTGGCAGTGGCAGAGAGGACACTATCATTACTACAGTGGCAGAAAAGGACACTATCATTAATTACTACAGTGGCAGAGAGGACACTATCATTACTAACAAGTGGAAAGAGAGGACACTATCATTACAAACAGTGGCAGAGAGGACGCTATCATTACTACAGTGGCAGAAGGGGACACTATCATTACTACAGTCGCAGAGAGGACACTATCATTACTACAGTGGCAGAGAGGACACTATCTCACTACAGTGGCAGAGAGGACACTATCATTACTACAGGGCAGAGAGGACACTATCATTACTACAGTGGCAGAGGGACACTATCATTACTACAGTGGCAGAGAGGAAACTAACATTACTACAGTGGCAGAGAGGGACCCTATCATTACTACAGTCGCAGAGAGGACACTATCATTAATTACTACAGTGGCAGAGAGGACACTATCATTAATTACTACAGTGGCAGAGAGGACACTATCATTACTACAGTGGCAGAGAGGACACTATCATTACTACAGTGGCAGAGAGGACACTATCATTACTACAGTGGCAGAGAGGACACTATCATTACTACAGTGGCAGAGAGGACACTATCATCACTACAGTTGGCACAGAGGACACTATCATTACACAGTGGCAGAGAGAACACTTCATTACTACAGTGGCAGAGAGGACACTATCATCACTACAGTGGCAGAGAGGACACTACAGACTCAAGACGTTCCTGAAAACAGAGAGACTGTGCTGAAGTTGCTGCAGTATCCCACAGGGAAAAGTTCGTCACTCACCATTTTTGACAAAAGATCAAAGGAAAAATGCGCTCCCCTCTCTAGGAAATTAGAGATCACATCAAGTGGAACACCTCGAACCAAGGTCTTCATGGAATCTGCAGTCAATGCTTTTGTCTCCTGTCAGCTATTCTGGAAATGAACCAAGGTCTTCAGGAATCTGCAGTAGCCTTTGCTCTTGCACATTCTGGAATGCCATTCTTTTTTTTTTTATCAATGCGTTATCCGAACCTGTAATAACCACGATTGCTCCTATTACAAGAACAGGACCAAACCCCCCCACACACACACTGGAAAAAATGCTGCAATTATTTTTACTTCAAAACGTTTGTATCAAACACATACACACCACCTTTTGGGCGTAATAAAAAGACATGGAACAAGTTACGTAATGAGCAAAAAAACTGCAGGCAAACAATTCCTTTGTCAGTATGATGACAAATGACCAAAGATGTAAAACACACACACACACAAAGCGGGGGAGAAGAGGGAGGAGGGGGGGGGTGCAGGTGAGGAGAGTTGGGGAGGGTGGGGAAAGGATAGAGGGGGTGGGAGGGGCACAAAGAAGATGGGGGATGAAGAGCTGGGAATTTCAGCCACAACTCTCCCCTGATCAGGGGAAACAAGAAATTCTGCCAGTGAAAAGAACATGTTCCATGATTGTCGGAATCATTACAGCAAGTAAAAAAGCTAATCTGGGTTTTCTTTAAAACACCACCAAGGAAGTTATCCAGTAAAATTTTCACTACAAAGCCCTGTTAAAACCATACAAGATGACTTCCCTTTGAAAAATACTGCTTCCTCTGTGAAATTTGAATTACCATTGGTTTAAAGCAAGAAACATGAAATGGTATGCTTTGGTTGCCATTCCACATCATTTCTTTTTTAAATAAAATTCATTCTGATTCTTAACTGAAAAAAAAAAAAAAAAAAAAGAAAACAACAGCGGAAGATCAGGCTCCTTGTGTCAAGGTTCTTGGCTGTTACTGTCGAAAGATATGCGGTAGTCCACTTGCAATACTGAAGTGTATACACACAACCAATGATTCAATGCTGTTCCCATAAATCACAGGAGAATCACTATCAATCCACTTCCCAGGGCAAGCCAGAAAAGGGGTAGAATAGAAAGAGAAAGAGGAGAGAGAGCGAGAGGGGAGAGAGAGAGAGAGAGAGAGAGAGAGAGAGAGTGCAAGAGAGGAAAGAGGAGAGAGAGAGGAGTGCAAAGGAGAGAGGGGAGTGCAAGAGAGAGAGGGGAGAGAGAGAGAGAGAGGAGAGAGAGAGAGAGGGGAAGAGAATGATGCTTATGGCCAGCAAAGGGCTGCATCAGAGCTGTCACTTCGTTGAAATCATCTCTCAAAGTAGATTATTTAGTTTAAAAAAAAAAAACAAAACAAACACAAAACAAAAAAGAAAAGAAGAAGAAAGACCACCACCAGTAACAAAACCCACAGACACACAACTCATCAAAACAGACTCTCTGAAACCACAGCAACACCTTGTTCAAATCTCTTCCTGTCAAATCTGAGATGAGATGATAGAAATGGTGACCTCTTTCAGAAAATCACAAATCCTGTCCGACGGGAATCCTGAACAAGACTTTTTGGAGTCTGCTGGAAAGTCTTTACGTCGACATCATGTTAGTGCCAGTACTCGCTAAAACGTGTCTGTGCTGGTACACCCATGGCAAGCACCACAGGGCTTCTTCATCTTCTAAAGCGAAGACTGAGGGTAAAGGATCGGCCTGTGTACAAATGCCATCGGTGTTTCTTCTTTATAGCCAACAGTGGAACCATTTAAAAATTCTCTTCGGGTCGGGGTTTGGATTTGGAAAAGTTTGTTAAAATCCGTCTGCAATTTCCTGTTAGGAAGTAGGTGCGTTAAAAAAAAGTTTGTTATAATCCGTCTGCAAGTTCCTGTTAGGAAGTAGTGCTGTTAAAAAAAAGGGGGTCCAAACTAAGTAAAAGAACAATAAATTATAAAAGAACATCTTGGAGCCTATGCTGATGGACCCCAAAAAAAAGGAGGCAAGGGAGGTCAGAAGAAAGCCACAGTCTAGAGTGGTCTGCTCTTCAGTTAGGGTCAGTCACATCACGTACAACCAGTTTGACATTGATCTCCTGAGAGATGGAATTCCCCAGAGCCTGACCAGGTCATCAAATGATCATTATGCTAACACTGACGCGGGAGCATCAATACATTTTAAAACATGACTTCACACAAATTTGGGCAGGAAAACATTTGAATGGACTCCCTTTTGCCACAAAACAAGGAGGCTCAAGGTTAAAATTTTTTCAAGTTTCAAACTTTCTAGCCAAGCTGATCACACAGAACCTTTTCAAAAATGTTGAACTCAGCAGGAAAAAAAACCCATCGCATCACAAAACATGTCGGTCATGAAAAAAAAAAATGAATAAAATAAAAAGAAATGAAATAACAAAGAAATATAGTTACAAAAAACAACTACATCCATATCCCGAAAAAGAAACAAGCAATGAAAGTGCTTCTAACAAGGAAACTTCCAATATCTCAGGGTGCATAAAACAGGCTGTGCTTACAGCCTTGGTGACCCCCCCCCCCCCCCTTCCCCTTTACTTATTGCTCTCACAAGTCCCCCGGCATATAAAGTTTGTACAAAAATTGATGGAAACCATTTAATTCCCACACACACATACACAAAACACACACACAAAACTACATCCAAAATCCCTTTGGGCAAACATAGACTGCAGAAAGGACAGCCGGCGTCCACACTGGACAAAGATACAGCTTTCAGTATGTAATGGCCTGACTACTGAAGAAAGAAAAAAGAGAAGAAAAAACAAAGATGACATACTGTAAACTGCTTCAGATAGAAACATGGGTAAAAAATTTCCCGAACACACTCAGACAAAGCGGTCCCCATGTATGTTATGGAGTTTAGGTTTTTCTGGCCAGGCAATTGCATCAGGCGTACTGCTGCCAGAATCAAAACCCTTTCGCTACCTCAGCCCAGGGGCTTTTCATCTTTCAACAGGCACTGTTTTCCAGAATGGACTTTCCCCACCTGTCCCCCCCCCCCCCCCCTTGTCCCCCCCCCCTGCACACCATTCGCACACTGGACTCAAACACACACACACACACACACACACACATACACATTGTGAACATAAGATAAGATAATGTTGCTTATAGCCCAGCCGACATTGTGAACATGTTATGCATATGCATAAGCATCTTTCTGCACAAGCGTGAAAACATAGCTACACACATGCTCAGTTTTACAAACATACAAACTTAACAATCCTTCAGATTGAAAACATAGCTACACACATGCTCAGTTTTACAAACATACACACTTAACTATCCTTTAGATTGAAAACAATGCTCTGCTGAAGTACTTTAACAATGCATGGATGACAGTTTGAAAATCTTGTTAGATCAATAGATGATATCCCAGGTAATTCTGACTTTAGATATGACACAAATGTGTCATATCTAAAGTCAGAATTACCTGGATATCTAGCACACTTTTTACTGTGTTTCTCTGCCCAGAGATAGTAGAAGTATAGAGTGCACAGTGAGCTAAAGAGTCTTTCCAATAAAGATTCTGTAAATACAGTACATGTATGCATTGAAAAACACATGATCTATGGTAATCTATTAATCCTTTGTCCAAGAGGCAAAGGATTATATCCTAAGTCTGGCATTGACATTCCATGTGATGGATCTACTCCATTGTCTCTCTGCAGAGAGTTGAATGACATTTTCTTTCCTCCGCTCTAAATCTGAATGTTTGTTCAGCAATTCATGCATTGGTATCTATCATTCAAAACTTCACATGTTTTCATTTATTTTTCTTGATTTTTCTGACATCATTCACTAAAGCATTCCTCGTCTATTATGTCATATACTCCCTTCATAGCCTGGAGGGCACCCTCAACTTTCCCAATTCTGGCACTTGTGTACTGTACACACACACACACACACACACACACACACACACACACACACACACACACACACAGTTATGTCCCTGAATACAAACACACTCACATACACATGTACATACTCCAGGCTTATTTCACATCATCATACTAGAAGGATTTTTCATACGACATATTGGAAAAGCATACAAACATCCTTAAACAGCTTCACAAGCACAACTGTCAAGAACTGAGCGCTGTCCTTCTGAACCTTCTTTGTCCTCAACAGCTTCTATGCTCACATGTTTCTTCAATTAAAAACCATGATAACAAGCACTTGAGCATGCAATATCCATGTAACAGTCATCACAGTATAGGAACATAGAGTCTATGGTTAAGCCAGAAAAACTACCCCCAAAAAAGGAAAAGAAAAGAAAAGGTGAGAGAGAGAAAGACAGAGAGTAAGTGAGCGAACGAGCCAGCGAGAGAGGGAGAGAGAGAGGAGAGAGAGAGAGAGAGAGTGAAGAGAGGCAGAATTCCTACAGACTGCTAAAAAAAAATTCAAGGCCATTTTAAAGACTTGAGTATAAGATTCCAGGACCATAAAGAAGTCTTTATGCATACTTCCAAAACTCTATACAGTCACTTCAGCAAAATCTTTTTCATAGCAAACAGGAGGCAAGTGGACACTTTCTGCAGGAGTGAAATGAACTCAATGCTGTGTATCATTCTCTGTGTAACTTTGGGATCTTCTCACCAAAATATTAACTGCTCCATCAAACGTCATTTTTCAAGGACTCTGAAGCCCTCTGAGGAGTTGATATGCATGAAAGTCCAAATCTGGCATGTGGTTTGGCATTTCATTGGACGAAAGCAAATCTGGCAAGTGGTTTGGCATTTCATTGGACGAAAGCATCCTTAGTGCTCTGCTGCTTCACCTGACGGAGGAAGTGTTTAAAACAGAAAACTCATTGTAGCTGCTGATACTCAGAGAACATCATTTTGGCTTTATATTGTTCAATCCTTTACAAACCTGATCTTAAAAGGACCCCAAACCCCTTTTTTTTCAATCAAATTTTGAAATTCTATAGATTTTTATTCACTGAATTTTGGAATTTCAAGAATGACTTCTGCACCTGAGAAATTCTTAAGAGAAAATTTGGGAAGGTTGGCAGTATGCCTGTAAGTAATCTGCCTCATGCATCAAACTTGCACCACCCTTCCTTGTGTATACCACACACACACACACACACACACACACATACATCATATGCTTAAATGCTCATTTTTTACACACACTGTCAGAAACATGAACACCAAACAGCTTTTGCCAAATCTTGAGCACTGGTTTGGATACAAAAATCAAGTTGTCCTAATCCAAGACAAGGCTGTAGTAGTGCTGCTGATAGCAAGGCATCAAGGCCAAGGAACCAAATTAATTCTGACACATTTCAAGACCAGACAAAACAAAATTGGTCTGGACTCAAGTCTGTCAGGTTATCAGAAAATCCCCATCGTCAACATAGACATGAAAAATTTTTAAATTGAAAAAAAAAAAATTCAACTAACATACGACACAAAATAATAAACAACTGCTGTATGAAAATACAATCACATAGGAAAGTAAGTTTAGTAACACAACATTTCCTGCATCAAGTTACGCTATGCAATGACAAACCTTCAAACTGTTCATGGATCCAACAATAAAGTGGGATTACTGCTTGAACAACATGAATCAAAAAATGTCATTTTCCATTTTAGCTGTGAACCTTTGACTATCCCCACCATTTCCCCCCCCCACCTCCCGTCGCACGCCCAAACCCTCCCCAATAACTCCCTCCTTTCGTCGCCTGATTCCCACTAACTCTCCCAAACCAGTGACGCCCTTTCAACCCCTCACTAATCCATCCTCGCAAGGGCAGCAGCCACACCCAACCCATCTCCAACATCACTGTTCCAGGGTGTCCAATAACAATACTTTTTGCTTCCCCTGTCCCGATATAGTGCGCCCTCGGGAGGGCCACTCTGACTGGCTCCAAGGTAAGCAAGTGATGTTTCAGCAGGGGATCAGGAAGCAGTTCCCCATGACCTCGGATCAGAACCAGCAACCCTGAACACCACTGAAGCGCATGTCTCCTCTGGGGGGTTGCCACAGGATGACCTGATGTAGATGTGTGGATGTTTCCCTGCAGACTGCGGGGGCTTCGCAGATCAAGTCTGGGCACTGTGGGGGAAGAGGTGTGTGGGAGTACTGCCTTTAGGGAACATGGAGGATGAAATATTACCCAAAACACACACACAAAAAACAAAGTACTTCGAATGAGATTATAAAGCGAGGTTCCAGGGTGAAAAAATGCATAACATCTTTCTAACAAAAGAAAAACTTGCTAACAGTAACAGTAACACCATAACATCTTGCTAACACATAACATCTTGCTAACACTGTTACACATCAAACCCAAAATCACCAGCTAACAGGAGAAGGCCAGTTTGGCTGTTGGTAGGATGACGAGAATACCACTGCAGGCAGCAAGGAATGACTGTAAAAGCCGTGTGACGGGATATTGGACTGAATGACATGGGAAACGACAGAATGTAGAGCTTAGCAGGCATGCTTCACTGAATGACATGGGGAAACGACAGAATGCACAGCTTAGCAGGCACTGCTTCAGGCAGCCCCTACCCAGTCAGACAGTCTCTGGCATCAACAACAGCATGGATAAAGCACCCGCAGCTTGCTCTCTAGACAAGGATACCTTGCAATATAAGTACTCTTGGTAAAAAATAATGACAAATAAAATCAAATAAAGCACTAGTAACACTTTGCAGATTTTTTACCCCAGGACATAGCAGTTGCCATCAAAAAGGAATGCAGTCAATCAACATAAAACACATAAATAGTCTGTATCAAATCACAATTGTTTTTACTCTGTGAGTGTGTGCGTGTATGTGTGTGTGTGTTTTGCGTATGTGTGTGTGTGTGTGTGTGTGTGTGTGTGTGTGTTTTGTGTTTTGGGTGTTTTGTGTGTGGGGTGTGTGTGTGTGGTGTAAGATAAGATAAGATAATGTTGCTTATAGCCCAGCCGACCGGGTGTGTGTGTGTTGTGTGTGTGTGTGTGTGTGTGTGTTGTGTGTGTGTGTGTGTGTGTGTGTGTAAGATAAGATAAGATAATGTGCTTATAACCCATCGACCGTGTGTGTGTGTGTGTGTGTGTGTGTGTGTTTTGTTTTGTGTGTAAGATAAGATAAGATAATGTTGCTTATACCCAGCCGACCGTGTGTGTGTGTGGTGTGTGTGTGTGGTGTGTGTGTGTGTGTGTTGTGTGTGTGGGGTGAAGACAGGGGGGGGAAAAAAAGCACAAACTTTACTATGGCACTAAAGGCATTAGCCCACCCCCTATGTCCCCCCTCCCCCTTTCCTCCCCAAAATCCACCCCTCCCCTCTACCATTCTCTTCCCACCCCCCCCCCCCCCCCCCCCCACCTCCACAAAAACCCCTTCATGGGAACCCTGTCCACACACAAAAAACAGGAACGGTCCGCCAACAAGTCTGCAGACTCACATACCGCTGACCTTTCTGTCACCTGACCTCACATCGCACTTGTTCATTTCTCTAACACATTAGTCACCATGGAAACAAGACTAAACTACAATCTTTACAAGGTAAGAAGTATCCAAATAAAAAAAAAATCAAACAACAAACACACACACAAAAAAGGGGATAACTTAACACAGTGCTTAAATAAATGTTAGCGAACCCCCAGAGAACGGGGACAAACGAGTTTACAAGACAAAACACGACGCGTTTCGACCTTTTAGGTCTTCGTCTGGTGATAAATAAACGAATAAAACAACGAAAATTCACGGGTAAATTTTTTCGTTTTTTTATTCGTTTATTATCACCAGACAAGACCTAAGAGGTCAAAACGCGTCGTTTTTTTGCCCCTTGAAACTCGTTTGTCCACGTTCTCGGGGCGGTTCGCTAACATTTATTTAAGTTTTGTTTAGATTCCGCCTGCAGTCGTCTGGCTTTGCAACTTAACACAGTGGTAAAAAGTGAATGTTCCAATTCCTGAAGAAACAGATTGGGGACCTTTTTTCCTGCTCCCACGCTTTTTCTGCTAAAAGTGCTAAATACACGTCACAGTTGACACTGCTTTTTCTGCTATAGTGCTAAAATACACGTCAGAGTTGACACTCTTTTTCTGCTATAGTGCTAAATACACGTCACAGTTGACACTGCTTTTTCTGCTATAGCGCTAAATACACGTCACAGTTGACACTGCTTTTTCTGCTATAGTGCTAAATACATGTCACAGTTGACACTGCTTTTTCTGCTAATAGTGCTAAATACACGTCACAGTTGAACACTGCTTTTTCTGCTATAGTGCTAAATACATGTCACAGTTGACACTGCTTTTTCTGCTATAGTGCTAAATACATGTCCACAGTTGACACTGCTTTTTCTGCTATAGTGCTAAATACACGTCACAGTTGACACTGCTTTTTCTGCTATAGTGCTAAATACACGTCACAGTTGACACTGCTTTTCTGCTATATATTTGCTAATACATGTCCAGTTGACACTGCTTTTTCTGCTATAGTCAAATACACGTCACATTTGACACTGCTTTTTCTGCTATGTGCTAAATACATGTTACAGTTGACACTGCTTTTTCTGCTATAGTGTTAAATACACGTCACAGTTGACACTGCTTTTTCTGTATAGTGCTAAATACACGTCACAGTTGACACTGCTTTTCTGCTATAGTGCAAATATACGTCACAGCTGACACTGCTTTTTCTGCTATGTGCTAAATACACGTCAGAGTTGACACTGTGGGAATAGAAAAAATTTTTCAATGAAATGTCTTCTGCAATTTAGTAACAACAAAAAAATAGAGCTAGATTACATCCCCTTTTAGCACATTTGTATTCTTGAAATAATTTGATGAAGAAACACATGTATGCCACATATATAGTGACAGTGCAATATATATAAATACGTATATGCTTTTTTCTTGTGCATTTTTTTTTTCTTAAGGGGGTGGGGGAACTGGTGTGAGATACTAGATGTGGAGGTGTGGGTGGAGTTGGGGGTAGGGTCAGGAAGTGTGGGACGTAGGGGAATTTACACTAATAGTGCAAATAAACTTGAACAGTTCTGTTAAAGTAGTCTTCAACTCTTTGTTCCCCAGGGAAAAAAACACTACGACTGCACATCAGTGACACCTTGAGGTAACCAACATTAAGCTTAATGTGAACTCTATGATGATTAGAAAAATGATACCATAATATCATGACTAAATCATTTAGTAAAAAAAAAACTGTGTTCAAGTATAACTTGTCCATATCTGGCATAAACATGCTGCTATTCACGAGTCTTTCATGATTTGTTTCACTTTTCGTTTCCTTTGAAATGTGCAAACTTCACTTGCTTCCGTTGCTTATTAGCAGCATCAAAGTTTTGCACACATGCATCCTCAGGGTTTATTGCAAGGTCAGATCTAGGTGGATGGGGATAGTGAGTAGGGGTGGACAGGGGTGGGATCAGGGTCTACTTGTAGCTAAGTTAGGGGGCAAGTTGTTACTACATCAACAATTTCATTTTCTGTGCAGTTTATTGATTCAGTGATTCAGCCTCCCTCCACCCTGTCATAGTTCATTTGCTGATATTTGGTTTGTGTTTTTGCTTCTTTTTCTTTTCACGGCTCTGTAGTGATCAGAGTGCAATTCATTTATTTTGGACCCAGTATGTATCATTTTCTTTTCCTTTTTTTTCCCCACATTTACTTTATTTTTTATCATTACAATTTTTCTTTTAGGATTGTTTCAAAGTGAGGTGACTGCAGGTGAAATTTGAAACAAACCTAAAACTAGTAAAAGGAAAATTACTGTTCTGCTGAGCGAAAGAGAAAAATGACAAGACAAAACACAACGCGTTTCGCCCTCTGTGGTCTTCTTCAGGCAGAACAAACCACAGTGAAACAATGAAAACGTCCTGTAATTTGTTTGTCTTTTTTATTTGGTGGAACAGTAATCTTTCTTTTATTTTCTATTTCATTAAAATTTTTTTATAGTTTTACTGCAGTTGCTTGTGAACACAGAACCCTGCCTTCCCCCCCCCTCCCGTTTCTTTTCAGTCCCTACCACTAGGGGCCTAAACCATCATTCATTCGTACCACTAGTCCCTAAACCATCATTCATTCGTACCACTAGTGCCTAAACCATCATTCATTCGTACCACTAGTGCCTAAACCATCATTCATTCGTACCACTAGTGCCTAAACCATCATTCTTTCGTACACTATACCACTAGTGCCTAAACCCATTCATTGGTACCACTAATACCAAGTCTTCAGTTTACTTTCAAGAATGCAACACCCTCTATTCCAGTTCAGACTTAAAAGCCCCCCCTTCTCCACCCCTCATCACTCTTCCTCAGTGAATTTATCTCCCAAAACAGGTCATTTTCTGTGTACACTTGTATCACAACACAATTATTCCTATTTTCATGAACATTATCTTCAGCATGCACTCCTGTCTCTTACTTGGTTTATCTGTCTTTCTGTCGTTTTGCAAACTCCATCCCATCTCCTGGCAGCGGGGAAGAAATCCACGGCCAGATCCAGCGACTGTCCACTTTTCCCCAAACACCTCTTTAAGTTCTCTGTGGAACTCCTGTATATGTGTCGATCTTGTAGGCCCTTCTCATGCACTGTCTGGCCATTGACGATGTTCAGCATATGATAACCCATCAGAGCCGTGGTCATCAGCAGTGCGATGATGCACAGCGAAATCATGAAGGCCATGGACATGGTCACAGTTCCACCACCGGGAACATCCAGGCCAGCAACGGCAAGACTAACACGAACAGCGTCTTGAAGGAATACTCCCCGAAAATGTGGTAAACAAAGTCCAAGTTCATCAGGGAGGCGTACACCGCCGCTACCCAGATCCAGAAAACATGACCATAAAATAGCGCTGGTTGGTGTGTCCCAACGCAGCAACCAGCAAACGTAAAAGGGTGATCGCGTTTCAGCACACAAGTGCCGCATATTCCACAGTGATAGGAGCGGGTGGGGCGTTGCACTCACACACACAGCAGAACCGCCACCTGGTTTCAGTTGCTGGGCAGCATCATTCCCCGGATCCCCGTCTCCGTCGCCATCAGAAACCCAACATGTTGCTCATCACTTTGGCGTAAATAAACATGGCAGCCACAATGTGCATGTAGTACGTGAGCGCTGTCAGGGAAATCCGTCGTAAAGAAATGGCAGCACCACGAACAGTTCAAAAATCAATCCCCCGTCACTCCTCCCAGCAAAAATCAAAAGGCGAGCCAGTCGGTCGGGGTCTTGGGAAGGCGCCGTTGAAGCAATGAATGTAATTGGGCCACCCACTCTACTCTGATATCTCTCAGCCTTGGTCTTTTGACTGATCCCGTATTGCAATCTTCAGATTAGTCACTATAATTTACAATGCTGAATCTGATTTTGCTAGAAAACCATTTTGGGCTATAGAGTTATGTACCCTTTCAAGCAAGCAAAGAGAGAAGAGTTCGCACTGAAAACAGAAAACTGGCGAGCGTGTTGTACTTCAATAAACTAAAGTTGAACTACAAAAACGGCAGTTAGTTTAGTGATTCTACGCAGTTAAAATCTCCTCCTCCTCCCACTGAACAACGGTTATTTGGCATATACAAAAAAAAAAAAAAAAAAACGGAACATGATGCACACACACACACACACACACACCTCTTCACCCATGCAGTCATACATCCCTTTCTCCCTCTCACGTCTAATAGCACTCACTCTTAGTGAAAAGACGTTAAAATGAAGAATAACAAATTTCAACATCATCCATGTACTAAGACCAACGAAGGGTTAAAATAACCATAGGCGAGTATCTGCAACTGTAAAACATGCAAATCATTGGGAGGGTGGCTGGCCTGACGCTCAATGTAGGGCAAGAGAAACAACATACCAGCTGAACAAAGACATACCAGCTGAACAAAGATGTTTGTAAACTTTAAAACGCACAGTGTCATTTATTTTCTTGTTTGTTTAAAAAAAAAGAAGAAGAACGAAAGAAAGGCAGTAATAATCTCTAAGTTAAAAAAAAAACAAGAAACAAAACAAACAAACAAAACATTCTTTTAGAACCACCGTCGAGACGGAGAAATAAAACGGGGAAAAAAAACATTTAACAAACACTTTGCAGACCACATTGAAGAAGACATACATATTGATTTTCGGCAAAATTTTTTTAACGAGCGCAAAGCTTTAAAACAAAATTGTAGAAAATAAAACTCAACCCGTGGACACAATGTCGAAAAATGCATATGAAAGAAAACACGGGTCATCATGATGAAAATCTTAAAAACTATTTGACCCAAAATGACCTAGACAGAAAAAGTCACGCTTTTTGAATTTCGAGGGAAATAGAGGTGACTGGTCCAAACATAGACAAACAAACAAACATGCTACTAAACATTTTCAGTGGACAAACAAGGCGGCCGACAATCTGTTTATTAGTTAGTCGAGCTGGTGACCTACTCGTTTTTGAGCGAACCATCTTTTAGAAGAGAAGAAAAGAAGAGAACTCATAACGTCGAGGGGAAAACTCATTGGCCGCGTTCACGCTGACTAAATACGTCACGGAAAAATGAGCACATGAATTGTTAGTCCACAAAGGAGCCATCCCAGGTGTGTCTGAAGTGTAGAACTATTTAGAAAGAGAGGGGGTTAGTTTTTGCCAAGGACTTTGACAAACAATTACAACACAAAAACAAAAGCATTTCGACCTCTTGGGACTTCTTCAGTAAAAACAATAACATTTAGGACAGTGAAAACGAAGAACGAGAAACCCCTTAGTAGAACATGCCGCTATGACTTGGGAAGCAATCCACAGAGAGCTAAGGCAGAGAAAAGGGACTTCGATGTGCTCGATCCGGCAAATACAAAATGGATCGGTTTCCACAATGATTCAAGTGTCTCTCGGCATACGAACAGACGGATTACTGCGTGCTCTGTCTTTGCGTTTGTTTATATTCTGCCTCACACAAGGGCATGATCTGAAAATGTCGGAAAAAAGAAAAAGACAGCAGTTCGTTATCGATAGGAATGGAACCCAAAAAATCCGTATGTACGAAACAGTGACAGTCTACTAGGGGAGAGAATTCGCGCATTGCTTTTTACCTTTTCAGAAAGAACGAACGGGGTATTGTTTACAACTTTGTAACTTGATGATTTTTTTTACTAAGTATTTGCTGAGCCCCAGTCAATTGTAAAATATTAATGCAAAGATAGATTTCATACGAAAAAAATGCAATATTTGTTTATATCATATCAAACTCATATTCTTCAATCGGTTTTCTTTGTAATATGATAGAAATAGCCTTTAATGGGTCCTCAGGCATAAGGCTCAAAGATTGTCCCCCACATTTTATACTGTTTATATAATGCTTTTAGTTTTTTAGCAACTTTTTTCCTCTCCACACTTTCGTTTTATTCCTTTTTACTTTTCCTTCACTGGCTGCTTTGGGGGGGCTGTTGGATTCTTTTTGAACCCTTGGTGGTGAGAACACCACAGAATTATGAACTGTGGTGTGTCCCCTATTTGACACCAGGAGCGCAGACACCCAATCAGCCGTGTCTCCCTGAGGTCCGATCCAGCGGACGAAAGGCCTAGGAGCAGGCAATACAAATAGATCTGCCTTCAGAAGGGACCAATGTTCCCTCAGGAAGCTATGAAGGGTTTTTTTAATTTATAATATATTCCCCCATTTTTTCACTTCATTTTTTTTCTCTCTAAAATTTCAAATCTTTTCAAAGTCATTATTATAATGACGGAAGAATTGTTAGCCAGCACTTGTTTTCCCCCCACTCCTTAATTGTTCAGCATCATATTTTTTGGTCAATCAGTGGGGGATTGAATCTCTTAGGAGATCCAAGTAAAGGTGTCCTGCACAATTCTTAGCCACTGACATTGCTTGAGTTATAGAACAGCAGAGCTGACCACTCAAACTGTTCCATATCTTTTGATCTCCCTTGTATCCTTGAATGGACCTCAGGGATAGGCTCAAAGATTGTCCCCTACATTTTATACTGTTTATATAATGCTTTTTTAGTTTTTTTAGCAACTTTTTCCTCTCCACACTTTCGTTTTTTTCCTTTTACTATCCTTCACTGGCTGCTTGGGGGTGCTGTTGGATTCTTTTTTGAACCCTTGGTGGTGAGAACACCACAGAATTATGAACTGTGGTGTGTCCTCTATTTGACACCAGGAGCGCAGACAACAATCAGCCGTGTCTCCTGATGAGTCCGATCCAGCGGACGAAAAAAAGGCCTAGGAGCAGGCAATACAAATAGATCTGCCTTCAGAAGGGATCACAATGGTTCCCTCCGGAAGCTAGGGAAGGGTTTTTTCATATTTATAAAAATATTTCCCCCATTTTCTTCATCTTCATTTTTTTCTCTCTAAAATTTCAAATCTTTGCAAAGTCATTATTATAATGACGGAAGAATTGTTAGCCAGCACTTTTTTTCCCCCACTCCTAATTGTTCAGCCTTTAAAGACGTAAAACATTATGAATAGGATTGAAAATGATCACTGGGAAAAGCCTGGGCTTTAAACACACTTGATTTTAAAAAAAATATAATCTGATAAATTTTAAAAAAACTATCGACGTCGGGTAGTGGTGCTTAAATAATTAATAAATAATTACGCCCAGAACTAACTAGGCCTAACGATTGTACAGGGATAAAGCGATAGCCTACATAGGCTACAACGTGAACTAGGCAAGGCCCAATAGGGCCCGCTTCTTCTAAATAGTTAGCATAGATTGTCTAGTCTGAACGTAAATAGTGACCAAGAAATGATGTAGATGTGCTGTCATGCTCTTAAGTTTCTGTTTGTTTGTTTTATACGGAAAACTTGATTTTGTAGCATAGACGGGGAAAAGGCTTGTAACGCGAAAAAACACCTTGATAACGTGCCATGAAAGAGTGATTAACAGTTGAGGGACCCCGCCATTATCATTAATATCTAAACTTCAATTTTGGGTTGACGATTTTTTTTAAAACATTAAAGATCCACAGGGGTTTTGGGGAAAAAACAAACAAACTCATCAAAAGTTTATATCTATCGCCTTCGAAAAAAAAAAGGTCCTCTCTCCAGAATCTCTTGTAGAAAAAAGGTATCTCCCCCTTGGAAATTTATGATGAAATTCACTGGAGAGAAATTTTTGGGAAATCAGTGGCCGATGCACAGAGGTGGCTTGTGATTTTCATAATGCCGTGAATCTTGCAGTTCTTTTCTTTCTGTTTAACTGTCCCCAAAATCTGTCTCTGCCTTGGTGTTGTCCATTCACCTACTTAAATCTGTGATATCCTACCGATTCTGTTCTCTCGTTACAGATGATAAGTCCCTCCTCCCCTCCCCTCCCCACACACCACGCACGCACGCGCGCGCGCGCACACCACACACACACAACACTGTAAACAAAAACACCTGGAGTTGGGTCAAACCTTTGTCAACTTGCCGTCACCAGGAAAGTAGCGATTTGGAAACAAGAATTTGGGGGGGTGGGGGGTGGGGGGGGGGGGGGATGAAATATAGGAACGAACAAAATATGATTAAAAAATGAAATAGAAAAGAAAAAGAAAAACCCGAAGGTGCTGGGAGGACCCAGAGAAGCACTTGTCTTCACCTGCCTTTAGAGCAGTCCTGTACCACCCTTGGAGGCCTGCGCTGTGTTGACGATGTACAGGCAAAGCGCAGGACACTCCATTAAGATATCAAGGGGCATAACTGCTCCTGAACAGAGGTAAATTAGACTACAGGATGCAGCTCATAACAGCCCTTAAAGTAGCATCCCCATGGGTGTACCAGCCGTATTTCATGACTGCAGAGCCCACCGGCGAAAAACACCACCCTCCAGCTGCCGAGCCACACCCCACAGACCCAACCACCCCTGCCCACGGACAGATGAAGACAGTGCCACTCCAGACACAGCCAAGCTTTCGCCATTTCGGTCCCTTTTATGCCTTAAAGATTAAAAAATGAAATAAAAGAAAAAGAAGAAAGGGAAAGAAAACGACTACATTTTGTCCGCGTGTGGACGTGAGTTTCTCATTAGAGAGCAAAGTACGTCACTGAAGTACAGGCAGACTTTACCTATTCACTGATAACTTGAAATACCATCACATGTTAAACATCTAGTGCCCCCCCCCCCCCCCCCCCCCCCCCCCCCTCCACATCATCCCTTCACTCTGTCTTCTCTGTGTTTTTCTCTGTCATAGATCGAGTAGGGTGAGGATAAGTATTGCCCGAAGAGTACAACAGGTCAACAAACTATAGATCGAGTAGGGTGAGGATATTGCCTTTAGAGTACAACAGATCAATAAACTGTTATAGATCGATAAGGTGAGGATAAGTATTGCCTTTAAGTACAACAGATCAACAAACTGTTATAGATCGAGTAGGGGGAGGAAAAGCATTGCCTTTAGAGTACAACAATCAATAAACTGTTATAGATCGAGTAGGGCGAGGATAAATATTGCCTTTAGAGGTACAAACAATCAACAAACTGTCATAGATCGAGTAGGATGAGGATAAGTATTGCTTGTCGCTAGCAACAGTCTTCTTCTTCGGTCGTTTTTTTTTTTTTTAAGGTTGGTTGCGTAAGATCTCCAATCCTGTCGCCACGATGAAACCCACAGTCTTCTCAGGTCTTGACGGCTGCCCCAAAGCTGCATCTGCAGCTCTGCACCCTCTGGCTAGGTTTGAAAGCCGTATAACATCATCGGCTGGACAGTGCTGGTGTCTGGGGTCCGAGGTCCAGTGCCCCACGGACATCCATGTGTGGGGCAGTCTTCATTCGACTGAGGTGGCTCAGCATGTTATTCTTAGTCTGAAGAGATTGTTCAAGAGAGAGAGAGAGAGAGGGAGAGAGAGAGAGGGGGGGGACAGAGAGAGGGTTGGGCAGAGAGAGGGGGAGAGATGAGGCAAGAAGAGAGAGAGAGAGAGAGAAGAGAGAGAGAAAAGAGAGAGAGGGGAAGAGACTCGGATAAAAAGAAAGTGGTGAATGTCTCAATGCATGCACTGGAACTTTGATTAGCGAAAGGCAAAAACACATCCTAACCAGCCTCCTCAGTGCAGTGATAAGTGTCTTGATTTTGGGCTGGAAAACAGTCAGTTCATCTCAGCCATTTATTGTGGGATGTTTCTGCACCGACCCCAAGCTGACCTTGCTGCGGGCTCAAATGGGAGGACTAGGACCACACAGTGGGGGTTCGTCCCACTTCACGGGCGCGCCTCTGAGTGTTGCCCCAAAATTTCCTGACCAACACTGCAGGTTTGTACCTCCTGGGCCTGGTTGACGCTGGGGGATATTGTGAAAATAACCCGTAGAGTACATCCCTGTCCCTGGGAATTTTATACCAGGATGGAACTCCGTGCATTATCGTCGTCATCCATCTTTATCGATCAGCGTGAAGAAATATAGTCTCGTACTCTGTGGCCCTTCATGCCCCACTCTGTTCATGAACGCAGTTCGGTTCCCTGCACATCTGTGCCGATTGCGAGGTTCGGTCCAGCTGGCCGTTATTGGCAAGGTCGTGAAGCCCGTCGCTGGGAAGATGGTTGGCGCCCTCCAGAGGGAAAGCTCACTTACGCTGGGCCCTGCAAGCAGTCAGTTCGGTCTTCGCTATGAGGGCTTAGTAGGTGGTGTCCTCCGTATGTTGGATCAGAATTGACACCACTGAACACCACCGCAAACGACTCGGCAGCAGTGCAGTGTCTCCTCTGGTGGGGTGCCTCCCTGACGACTTACATTGACTGCTCCCTATGGATGGCCAGTGCCAAGCGGTGGCGGGATAAGTAGGGGGGGGGGGGGGGGGGGAGCCGGAATGAACTACCTGTGTTTAATGCCACTGAAGTGGCACAGAATAGGAAGCCCACCCTCACTCAAAAAGAAAGAAAAATGGAAAAAAGAAAAAAAAAAAAAAAAAAAATGAGAAAAAAGGTCTCCCCCATTGATTATGAATCTGTGAAAAGGGTAGGAAGGGCGGGAGGTGGAAAGAGGGGGGTGGAAGGGGAACTGGGGTAAAAAGGGAGGAGGGAGAGAAAGGAAAGCAGGCACGACCCCCCACTTTCTTATCACTTCTGATTATTCGTCGGTTTTCATCACCGATTTTTTTTTGGGTTTTTTTTATGGATGGCTGGGTGTAAAAAGCAGATTTACTCTTTTCAATGCCCATCTGAAAATAAATTTTTGACTTTGGCATGACTTTTTTACTTTTTTTTTCACACCTCTCTCTATCTCCCTGCAGCAGCTGTTGGCGGGTCAGTGCCCGAGACCCCGAGGTTGGGGAAGTCTTTGAAATCAACCCTCCGCCTGGAAATCTTTGAAAAACCCAAACCCTCCGCCGGAAGTCTTTGAAACCAACCCTCCCCCCTGGGAAATCTTTGAAACCAACCCTCCGCCTGGAAGTCTTTGAAACCAACCCTCCGCCTGGAAGAGAGGTGAAGAGCATGCATGTCCTGGGTGACGTGTTGACTTTCCGCTTTGTTTAGAGAGAGGCCTTCCTGCTGTAGGGAGGGCCATGTTTGGCAACACCCTGTCCCTAAGATAACAGATGTACGTAGTAGGTCTTGCACGAACAATAGAAGACAACATTGGTCCTTGTTTAGTGGGCATTTTGCACAGCCAGCCAGACCCCTGCGCGCAAACACACGTACACACACATACATACACACACACACGCGCACGAATGCACGCACGCACGCGCGCGTACGCACGCACGATCGCGGGGCCCCGTAACACACACACACACACACACACCTACACACCAAGAGAATAAAAGTGCACTAACGGCGTTCTCTTGCAATATAAAAAAACGCCAGTTTCCCCCAATATCCAAAGAACTGGAGAGCAAAGGACAGTATCTTCCGTCTTTTTCTACTTGGAGTCCTATCGTGCCTATTGCAGGTTTTCCACTCTTCCTGTCGGTGAGACCGGCTCTGTGTCTATCTCCTGTCCACGGTTACTTGTCTGGTCACCACACTTCACAGTGCTGGCGTCCAATCCTCGAGTCTGAAGCACACACTTGGTGATTCGCCTGTGAGCAAAGCTAAAGTGCAGGCACTAGGTCGACCTCGGTGAAGAGTGGGGGACAACAAAGGGCCCAGTGCATGTGGCTAGAAGAGAGGGTGGCGCAGGCGACTAGACAAATCCTCTCGCTCTGAAAGACGGTAGTTACCTGTGTGAGTGAAAAGGGACTCCGACAAAGGGGAACAGTGAGAAAACGAGGCGAGATGTTTATCCTCTCACTTCTACTTCCGTACTGTCGCCAACTGTCATTTCTCCCCTTTTTTGAATCACTTTTTTTTTCTTCTTTTTCTTTGTCTTCTTCCCCCTCCTCCTCCCCTTTATTGTCCCCAAATGTAACTTCTTTCTCCAGTTCTGATCCAACATTCGCAGGAAAACTACCACTAGACCCCGCCCCACTACTGATAACAATGACTTCATTGCAGAGCCATAGGAGTCATCTCCCTGCCCCCTATTCCCCCTCTCCACACTCCCCGTCCCTCCAATAACGGTTCCCATGATGGCCACCTCGACACGAGTTTTACAAAGGGCATAGTCGTGGGGAAGAACCCGCCAAAAATGGGGTCAGCATGAGAGCAGGGCATCAGGGCCACAGAAGCTGAGGTGTTTGGAGTTGTGTTGATCGTTGGGATGACGATGTTGACGACGTGAAGGGCCACAGAAAGCGAGGTGTGTTTGGAGTTGTGTTGATCGTTGAGGATGACGATGTTGACGACGTGAAGGGCCACAGAAGCTGAGGTGTTTGGAGTTGTGTTGATCGTTGAGGATGACGATGTTGACGACGTGAAGGGCCATAGAAGCCGAGGTGTTTGGAGCTGTGTTTTGATCGTTGAGGACGACTATGTTTACCCTGAAGGCACCGATCATGGCATCTCCTCCTTCACTAACCCTGCTGCTATGCTGTCCACCCCCGCTGATTTCCCATTTCAAAAGACTTGACCGCTGCCTCTTCTACTTCTTCACTTGACTTGACCGCTGCCTCTTCTACTTTTTCACGCAGATGGGGAAGTCGTCAGTGTCTGTTAGTGGGGACTGTCAGGACTGGTGGGTCCCCTGTTGTGATGAAGCTGTAAACTCGGAGCAGTATTCGCCCTAAGGTGGAGAATGGCCTTGTCTTCTGCGAGGCACTTTCCCCCACTTGTCCGGTAGGCGGAAACTCGTCCTTGTTCAGAGGTTGTCAGAAAATCATCCTCGTTGAGAGGTTGTCAGGTCTTTTACAAGTTGCTCGCTGCTTTCCTACTGTTGTTCTTCTGTAGGTTGTCCTAAATGTCCTGGCACCACTCCTCTATCCATGTCTCTTTTGCTTTCTTCGTATTTTCCTTCTCCCTGCTAACTGCTCTATACTCTTTGGCACCATCTGCTTCGTTCTTCTTTTTTCTTCAGTTCTCTCCTCCCGTCGTACAAATCAATGAAGTCTGCTGTGACCCAACACTTTTTGACAGGGCGATGCTTGCCGAGGGGCCGCATCCGTTTAGCGCGCAAATATATAATTGCCATTTCGCGCGCATTGGCATTGAAAGCTATAAAGCGCGCGACGCCTTCAAGAAGAGTTTCATTCATCTGTCAGAAAGCGCGCACTGAACGTTTGACAATCAAGAGTGTTCACATGCTATTTTTTTTAATTTTAAAACATGCATTAAACAAGACTTCTAAGAAATTCAATAACACCTCTCTCTGTCAAGTTTAACATCATAAAATAACTTAAAATCACTTGATAAAAATAATGGTCAACTAATTTACATGCAATATTCACAAATTATAAAACATGCATTAGACTAGATTTTCTAAGAAATTCAAAAAATATCACCTCTCTGTCTCTTTTTCTCTCTCTCTCTTGTCCACGAAGCCAACCGATTCACAACAATGGTGGGGGATTTTTGAATGCCATGCATTTGACAAAGTCTTTGCGGGAGATTGTTCCCCGGTCGTATTGTCTCTTGAGGTCGTTCATTTGTTAAATGTCTTGCTGCTCTCATAGGTGGCAATGTAAACCCGCTTGTCGGGCATTCATGTGTTGACTTTGCATAAGAGTTTGCCTGAACCCTTCAACTTTTCCATCATTTCAAAGATATTTGGGTGAGCATGATGGAAACGATCAGAGAAATGATGATGAAACAATCAGAGAAATGATGATGAAACAATCAGAGAAATGATGATGAAACGATCAGAGAAATGATGATGAAACGATCAGAGAAATGATGATGAAACAATCAGAGAAATGATGATGAAACGATCAGAGAAATGATGATGAAACAATCAGAGAAATGATGATGAAACAATCAGAGAAATGATGATGAAACGATCAGAGAAATGATGATGAAACGATTCGCACGCATTTTTTGTTCTGATTGCGGAAGGGTCTGGATCACCCACAATTCTGGCGGAAACGTAGATTGTGCACCCACATACGTGTTCAGCATGTAGTCACCAAAGTCCACACATCGTTGGTCGTCTGCTATGTCGTCCATATAATCAAAAGCAAAAGTATCCTGAACACCCCGGGGAGCAACAAACATCATCTAAAAAATCTTTTGAGCCAAGACCCAAGCTCAGAATCTCGATTTTTGATTCAGCGTCGAGCCCTAACGACACAATCTTCCGGTACCACGACTGGCCGAGATGAAAATGACATCCTTTTACAGAGACATCAGGCCAAACGTTTCGCACAGCCTCATGAACTGCTTTCTCGAAATCAAGATGAACGATGTCAGGTTGCATGTCCAAGCCATGGTCGGTGCACAAAGCCTTGACGTGTCTGAACATTTCTGTGTAAACACGTCTTGTTTTGGATGGCAGAAGAACGAACACGCATGGAACGTATTGCCCATTTTTGTAGGCATGCAGCGTATAAATCTGATGAAAATGAGGAGGGCATGTCTTGAATCGCCAAATATCTGAGCCTGTCTGTCACAAAGTATTCGAAGATTTGTTTCTGTCGTGAAGATGATGATTCCGCTGGCAGCATCATTGACTTGCTTCAACTGCTCCCCTCTGTTGGAAATCAGATTATATCTCCAACTCGTTCGTGTGTTTCAGCGCGGTTCTTTGGAAGCTTTGGCAATGTTTTTCTTCTTTCTTGGTACATGGCTTTTCTAACTCGTTCCAAGGCAGCGTTATCTATGTTTTCATCGTCATTCTGCCGCAGCTCTTGTCGCATTACTTTTGAAGGTCTCTGAAACAGGTCATCAGCACAGCGCCGTTTGCAAGCCTTTCTAAAGTTGTTGACAGCATTCTCTTTTTCAGTTCGGGCTGCATGGCCAGAATGTTCAGTCAAGAGGTTGATGTTTCGGGATTCTTCGTCGGTTTTGCATCTTGCCCGACATCCTCTATTAGTACATCTCCAACTTTTCCCCATTCCTGTTGCTCTGTCCAGTCGAAACAGGTAACCTTCTATCAGCAATGCTGGTTTTCCATGATTCGTTGTTGTTGGAACAATTCTGTCATCCATTCTTCTTTAGGCTGTCGGTTCCGGTTTAATTTGCTGTCGAAAACGCGTTCAAGGGTAAGGGCTGAGCGGAGTGAGCTGTCAAGAGTGTTCACCGTCTCAAAAAAACCACCACGATTATCACGAGCCATGAACACATGGGCCTGAAGAGAGGAGTCAGTCGCGCGCATTTTAGCATGTATCGCTGTGGGTGAGATTTTAGCCTACGCGCGTTATGACATGAAACTGCGCGGTAAATAGCGCGCGCTTTCTAGCAGTGCGCGCTAATCGGCAGCTCCGTGCCGAGGATTTCACTGGCAGTTTTTGGTCACCGCAGTGCTGAAGGGGTTTACAAGTGGGTCGACGTCTGAAGCCTCTTCCACATCAAGGATGGAGAGCGCTGCAAATTTCCCGCCTATCATGGCCTGAAAGGCCTCTGCTCTCTCGGGGTCCTTCAGCTTTTCGAGGTCAAACTTGAGCCGTGTGTGCTCCAGGTTGCTACGTCTTCAGAGGTAGTTGGAAAATCATCATCAGCAAGTAAGTCATGGTCACTTCTCACAGCTCCCGGAAGCTGCGTGTCTTCACGATCTTCACGCTTGACTGGAAACGTCTCTTCACCATGATGGAACCAATCTGGTTGTGGCTTTGACCATTGGGGCTGTGTTTTGGGTCCGTCTTTCTGACGCTTTGTGGTGTCCAAAAGTTTGCCATTATAAGGTTGTTGAAACTGGAAAACTCTAGTAGTCGGAGGCTTCTGTCGTTTGTCTTGCTGTTGCAAAATTTCTCGCATGTGCCCCTCTAGTTCTTGTAAGCCTCTTCTGCTGTCTTGACGTTCCAGTCATCTTGTACTGCTGGGTCGTCTTTCTTAGGAACTTGACCTACCACTTCCTGTAGTTGGTCATACATCGTAATCACTGTACCCTGAAGCGGAGCGTACGCTTACATGATGGTGATGTTAAAAAGGGGTTGCCTTTAATCGAAATTTGCATTCAATGGGTCAAGTGTTGATATCCTTGAGGCTACTAACTGGCGTTGGGGGCTTTTAGCTTAATTTTCATTCTTACATCAACAAGCAGACACTGCAGGCTGACCCGGGAAAGCCCACACAGTGTAAAACACTCCGTTTTCATCACGAAGACAAAACACTCCGTTTTCATCACGAAAGACAAAACACTCCGTTTTCATCACGAAAGACAAACACTCCGTTTTCATCACGAAAGACAAAAAACTCCGTTTCATCACGAAAGACAAAACACTCCGTCACGTTATACAGCGATACAACACAGAAAAATAACAGTAAGCAATTTTAAGACCCAAGATCGGCAACAAAACGCAAAACATTGTGGACCATGGGAAAAGAAAGCTGAAAGCGTGACAAAAAGGAGGCAATTACTTTACAGTTGTGCAGAATTTTTCTGTATGCGGGAATACAATTTACACCAAAAAGAGCCCCCGCATCTCCGTAGTGACTGTCAGAGAGAGAGAGAGAGAGAGAGAGAGAGAGAGAGAGAGAGAGAGATTGCCGTAGTACGTTTCATGTGTTCGGAGAGCAAAGCACCCCCTTGGCATTTCAAGTCTGGCATCTAGTTTGAACTGAACACATTTGTCATTTCCATTTTAACTGCGCACATTCATTTTCCCATGGACCCTCCTCTTTTCCGCACACCCCTCCCCCAACCCTCCTCCCCTCCCCTCCCACTCCTCCCTCCCAACACCGGAACCCTTCCCACACCTGCATTCTGCCATACCACACGTCACAGCAGTCACTGCTTCACGGCCAACGCTTTATTGATCTGCTCAAAACTGAAGCCCATTACTTTCATTGGAGCAGCCTTTCTCTCAACACACACACACCTGTAACTGAAACAGCATACACACAATCCGTGTGAGAATTGTTACACGAAAGAAAGTCACCTGACAATCACCCTACCCCTCTGCTGAATGATTTTACCCAAACCACCCAATTAATGCCGTCCCACCCCAAAAACCCTAATCTATGGCATTATCT